>JAIPUX010001880.1:50409618-50421508 GCA_020142125.1 Phrynosoma platyrhinos | reverse complement strand
TGGAAAAAGGGAGAGCCAAAGAGAAGACTTCATGTTGTTGGCTATGAAGGGAACAAATGCAGGTTCTTGATGGGCAGTGGTAGAGTAATCTCTAGAAGTGTCAATTTTGAAGAACACAGTGGTTGGGAGACATTACACTGTAATCAAGATATGTTTGTACCACTGGGCATTAAGCCTCAAAATACTAGAAATGGAAGGGTGGATTTGCCTAAGGCAGAAGAAGATGTAGAGTCAGGCACATCACAGGACATTGCCTCCATGCTACACACACAAACATCTTGAAGGATTAGGGAGCATGCATATCCAATTTGCAGATGACACCAAATGAGGGGGAATAGCTAATACCCCAGAGGACAGGATGAAAATGGCCTTAATAGATTAGAAAGCTGGGCCAAAGCTAACAAGATTAATTTCATCATGGAAAAATGTAAGATACTGCACTTAGGGCAAAAAAAATGAAATAGATATAAGATGGGGGACAACTGGCTTAATGAGACTACGTGTGAAAGGGTTCTAGGAATCCTAGTAGACTACAAGTTGAACATGAATCAACAGTGTGATGTGGCAGCTACAAAGGCCAATGCGATTTTAGGTTGCATCAATAGAAGTATAGTATCTAGACCAAGGGAAGTAATAGTGCCACTGTATTCTGCTTTGGTCAGGCCACACCTGCAATATTGTGTCCAGTTCTGGGCATAACAATTCAAAAAGAACGTTGAGAAACTAGAGTGTGTCCAGAAAAGGGTGACTAAAATGGTGAAGGGTCTGGAAACCATGTCCTATGAAGAACAACTTAGGGAACTGGGTATGTTTAGTCTGGCGAAGAGACAGTTAAGAGGTGATATGATACTGCTGTTTAAATATTTGAAGATATGTTATATTGAGGAGGGAGCTAGCTTGTTTTCTGCTGCTCTGGAGAACAGGACTTGGAACAACAGATGCAAACTATAGGACAAGAGATTCCACTTCAACATTAGGAGGAATTTCCTAACCGTGAGAGCTGTTTGACAGTGGAACACACTCCCTCAGAGTGTAGTGGAGTCTCCTTATTTGGAGGTCTTTAAACAGAGGTTGGGTGGCCAACTGTCAGGGATGCTTTGATTTTGAGGTCCTGTATGGTAGGGAGGTTGGACTGGATGGCCTCTTCTACCTCTATGATTCTATCATTCTAAGTATAGTGTTCTGCTTTGGTCAGGCCTCACCTGCAATGTCCAGTTCTGGGTATCACAATTCAAAAAGGATGTTGAGAAGCTGGAGTGTGTCCAAAGGAGATTGACTAAAATGGTGAAGGGTCTGGAAACCATACCCTGTGAGGAACAACTTAGGGAGCTGGGTATGTTTAGCCTGGAGAAGAGAGGGTTAAGCAGTGATATGATAGCCTTGTTTAAATATTTGAATGGATGTCATATTGAGGATGAAGCAAGCTTGTTTTCTGCTGCTCTGGGACTGGGACTGGGACACAGAGCAGTGGATGCAAACTGTAGGAAAAGAGATTTCATGTCAACATTAGGAAGAACCTCCTGACAGTAAGAGCTATTCAACAGTGGAAGATACTTCTTCAGAGTGTAGTGGAGTCTCATTCTTTGGAGGTCTTTAAACAGAGTGTGGATAGCCATTTGCTGGAGGTGCTTTGATTGTGTATTCCTGCATGGTAGGAGATTGGACTGGATGACTCTTGTGTTTTCCAACTCTATGATTCTATGACCGTAGCAAGACATTCCCACGTCCATTTTTGTACCTCAGCAAGGGTCTGCTGTGCAACCAGTGCAGGCTAGCAATGAGAATAGTGAAAATGAGTCAGGAAGGGAAATGGTGATCTTTCCTAGAAGGACTCACAGAGTTAGAAGCAAACCAGATAGATTTGTCATCCAAGAGGCAAGAGTTTGCACTGTGGTAGCTGAGGAACTTGATAATTTTCAGGACATGTTGAGATTTCCTTAGGAAGAGCAAGAGATGTGATACCAGGCCATGAAATCTAAATTTGAATCACTTGTGGTAAGGAAAGTGTTTGAAGTAGTAGAAAGACCAGTAGATCACAAGGTAGTGGGCTGGAAGTGGGTGTACAGAAAGAAATGCCAGATGGTACTCAAAAGTACAAAGCCAGTCTTGTTGTCAAAGCTTTCTCACAAGAAAGGTTTGAGGGTCAAGACATGATTGTGAAGAAGGCACTGCATAGATTGAAGCAGAGTGCTAGATGTTGGAACAGGTGTATACATGATGAGCTTGTCAAACTTGGATACCAACACAGCGTGGCTGATGCATGTATATATAACAAGGGTAGTATCATTCTAGTGATATATGTTGATGATCTTTGTATGGCTGCAAATAGTTTGGATGATGTGAAGCATGTACAGGAGGAGTTGGCAAGAAAATTCAAACTTAAGCATTTGGGCAGTTTGAAGAATTATTTAGAAATTGAAGTGGAGAGAACCCAGGATTGGGAGATTCTGTTGTGTCAGAGGAAGAGTATTGGCAGGATTGTGGAGAAATGTGGATTGAGCAATGCTAAGGTAGTCAGAAGCCCCATGACAACTGAGTTTGCTAGCTTAGAGTAAAATAAATTGTTTGTGCATCCTGAATTGTTCCATTCAGTGCTTGCTGGCCTTTTATTTATTGCAAACAATAGTAGGCCGGATATCTGGAGAATCTCAAAACCCAGATTAGTGGATTGGTCTGCTTTGAAGCATGAGGTGCAATACCTCAAAGGAACAAGAGACAGATGGACAGATGTCGATTACTGGAGGCGTGTCCAAAGTGCTATGCAGACAGCTCCTATGCTAGAGTGCTATGCAGACAGCTCCTATGCATCAGAGGTAGTAGACAAAAAGTCAGTTCTGGTTTCGTCATCAGGTTTGCTGACAGTCCTGTTGTGTGGAAATCCAGAAAGCAAAGTTGTGTAGCTTTTAGCACCACAGAAGCTGAATTCGTTGCACTTTCAGAAATGGCTAGTGAAGTTCAGTGGGTCAGGCAGCTAATGGGGGAACCATGCCCTACACCAATCTTAATCAATGAAGACTCACTGGCCTGCATTGCAATGGTGAAAGCAGAAAGCCTAAAAAGCAGGATGAAATACATTGGATTAAGGTATCAGAATGTGTATGAATTAATACAAGGTGGAATCCTAAAACTGCAATACTGCGTTTCTGATGAAAACATTGCAGATTTACTCACAAAGCCATTACCTGTAAAATATCATGAGACACTAACAGGTAGGCTGAGCCTTGGGATAAAGAATTGTACCCAATCAAAACACTTTGGACTATATGAGTAAAAATGTATTGTGATGTAGTTTGTTTCTCAGGCATGTCAACTAAGATGATTGTCAGTATGTTTTTACCCCAGGCTGTGTACCCCAAATTGTGTAAAATGTCTCAGATGCATGGAATGGGTTAAAGAAGAAATGCTAACTCAGAGGAAGCTGATGCAACTTGAGCATGGAGATGAGTCATAGCAGATCCAAATTGCTCTGTCACTGCGGACACATGACAGGAAATTGAAGAAAAACTAGCAGGGGGTTGATCAGAATCCTAGCTAGAGTTTGTGTATATAAGGAGAAATGCTCCACTGTACAGTGTGGTGGTGTGGATATTGGTTGATGGCAGAGCATTATGCCAGTTGATGTAATTATTGCTGTATCATGCTTGTAAATACTGTGCTGCAACTAAAGTTAAGAAGCCTCTTCAGAAGAACCCAGCAGTCATGAGTGACTTTCCAGACTTGGCACTGGTGTCTGTTTCCAAGCTGGCAGTCTTCAGCATACGGATTTAGCCATCTCTCTGTGCTACCAGTGTCAGTGGAAGGAAGCATTATTTGCTGCTAGCATTGTGTCTGCTCAGAGACCAGAGAAAAACTGTTTCACTCCTGTTACATTCTGGCCCATGAGAGAAGAATGTAAAGAACTTGATGGTTCAGTGTCAACAATTTTCAAAACACCTTGCAGGTAAAATCACTTGGATCTGTTCTGACTTGGACACTATGGCCGATGCAGTTTTGGAAGGAATTTTGACCTGTGCTGGTCTAAAAATAATAGATACATTTCTATTTATACAGCTCAAGATTGTGGAAAGGATCATTGGAGCAGTGCAGTTCATGAAATATGTCCAAATCTTTGCCCTTTCTGGCTTATAATGTTGCCAGTGAGGTACTGGCCAAATGAATAAAAAGAGTGGCCTCTTGATGAAAAAACAACAACAACTGTTGTGCCTAAAAGAGGCAGTTGTGAGGCCAGTGTTAGAAAAAACTCTCCTTATACCTTATAATATTAGAAAATTATCAGCCAGTCTCAAATATTGTATTTTTACCCAAGGTCTTGGAGCAAATAGTGACTTCTGAGTTCTAAATGCAGGGACAGATTATGTACAGTCACCCTCCATTTTCACGGACTTGAAGTCTGCGCCCCTCACTCGTTTGTGGGCAGCAAATGGGGCATGCGGCCCCTTGCGTGTGCCATGAGCACATGCACCATTATTTTCAATGGGTCTTGAATATTTGCATGCCGCCATTTTTGCAGGGTGTGTGTGTCCAGAACAGATCCCCCGTTAGTTGGGAGAGGCTACTGTACTCTTATTTCAGACTGACTTCATGCCTGGCTGTGGCCAGAGCTAGTTTTGGACACCTTGATGGACAACCTACACTAGAAACTGGATGGGGGAATGTGACACTATTGATTCTGCTGATTCTATTCCCTCCCTATTTGTCTGTGGTCCTAATGATAATTAACATATACCTGAAACCACTTGAGGTTAGTGATTCAGTGCCACCAGATGGTGATAACACTTAGCTCTATTTTTTCCTTCTGAGTTTAAGTCTAAACTGAAGCTGCTTTAACTCTATGATGTTAGTACTGGTCTGGATGTGGACAAACAAACAAAAGCTTAATCCAGACCATACAGAGCTATTCCTGGTTAATTGAAAGGAAGATCACAGGATAGGGATACAGTCTGTCCCAGATAGGATTACAGACACAAATAAAATGGAAAGCAAGAATAAATGTATGGTAGATCAGACAAAAATGGCAAACTGAACCTTACAGCAAATAAAATTCAATACAAAGGAGCCTTGGCATCAGTGAACACTAAAAGCCTGATGACTGGCAATAGCGTTTACACATTGGTGCAAGGCCTGTCATTTGAAAATCACATTCACTTCCAGAGAGTGGAAAGGAGTTCCACATCCTAGACACATCCAGGGTGTGGCCTCTGCCTACACTGAGATCCCTCCACCATACCAGAAACCACAGGAAACAACGCCTGATACAAAATATAGGGCTGTGGTTCTAACACTGTCACTTTTCATTTCCTGTATAACTTCCAATTTTTTTCCCTGATGAAAGGAATAAGCCAGTGGAGCTTACATGTTGTATTTTGTGCATTTCACTTGGCCAATAAATGTATCACTGTTTTGTGGATTTTGGATTTTGTTGTATCCTGAACATTATTACTGAAAAGATGCCATCACCACCATCAATCATACTTCTAATGGTAGCAGAACATGAAGAAGACCTCAGTTGATGACTTTAGCAGTGAAAAGTCTTAGTAGAATGCTGCCTGGCCAGACTGAACAGACTGCATGCTGCAATTGCATTTTATCACAAGACAATTTACCATAATAGAGTTGGGGAGAAAGCTTGGGAGCATTACCCAGAAAACACTGGAGTAAAAGGCTGGCAATAATGTTGGTTGGATGATCCATAAATGCAAATGAACAAAAGATCACAGTTCCAAAAGGCGGGAGTGGGATGGGGGGTGGGGAAAGACTGATATGAAAGCAACATTAAACTTTTGGACAATGTAATGTGTTCAAAGGCTTCTGCTTTTATATAAGTAGAATCATAGAATCATAGAATCATAGAGTTGAAAGAGACCACAAGGGCCATCCAGTCCAACCCCCTGCCATGCAGGAACTCCCAATCAAAGCATCCCTGACAGATAGCCATCCAGCCTCTGCTTAAAGACCTCCAGGGAAGGAGACTCCACTACTCTCCGGGGGAATGTGTTCCACTGTCGAACCGCCCTTACTGTCAGGAAGTTCCTCCTAATGTTGAGGTGGAATCTCTTTTCTTGCAGCTTGCATCCATTGTTTCGGGTCCTAGTCTCTGGAGCAGCAGAGTAAGATATATCAAAGTAAATAACTAGGATTATATACTATGAAACTTTGGCCTAAACTCAGATGCAAGTTCCAGATAAGTAAACCCATTGAAATTATTGTTGAATGGGTAGTCAGCACTTATGCAAATCCCACAAATTCAGTCTGCTCTAGTGAGGACAAGCAATTCAATTTGATCATTATGTTTGTCTCTCTACTACCATGTTAAATGCTCTGGGACAATTTAGTTTGCTGCAGTAGTTTTCTGAACTAAGGGAGAAAAATGCATTACTAATCAGGTTTTCAGACTGTTATGTATGTACAACATTAATTTTAAAATCCCCACAAGCTATGCTTTTATTAATGTTTTTAATTTAAGAAGCTGTTTTTGCCATTATTGGTATACTTGGCCTAATCACAGAACAGCACAGAAATAGGACAGGTTTTCTGTAATATATGGCTTGAATAAGGAAAATAAATGTAATGAATTTCAAGTACAACCAACAAGCTAAAATATTATTCCTCCAAACTGGGAAAATCTTTGGGGAGTTACAGTAAAGCTAGGTAACCTGCTTTCATTTATCAACCCTTAGAAAGAATACAAATAAAGTAAGTGGCCATTCCCTTTTGACAATTAGAATACACTATTTTCATGTTTAAGGTACTGAATTTTATTTTCAGACCAAGTAATACACAGCAGATAAGAAGCAGAACAGAAAATTTATGTCTTGATAACATGCACTAAGTCAGCACTTGGCAAGTTGGTATGTATCAAACCAACAAATGTTACCCAATGACATAGACTTTGACCTCAAATGTCTAACCTGTACTTCTTGACATCAGATGTGATTTTTTTTGCCTCTCTGTATTGAGATAACATTTCTGTTCAAAAATGAGAAAATCTGCAAGTGTTCTTTCCATCCCTAGACTTAGCTACTACATAAGTGAACCATGCACTGGAAAATACTTCATAGTACAATAGTGAACATTAATAAGCTATTTCCCACACAACTAAGGACTAGTCTACCCATGAATATAATATGGTAATGGCTTCTGATTTTCACACATTCATATCAACATGTAATTGTCTTTAATTTCCTACACAAATTCACACCTGTTCACCTTCCCTCTGCCAAAAATGCACAGCCATGCAAATCCATACAAAGTGGAAAGACAGCCACATATTCAATAATGTGCATCCCAATCCTTTTTTCAGTGGAGATTATGAATCTTTTTTTTTTGAATTGCTCCAAATTGTATGTGGTCAGATCATAGTCAATTGAGTATTTTAACCATGTAGACAAGCCTTAAGAAAGAAAATGTTGATTTATAAAATGGCAAAGCCAAGAATTGTGTACAAAAGAAACATTTTTTTTGGAAATTAAAGTGGACATGACCCTGTATCTGGAAGATTACAATAATTTCAAACTAAATTATAATCAAGATAAAAAAATATTCTCCCCTTACCTCCACCCTCCATTTCCTTGCTACCCATTTGTGAGTAAACTTACAGTTGCAGTGAATTGACAAAGAGAACTGATAATTTCATTGTAACTGTCTTCTTAAGCCACTTGAACTGATATGTTTAACAAAAATTTGACAAATTGCCAATCAGAATTAAGAATTCAGATAACAAAAGGTCCTAATTATTTTATATGTATTCAATCTAGAAATAAATGTAGAACAAAAACCTGTTCCCACATTGTGCTTAATCATTATTTAAAACATATTGCATATAGAGTATTTGACCAAATACTAAATTCTGAACTATTTCAGACTGGTTTGAGTTGATTCCAAAGGAGATCAGACTACCTAATTTTGAATATTAAGTGATTTTGAAGAATTTGGAGCAATCTTTAGAAACAGGCAGTGTGTTTCCAAAAAGCACTATCTAAGAAAAATTACATAGTAAGGCAATGAGCAGATATGAGTTGAGACCTCCAATGATGCTAAGGACGTTATCACACGTGGGCCAGAAAGCGAAAATAAAGTGGAAATGAGGCATTCCAAAAATAAACTGAAAATAAACCTTGATTCCGCAAACAGCTTTCACACGTAATTACCTTAATTGCAAATTTACAGTAAGCACATTCAACGTTCACACACAAGTGAGAAAAGCCCATAAATGTACTAGAAATGAGCTTCTTGCACATGCGCAGATACAGGAATGCTCGTTGGAACAATGGGAAAAGCAGGGAAATGCTCCCAAATTTGCATTTGCTTTTCACATTACGGTAAATGCGAAATTACCTTAATTTCGCATTTGCATTTCCTCCAAACAACCGAATTTCAAAAGATCGCAGTTAACACCAGTTTCTGTTCACTTTCTGTCCAGTTTCTGTGTGACGTCGTGTGAAAATGCGGGGCACAATTCCAGTTTCTGTTTGGGATTTGTGTGGATTAACCAGCAGATTTGCCCCCGTGTGATAACGTCCTGAGGTTATCTTTGAAATTGCCACCCTCCATCCCCTTCATTATTATAGTAAGCTATCCAGGATCTGTCTTCAAGCTTTTGCTTTCATAGTGATAAAAAATGACAACTCCTGGATTCTGTTTAATTCTTGTGTTTGTGTGTCCCTTTCCCTTCACACCAACATTAATGAATGCTCCCATCACAATTTGAGCTCTGCTGTTTTATGTCAATGGATCTTTTAATCCAGCAGTGGCCATTCAGATGTTTCTCTGAAGGTCACAACCCTCTTTGCTCTTCATCAAATGGTATTCAGAAGGATATTGTTGCTGAACCACAGCTTTGAAAAGTTCCTATTTGGGTAATACCTCCCAAGATACCTCAGCCAACATGGCCAGTGGATTCTGGGTTGTAGTCCAAAAAGAAACTTGTCCAGACACTGCATGGAAAGGCCCACAGAGAATGCCTGCCCTAGGTCTCTCTTAATTTTCTCCCTCAACCTATTTTCCAATACAGTGTCAGGCAGCTAGATATAGAGCAGTGCCCCAATCTAGTTTTCATTTACTGACAAATCTTATTAAAAATAAAATTCTGAGATAATATTTTTCTTCTTCAGACTGGAGCCTCTGGCTTCTAAGAGATGCCACAATTCTTTGGTGCTGATTTGTCAAGTTGGCCTCATTCAGGGTCCAATATTTGGTTTTCTTAAATTATTTTTGCTAGGTGGATTAGTGTCGTAGAAAGTAAGACACTAGAGTACGGCTCCTTCATAGGCTTACCTGGTTGCAATGGCTGTACTCCAGAGTTCACGGAGCAACTGTATCTTGTCACTTACTATAAATGCTGCAGGGAGATCTATTCTCATTTTTGAATTATAAGGAATTGATGTAGCATATTTCTCATAACAAATTTTGGTCTGGCTGTGTCATATAAAACAAGTTAAGATAGTCCATTATAAAAGGCAAAGAAATCTCAGTATTTGTCCTTAATTTAGCCCCATTTTATATCTGACTGGCAACGTGCAGTATGATGCCAAGAGTCTAGAGCTTTTTTCTCCCAGTGAACCCTGGAGATTTCTTGTAGCTAAATCCTTATACAGTGCAAATTAAAAGTTAACTTATGTTGCACAGATTTTACTTTACATTTTGTTTATGCATTCTAATTCTAAACACTGAAATTTTTATGTATTTGACATTTATATATTCACTGGTTTGAAACATTGTGAACCTAAACACTCTATGTTGTCACAATGACAAAAGATAGGGGTAGCCTGAGCCAGAAAACAATTGAGGGCTTTCTCTCTGTAAACTAGGATGCTTCATGACAAATATTACAAAATTCTTAGGAACTCTTACAATACAAAACTTATTAAGAAAACTTAGCGGAATGTATGCAATGTTTGCCTCCCCCTCCAAGTCTGATTGGGAGAGTGTATTAGTTGTACAGACATCTTTGAAGATTATTCAGAGGATTCTGTTAGTGGCCATTTGCCAGACCACATTATGCCAGTGCTCAAAAGCCAAAGAACATATAATGCCAAGACTTCTGGGAGGTAGGAAGATCTGTATTTGACCTATATCATACTTTGAATTTGCATATTTAAGTGGCTGCTTCGTTCCATTACAATACCTGTTGCATCCAGTTAATTCTAGAATCTATGTACCATCCACATGGTAAAAGTTCTTCGAATGATGGTCTTCCTTGTTCCAAAACAATTTTTTCCAATTTCTCTTTCATTCTTAGAGGAAGGCAAAGACAATATCCCTTTGAACAACCGCACTTGAATGCAAGAAAAACATAAATAAAGGAGAACTGGATCATGGCATTGATACTGCCAACTTGCAGGAGTTCACTATGCATATTACATTTATGTAGGTATTGTGCAAACAATTTTGTACAGCCTTTCCTGAGCAGATACACCATAGTTGTTGGACGTACAACTCCTGTCATTCATGTCCAGTGATCATGTGCAGATCCTCTGTCATTCCACCTTTTGAGCTGCTTTCCAACTGTCTTATTTTATCTCTCCCTCTCAAGCTCTCTCCAGTTGTACTCAGCTTACTTTGCTTCATACTGAATTCAAAATGTAAAAGTAATCTGCACTTAATAAGTTCAAGGGGGAGAGAAGTAATTGTTGATTTATGGTTAGAAAGTGTGCCGAGTGTATGCAGGACTGCCTTTCACCAGCTCCATACATCTCTGGATCTGTAACTTATTGCAGCCTTCTAGCATTCCATGAACCAGACCAGAGATCAGATTCTCTTCAAAAGAAGGGTCTTCAGATGCAGAATTACCTTGGTAACTATTTACATTGTAGAAAAGTCAGTAGAACAAAGAAAAACTCCATACCAAGCCATGTCAAGCCCAGCAAGCCACTAAAGGAAAAACTCCACCCCAAGGGTGTTACCTTTATAGACATTTGCTAAACAGATCTAAACCCAGCCTCCTTCTGTGTGTCATGTGTCATGTGACCCTGGTTCTCACCAAACCCAATGACCTAATTTGTTTACACTCTTTCTTCCATGTTCCCAGACACAGACTGACCTTGGCTGCTTTGTTTTCGTAAAATCCACCTGCAGGCTAAAGCTTTCACAATTAGAAATTTTCCCACATCTGTACCTTTCCACTTTGACTACAAATCCCAACAGTAATATGGCATGATCTTGCTCTTCCCAGTAGGCTCAGGTAAATGTAAATTGTTGCATCCTCTCCTAGCTTTTATGTCCTTCCTCATTGAAATATTTTGCCATCTTGACCACACTCTGATGTTCCTTGGTAGCACATGTCACTGTGTTCATCTGTGAAATATTGAGGAGGGTATGGCCTACATGTAGCCCCTATCCTCCCCATATCCCCCCATAACCCCCCACAGAACTGAAATACTCACTGCCAAACCTCAGCAGCATAACTTCTTTCTTGTGCCCTTTGCCACTGGAAATCAGAAGCCTACCATTAGAGCAGTGTGATACTAGCAACACAATCGCTTAGTTGTTACAGCAGAAGGAATGGTGCTGGGTGTTATCAGTACGCTGACGACACCCAAATCTATTTTTCCATGTCTCGTTTGTCGGCCTCGAATTCTAATGGCATCTCCTCTCTCAATGAATGTCTTCGAGTGGTAATGGGCTGGATGAGGAAAAACAGATTGAAGTGGAATCCAGACAAGACGGAAGTGCTCACGGTAGCGGCCCCGAAACCAAGAATTGGGTTGCAACCTCCAGTCCCGGACGGGGTCACACTCTCCTCCAGTGACTGTGTTCACAGCCTGTGTTCACAGTTTGTCGCTCCTGATGACAAATCAGGTGAATGCAACAGTCAGGAGCGCCTGTTATCAGCTTCGGCCGATATGCCAGCTGCACCCTTTTCTGGAAGTAAGGCATCTCGAGACTGTTGTGC
>JAIPUX010001880.1:50398757-50409518 GCA_020142125.1 Phrynosoma platyrhinos | reverse complement strand
CCAAGCTCTGGAATGGCCTGCCGGATGAGATCCATCAGTTAACATCATCATTAGACGGCTTTAAAAAAGCTGTCAAGACGGATCTCTTCTGGCAGGCCTTTCCAGACTAATTGTCCCGGCCTCAGGTTCCCCCACCGCGGTGATCTTCGCGTGGTCCCATCTCGATGAAGATCATTGCCGCTGGTTAAGCTGTGCCTTGTTATATATATATATATTTCTTTTAAATGTGTTTTAAATTTTATATTTTTGGATTTATTGTTTTAATCTTTTTTTGATTTAATGCTGTTTTAAGGGGGGGAGGGATTGTTTTGGATATTATGTATTTTTAATTGTTGTAAGCCGCCCTGATTGGGTTCCCAAAGGGCGGGATAAAAATACATTTTATTATTATTATTATTATTATTATTATTAGGAATGTGAAGTTTTTATCAATCAAAAAGAGGGAGTGGGGAGGGAGAGAGAGTGATAGGAAGGTGAGAAAAAGAACAGAAGTGGGAGGATGAAGGGCACAGGGGAAAAGTTTCCAACTGAAAGAGAACTGCATCACTCATTTGGCCCTAGTTAGGCATCTCACAAATATTGGAGCCTTCCTGTCTGAGGTTGTAGGTGTGAGTCAATCTCTAGCTAGAACCTAGGAAAGTCCCATCCTTCCTCTCACAATCATTGACGTGTCTTCCACCTATCAGCTGCTCTGCATGCTTTTTGCTTTTGTGTTGCACTGTCACAATTCATCCATATTCTCTCTGCCTCCCCCGCCATCCTATTTTGCCCTGAAGTGAGCAATTCTGTGCATGATTACTCAGAGGTAAGCCCTATTCCTATTCAGGTAAGGCCACAGGCAAACGTGCATAAGATTGCAACCTGAGGGAATTAAACTTATTTATTTCCTTTCTTTCAGAATTTGTTGTGTTGAATAAAACAGGAGTGATAACAATATTTTGCAATTTTTCTGTATTCTGACCAAAATGATAGTAGTAGTAGTAATAGCATTTAAAAGACTGAAGCAGAAAAAAACCCTTCCAAAATTATTATAAAGTAAAAGTGCAGTCCTTTTAGACTTGATCCACCCAGAGAGTGATCCAGGCTCAGCTGTTCTGCTGTATACATTCAGAACACATCCCAGCACTGTAGTTCTGCCTGGCTACCTAACATAATATTTCTTTGAATTGAATTATTTTAATATACCTGCTTGCACGTTCAGTGTCTCATCCAAAGTGCAGTGAAGTAAAAATCCCCATAACTTCAAGAAAAGAGAGAGAGAGACTCTTTAAACTGGACCTTCCTTTATATGGCCACAAGAAATTCTCTTAACTCAGCAAGAAAGCTTTGCAATAAAATATGTTCTATGCTATGTTGGAAGAATGACCCCCAAAATATAATCTAAATGATTATTTGTACTTCAGCCTTGCCACTTTCTGTTATATAGTATTGCTATTGTCTCCAACAAAAAGAAAATGAAAAAAGTCTATAAGTACGGTATTCTCTCAATAAAGTTTGTAAAGTTTATGAGCAATTTGTGCAAAAGGAACAATCTTACACACCAGATGAACTCTGAATTATAAGCAGCTCTAAGGGCAGGATTTTTTTTCCTCCCCTTCCCCTTCCTCTTTATTTTCAGTGATGATAAAGTGAGGGGGGAAATCCATTTTATGCCCTTGCTACAAAGTTAACAAAGCATTATATCGCCACCTGGCCATCTGTTCAGCTAAAATGGTTGTTATTATCTGGGATGTTGCTCTGGCTGTTTTCAGACTTGATATGCATGTTTATTCCATTATACAAAGACACCTTGCTTGGCTCTGGTTAAGCTGGAGGTTCTGTTCCTGTATTTACACCTCACTAAATGCACTTTTGTTCCATTCCTCACAAAGCATGGGGAAATAGAGAGCTTCTGCAAGAAGCAACTATTTACAATTCAAATGAATGTGCTTGTTTTCTGCTTGGTTAAGAGCCTTGCCCATTAAACCTATTTCTTTTCCACAATACCAATATTCTACAGGCCAAGCTTTAAGTGGTTTTATTTTTCCATTAACCAGATTGTGTGAGCTGGCAGCAAAGATCTCTTGCTGATACTAACACTCCTCCTTTTCTTTACCACATTGGCAAAGTGACACATGTTTGTTTGGGTATCACCGAATTGTTCATGGGTGTTGCATGTAATCACATAAACTTCACCACTATATAACCTTAATTTCATATAGTGGCAGAAGCATTGTTCTAATTTGAATGTTTTAATTAATGCTGCAATAAAACTGGAAGTGTTTTGTTTGTTTGTTGTGTGCTTCAGCTGTATGTTTATGAGACAGGCTTGGAGCAATTAAAAAAAATGTCTTGCTTGCCAAAATATAGAATTGCCTCAATAGATGGACCAAATTGAACTCATGGTGTCAATTTGTTGACTTTGACAAAGGTTTAATCCTAGCACATTTCTTTCTTTTGCTCTTTTACACATGAGCTAGATCATGACAGAAATACACAAACAAATACATTTGTTTCCCCTGTGAATTATATTTCTCTCTGAATGCAGTGTTCATATTCCATACTGGCATCCAAAGAACGCATGGGAATATAGTGTGGAGGGATGTCAGCCAGGCATGATCCCAGTGTCCCTGTTGGCTCTATTTGCAAACTTCACAGATTAAGAAAAAAAAATATCTCAAGTGAATGAACTCAGAATGCCCCCTGTATTTGGCAACTCAGAACACTCAGGCTTTTACGATTCATGGGGAAGATACAACACATGTTTAGGCAAAGGTATGACAAATCCCCTTCAGGCCCTCCCAAGTAGTAAAATTTTTGGCAGAGTCAGTGGGAAAAGGGACATAGGGCCCAAATGTTAGCCTATCTGCCTCTATCCTGGATTTTTCAAATAAGAGAAGAATTCTGAAACTCATTAGGAATATTCTTTCCAAACTTATTTTTAATAGCATTAGCTTTTGCAGTGACCCTTCCAATCTTTTCTTTTTGAATGGTAACTTTTGTATGTCAACCTTGTCATCCATTGCCTTATTTTCTTATAAATCCAAGGCTGATCCTGCAGGCCTTTTATTAAGCCACTTGAGATGGTGAAAAATATTGTGCCATGCAAGTACATACAAGTTCAGCAAAATTTAAATACATGCAAATATGTGTTACACAGGAGTGGGCCTGCATTTGTTCATACCCTTCAGATTTGGAAAGGTCAAGCCATACATGTATGCCAAGGACTCTTTGATGGTATGTGTAGAGTATCTGTTATGCATACATGTTGTTATGTGCCTCTAAGTCAGCTCTGACTTCAGTGACCTTACCATAGGGTTTTCTTGGCAAGACTTATTCAGAGAGATTTGTTGTTGCCTTTAAGACTGAGTGTGATTTCATCAAAATCAATCAGAGGTGTCCTTAGCTGAATGGGAATTCATACCTTTTCTCTTAGAGTGCTAATCCAATATTCAAACCACTTGAACACACTGGATCTCTTTATACATTGTAACAACTGTATGGGACAAGTTACTCATAGTCTGAGTCAGCAGGGCACTTCACTTTGTTATTTCTAAACTCTGGGATGGCCTATGAACTCAGGAACCTTCCTTCGCCCACTATATCCAGTTTTGTAATTGTACAACACATAAAGTATGGAATACTCTGATGTGGTGAAAGGATAATTTCCAAATAAGACAAAACATAACACACAGTGTCAACTTGAAAATTGCCCCAAACACATCTAAACCACTTGCAAAATCAACAGTTTGATTTCTTCCTCACCCCAGCCCCTTCAATCCCAGAAAAACATAATTTCAGCCATAAACCAGCTGAAAAGAGAATAAAAAATGATGCAGTGTCATTTTGGCATATCAATAATATGCTGGTGTAGCCTTGGGATGGGGGTGAGAGTGAAAAATAGCCCGCTGGCCTTTAGGACAATTAAGCCATCCCTGATGTATGTTTAGTCTAGACTCTTGCCTTGATGTACATGTAGTGCACTAATTTGCTTCATTTCATTAATGTCCCTCCGATACACACTTGCTCTGCACAGTTCTGGTCCATTGAACTTTATATCATAAACAGAAATTTTACAAGATCACAGGATGAAGATAAACCAGTGCAATTTAGGTGGCTTAGCCATCCTCTGATGTGCTGGTATTATTTTTGCCCTGTCCTCATCCTGAAGACTGGATGAATTCACACTATCAATGACAAAAAAACAAAACAAAACCCAAACTGACATCTGTGATTAGAAGTGTTGGTTTCATTTGTGATGTGTGTAATGACTTCAGATTGTGCTTTCAGCAACTTCTTGATCCTTGAAAAATACATGAGGGGAGATGCAAGTATACATCCACAAGATAATCAAGGGGTTTCAGCTACAACAATCAGTGTAGTCATGAGCTATTCTGCAATCTGTCAAACATGGCACCAATAGTTTTGTCCATCCATAAGAAAAGGGGAGTGGTCTATTCAACGTTTGAACAGTTCACTAACATTAAACATGCTCCTGTACTCTTGACAACTTACATTGCTTTTACATCACATAGTGATTTGGCTATACAAGGGCAAAGGGGGTTAATACACACTTAAGCCTCAAGGCTTTAGCTGGCTGAAACATCTTTGCAACATGGGAGGCTGAATAGCCAGCAACCTCAGAGGGTAACTCAGGGCAGAAAACATCAATGCATATAATCCTCTGATTTATTTTAATTCGCTTTCATTTTTATAAATGAATAGTTCAGGATACTGTTCTGCCTTTTCAAATGTGAGAATATTTACATCTAGAGTGGATGGGCAGTTGTTATTCCAAGGTGACTACTAAATATATTCAGGAATGGTTGGAAAAAAGCAACATGCTGATGGTGTTACTTGGGGCACACAGCCTTTTAATAGGAATCTAAACTTAGTATTTGTCTTCAGAGTTTTCTGTTTTAATGAATAGTCATGTAATTTATTTTCTAGCTGCTTAACAGTGATTACAAATGTGACCTAGTTTAATACATTTATGCTCCTCAGTGGTTATTTTAAGCTCCCCTGAATTCTTAAGATGGTGTTTGCTTACTCAGCTTCTTGGTGGTTTTTTTTCTTTCTTTCTTTTTTTTTTTTTAAACTTTTTTAGTTTCCTGCCTTGAAATTACTTGGGCCAAAGTATTTTAAAAAACTGAGTAGCTAAGCTAATGCAGGAACAAATAGAAACCACAGATGGGTTTATGTTAAGTTTTTTAAAAAATGACATATGTCCTGCTTTTGAATAAGAGTGTTTCTTTAACATGCATAATTTTTACAGAAGCTTCTTGTAACAGATTCATTTGAAACAATGTCCGATCAAAGACAGGGTTTTGACCCACCAATAGGAAAGGTCGTGAAAATGTGGTCAGTAACTGTGTTATCATGCTGCAATGAGGCTGTGTGCCCTCTGTGTTGCCATTGTTTATCAGCCAGTAGTTTGAGATGGATAGAATTATAGTTGACACAGTGAGTGTATTAGAGCTCAGTCAGGAAGCTTTAGCCCAGTAACTTATTTCAATAATGCAAAATGCACAACCCAGAATGCAGTGAGTTGAAAAAAATGAGCTTGGTTTCACCATTGTTACATTGAAGAGCTATTGGCTGCGGCAGCTCTTAGGAAACCCATCTGAATGGTAAAGAGTCTGATTGTTAAATGATTACAATCGTTTATTGCCATAGGCCATAAAAATTAAAAGGGTCTAAGTGCTGCTTTCTGACAGAGATGTAGACACTAATTTTACATAAATGCATATCCTAACAAGATTAGCTGGCTTATTCAGGCATGTGAATTGCACTTTTGTTCTTTCTCTTGAACACGCTTGTGTCCTCAGAGTCATTCTGAGGTTATTGTGATCTCAAGCACTCTCTCACAAATAAAATATGCTTTCTCTTTAGCTCCCTTTTTAAAAAGTTGGACTGTTAATCGTGTCCATTGGATTTGCTTTTGGTTTTTCTACTTCCCTTTTAAAGTTTTTTCATTCTTTAGATTCTTAGCCCATTGTTAATGTATAAGTAACTTAGATAAGGGAAGGACTGCAGCTTTTGCACACTGCATTTTCTTTTTCAGTTAATAACACAATGAGAGAGTACAATGACCTTTTATTTCACTGTAAGGGTGTGTTAATATTATAACATTCCAATGATACATTTTGACACTTAATTCCTATTGTCCCACTGTATGCTGTACACCAACCAATTTAGCATAGTCATCAAGAAGAATTTCTATTCATAAGCAGTTTTAAACAAAGGGTTCTTTATAACAATTGAAATTAAAGCTCAAGGCTCATATGATAGCTATTCTATTGATGACAAACACCAAAAAAATGACCAGAGGCTCAGATATAAATCCTTTTTGACTTTTTAGTTTAGTTTTGTTTTGTGATCAAAGTATTCCTGTCTATTTGGATAAATCAGTGAGGTGAAAGAATTATAAGAATGAACATTTTAGAGGTCTATAAATATTTTAATATACATTGCAGCAAGAGAAGCTTTTGAAGAGATTAGCTGAGGTTTCTTTGTGAATCAGTAAGTGATGTGGCAATAATTTTAGATACTGGCTACAATCCAGAAGGATGCATGAACAGTTGAGCCACTCTATCACAGACAGGCAGGAGAACACATGGGAGTATTTATGGTGATATGGACTATATGGAGTAATTCTGGCTACAGATTCAGCAGTCTTACCAAATTTTATCTGTCTGATCCCATTGCCCATGCAATCAGCAGCAGTGGCTCTGTGCATATAGCTTTGTCAGAAAGCCAACAGCCATGCCAATCACCTTTTCACTAGAGAAAACCTCTGTATATATTCTCTCTCACACACAGACACACATACACATACATGATAAAGCACATAGATCTTTTGTCTGACTAGCTGTCTGGTAGAGCTGCTGTTTTACTTATTGTACAGCAGACAAAGGAACAGCAATTGAATAAGAGCAAGAATATCATGAAAAATACCCATTTGTGTATCTGTGGAAGCTGCATTGTCTTTCTATAAATGTCATTCTTACTTGGTCAAATTGGTTTCTTTTAATACTGCAACTGTAGTTTTGTTGCTAGTAATGTATCATTGCTTTGTTCTTGTTCAAAGTATTCCTATCTAAATATTGTTCAATGTTGTATTTAATTTGGGCAAGTAAGGGCCTTTGCAGACTGCCAGAAATAGTACAAACTGAGTCCACTTTAAGGGTTAGGATTAGTACTAGGGAATCATGGGAATTGTTTTTTTTATGAGACATTGAGTCTTCTCTGTCAGAGAGCTCTGGTGCCACAATAAAATACAGTTCCCATGATTCCCTAACCCTAACCCTTAAAATGGACTCAATTTGCACTATTTCTAGCAGTCTGCAAAGGCCCTAACACCCTCTCAGCCCTAGAGGATGGCAATGGCAACCCCCTTTTGAAGAAACATGCTACAAAAACCCTATGAAAGGATCATCATAAGGAAAAAAATGACTCGGAGGCACACAATAACAGCAATGTAAAAAAAATACTCACAAATTTTCTCATCCTCTCTGAAAAATCTTGTCTCAACACATTGAGACATCCTGCCAAAACAATTTTCTCCGATGTTTGGATTGTTTGGGGGTTTTTTGCTCCTGCAAAAGAACAAAGGGACCAGCAATCCTGCCTAACCCCAACCCCAGATATCAACAATAATAGCAAAAATGCTTAAAATCCAAAACAAAACATTGTATTTTTCTGTGCAAAAGATGCATTTTGTGCGAAAATGAATGCAAAGTTTCTCATAGAATAACAGTAAATATCCTCTTGTCTCAACAACCTCTGACCCTTGTTCCATTGAAGGATTGTTAAGATCCATAGTCATCAATTGACACACACACACACACACACACACGCACACACAAGTGTGGATTTAGTGCTGGATAAGACTAGCATTCTCTTTGTCAGCATTTTTCAATTTTCAAGAAACATTGTGTAGGGAGGGGCTGAACATTATTTGCACATTTTAGAATACTCTTTCCATCACTATTATGCATATGTGCCCTCTGCATTGTGTCTGTACACCACCTTCCATTCAGAATCAGTATGTTATGAGTTGTGGAACAAATGGACAAGGTATGGAGGACTTTCCAGAACATCTGAAACAAGATGGTTATCTCAGTTGACTGCGTGTTAAATCCAGCAAGACTCTCTCTATTTCTTCTTCTTCTTCTTTTTTTTTTAGTCTTAGGCTTATGTCTCTTTCATTTGTCATCTATACAAGTCTTGTACTTTTCTCAATTTTCAGGATTAACAATTATTTATTTTTTATTAATCTGTATTAATTTCACTTTACTAAACCTAGTATATTTTAAATAATAATAGCTATAGCTGAATTATTTCCTTCTTTACTGTTCAGAATGTTCTCCATCATGCTATCTTTACTTTTTCCCATTTCCATTTTAAATGTGTATTATTTAGAAGACAATTAGGAACTTTGCCAAAGGTGAGTCCAAGTACAGGGTGGCTAAATTAATAATCAGTTAATAGTAAATCACTTAGGAGTGAGAGCAAAATAGTTTGAGAAGATAGAAAAAATTCTACAGTGTGAAAAAAAGTCAAAGGGGGGCTAAAAATATAAATACTGTTTATCCTCAAATGCCTAGTTGACACTATTCACTATGGCACATTTTGTTTCTGCTGTGTTCTTTTGTCACACTGCTTGTCCCTGATGGCTGTCAAAAGCAAAACTCTAGGGATCCAATAAGGCATCATGCTGCTGAATCTAGAAGTCAGAAATAACCAAGGGACTTTACTTGCTACAGTGTTGTTTCCCTGCTGTGAATTGGATGTCATAGAAGTCCTTTGTGCAAACACGTTTTCTCTGGACTTTATATGATGTGAGGGCAGTAGAAAGACTTTATATTTATTTTTTTAAAAATCCCACAAAAACAGCCCACCAGGAGTGATTTTATATTTCTTGCTTTTTCAGTGTCAAAGCGCCAGCTATTTTCTGCAATATGTGCTTACCTTGACAATTTCTCATTCTCAATCGTGTCATGACACAATCAGTGACTACAAGAATGACAAAGGAGAAAGGGTAAATCCCAGGTTGTGAATAAATTATAATTATAATGTCATTACTAAGAGAGTTTGAAGGGTTATTTTTAACATGTACTTTCTTGTTATTTATATTGTGAATGCAAAGTACCCTATATAATGTAGAGCCATTAAAATGTTGGGGGTGTAGGGACTCATTTCAATGTACTGTGGTATTTTGTCTAGAAGCTGGGAAAAATACATTGCTCTTCAGAAAGATCTGAACTGGGAGAGAAAAGATGGAACCATAGATTGCATTTTTCAGAGTTTCTTTTTGTTCTGATAATGTACAGATAATGAGGACAATCCCATTTTTTTAAAAATGACAAGGTCAGATTATGGAAGCACAATTTCCATAGATCATTTATTATAACTTAATGCTATAACCTCTGTTTATGGATTATTTGTTATTTTTCTGTTTTTCCTCCAAAGATACCCCTCATCATATTTACTGTACTATAATCATATGAGTTCAGTCAGAATCTGAACCAGACAAAATCTGAACTTGGGTCTTCTAAGTCACTCTAACCATATTCTAACCAATATATCAAAGTGGCCATCAGTATTTCAAAATGTGCTTCAGATAGCTGACTTTCTAAAGCGCTAAATTATTAGGCCATAGTAAAATTTGAATACTTAAACATAAGGTTTGTTGTTGTTAACTGTCCTCAAGTGATCTCGACCCATGGCTAACCTATTCATGAGACATCTCCAAGACCCCCTGTCCTCCACTGTTCTACTTAAATCTTGCAAACCAATACCCTTGAACTCCTTAATAGGGTCCATCCATCTGGCATGTGGCCTTTGTCTTGTCCTACATCCCTCTACCTTTCCCAGCATTATTGTCTTTTCCAGTGAGTTCTCATGATGTGTCCACAGTATGATAGTCTCAGTTTGGTCATCTTGGCTTCCAGGGAGGTTTCCGGCTTCATCTGCACTAGGACCCATTTGACTTTTTGGCTGTCCATGGGATCCTCAACACTCTTCTCCAACACCACATCTTGATTTTCTTCCTATCATCTTTCTTAACTGTACAGCTCTCACATCCATACATGTTAATAGAGAATATAATGGCTTGAATGATTCTAACTTGTGTATTGAGTTGTATATCTTTGCATGTTAGAATCTTTTCTAGTTCTTTCATAAACACCCTCCCCATTCTTAGTCTTCCTCTGATTTCCTGACTGCAGTCGTCATTTCCATCAATGTTGAATCCTAGGTATGAGAATTTTTTTACTATTTCTATTTTGCCATTGTCTAGATTGAATTTGTGAATATCCTAGGTGGTCATTATTTTTTTTCTTTAGGTTCAACATTATGCCTGCCTTTGCACTTTCTTCATTGATCTTTCTTAGTAGGTGTTCCAGGTCTGTGAGGTTTTCTTCTAGTATTATGGTGTCATTTGCATATCTTAGATCAGGGGTAGGCAACTTTTTCTTAACTGGGGCCAGTCCGTTGGTCCCGAGGTCTTCTCGTCTTGGGGAAATGGTGCCATGCACGCATGCGCATTGTGCCGGAAGTACTGCTCATGTGCTCGCTTGCTCACTCATGCATGTGCAGTACTTCTGCAGTAGCAGCGGCAGCAGCGGCAGTGGCGGCAGGACCGGGCTGGGGCTGGTCCAAAGGCCTCAGGGGGCCAGATCCGGCCCCCGGGCCATAGGTTGCCGACCCCTGACTTAGATTGTTCATATCTCTCCTATTTTCACTCCTCTTTCTTCTGTGTCCAAGCCTGCTTTTCTT
>JAIPUX010001880.1:50381109-50398657 GCA_020142125.1 Phrynosoma platyrhinos | reverse complement strand
TCCTGTACCCTGCTTGGACCTCTGGGATTTCTCTCTCCATGTATGGTTGCAGAATTTTGCTTGCATGGGAGATCAGTGGTATAGTATATAATATGATATGATATGATATGATATGATATGATATGATATGATACATAAGAGAAATCAATGTTAGCTTTTACAATACTTTCAGTTGTATATCAGCATGTGAAAAATACTAGAAATGTCTTAAGATGTTTCTGGTAATCACAAAAATGTTCCTGGCTCTACTTTGTCCTCATTTGGCATCTGGTTGGTTTGCGACTCACCCTTCAAAATCATAGTATTGTAGTTCTGTGCCAAAGGTAGTTAACTGTCAGAGGCTAGTGGAGTTTCATTGGCCCACCAGAAAATCTTTGAGAGTTGCACCCCTCGTCACAGTGGTAAAAAAAATGCCCCCAAACATTCCAGGCATTTTTTGCCATAATTTTGGAGCACTCTGGGCCATATTTTGACACAGAAGAGGTCTCTTAAAAAAACAATTCAGAAATAATCTAATAATTTTGTTTGATAATTTCTGGATTTCTTTAAATCACCTGAGGCGATGAATTATGGTGAATTCTATCCTTTCTGCTGGGCTTGCAAGGATTAAGTACCCCTTCCCTCCACATCAAATTGCAAAACACCCTTTTAAATAAGAGAGCTTGTATATGTGTGAATGCATGCACACACACACACACACACACTTACATAGGGTTCCTAGCACTACTAATGAAAAAGAAATGTGCAGTCAAAAAGTCCTGGGAGATGAGAAAATGCTACTTTGGGGAGTCCATCTCTTGTGCTAGAAGAAATGATTAGAGGCCTACAGTCACATCTGTGGGGCCACAAGTTGCTTACACTTGATTCTTTTTGCAAATTGTTCCTAATAAAACTCCTGAATTATTACTTTTCATATGACAATAATACAGATGTTACTGCATTCTATTGTGTCTTTATTTATGTTGTTCATTTGTTTGTGCCAGGACAGACTCAGTTAATAATGACATGGTTAATTATCCTGCCTCCTTATCATGTCACTGTGGATTTCATTTTTATTTTTTTGCATTGTACAATAAAAGAGTGATATACTAATTAAATTCCCAAATATGGCAAGTCTATAAAAGAACAAAAGGCTATATATATATATATATATATATATATATATATATATATATATAACCCTTTCTGTAAAATGAATCATAGGCTAAATAGAAATCGCCCACACCACCATTGAAATGTTCAGTGATTTCTCCTCCACCTCACCCTGAAAGACCGTGTTTATGGTTCAGAAATTCAGTGCAATTTTGTTTAGGGCATTATTCATTTGTTTATATAACATTAATAAAACAATGTAATGGTTGTCTTCTAAATGACATTTAAGCATAGATAAGAAAAGTTTGTTGTTTTGTTTAGCACTGCCTAAAGATATGAAGTGTCTTGAATGCTAGACATAGAAAATGGAAGCTCAGTACTATAACAGAATTGGTGTGGTAATCAATAATATTAACGTTTGTGAGTACAGGTCTGCATTTAGGTCATAATTATTTCTTTTCAGCTATAGTTTCAGACATAGTAGAAGTCTGACTTCTCTAATGCCCTTGTTTACTTACTTGGAATACCTTGTAAGTATTTTCTTGTAAAACGTACAGAGAGAGAGAGAGAAAGAGAGAGAGAGAGCAAGAAAATAAAAATAGTACACTCGTCACTCCACATCTGCAGATTTGACTTTTGTGGATTTGATTAGTCACAGATTTTATTAGTATGTTCTCTCTAGGAATATCTAGGTCCTCCAGTGCAACTCTATGGTCAACTTTAACCAAAACCTGCACTGAAGGGCCTAGAGATTCCTAGAAAGAACACTCCACTAGACATTCTATGGTCAATGTCTAGCAGATGTTGACCATAGAGATGCACTGGAGGACCTAGAGATTCCTAGCAGCTTAAATTGAATTAATTTTAAAGACATTTATATTCATAATTTGATTGATACATCAAAGCTGTCAGTATCACTTTGGGAAACTCAGGCTCCCAAACAATTATTTTAACTTTTCCCAGACCTGTCTGTTTTTGAACTTTAGCATAGTTGTCTCCTTTCAACAACTAGAAGAAAATAGAATATTGTAAAGATTTTCACAGCTGTGATCGAGACAGGTCATATGATTTGTGTCCTGTACAGGGCAGAAGCCTTTGATTTAGACTTGTAAGTTAAATGGGAAGTGATAAGGCTTTATAGCTAAGTGAAGCCTCTAAGCAAAAAGTGAAGGCAGAACTCTTTAACTTCTAAAAGGTTCAACACTGTGACTACATCATACTCGCACTTAGTGCAACTAGGACTAAATAGATCTTCCAACATGCACAGGATAATACACAAACAGATGCAGTGTAGACCAGATGATATCTACAAAGCAACTGACACCCTACACAATTATAGTGCTATAATTCCATTAATGGTTTTGGCTGCGTCCTATGAATTCTTGGGATTTGTAGTGTTGAAAGGCATTAGAGCTCTCTGGTTGAGAATTCCAAGTGCCTCACTACAATGCAAATATTAGGATTCCATAGGATGGAAATATAATAGTTGACATGGAACATTGGTGCTATAATTCTATAATATAGTGTAAATGGGCCAGTGCGGTGTAGTGGTTTGAGCGTTGGACTAGGACACTGGGAGACCAGGCTCAAATCCTGGCTTTGTCACAGAAACACGCTGGGTAACCTTGGGAGAACCATGTACTCTCAGCCTCAGAGGATGGTCATGGCAAACCTCCTCTGAAGAAATTTGCCAAGAAAACCCCATGATAGGTTTGCCTTAGGGTCAACATAAGTCAGAAACAACTTGAAGGCAAACAACACCTATACCTGCATCAAGAGGAAAAGATGGGTTGAAATGAAACAGGCGGATTGAGATAGTGCTAAACTGCACCATGCAACAGGGCCCAAACACTGGAATATTTATGTCATGACTGGATGTGAAGGTAAAAATAAATATTACAAGGCTTGAATTCCTGAAACAGAAAGCCCCAGTCTTTACCAGAACTATTGGGAAGTGTGGAGGAACCCTTAGTTGTCCACCAACTTCCACACTTCCCTATCTGAAAGATTGTATCTCCCTGTATGAACCAGAGTTTTAAAATTTACAGAGGAAGGTTTCATCTCCGTTTCATCACCATCACAGCCCTGCTTGGTGATGACATGAGAGAGAGCCTTCTCAGTGGCTGTTCCCACCTTCTAGAACTCCCTTGCATGGGAGGCAAGACTGGTCCCTTCCCTGCTTTCCCTTGAAATATCTTTTTTTTAAGCAGACTTTTAGTGAGTAAAAAGGGTAGCTTTTGACGGTGTGTTTTATTTATTTTTAAACTTTTGTATGTTTTTAAATGATTCTGTGTTGTTAATGTGTGAATCTTTAATCATTTTTTAAAGAAATGTATTGGTTGTTGTTTTTTTAATTGAAGAAAGGTGGCATACAATACAATACAATGCAATACAATATGTGTCAGCACATTTCAAAATGCATACTTTGAGAGAGAATATATTCTGAAAAGCACATTTTATTGGAAAACATATTCCAAGATGCATATTTAAATATAATTTGGTTCACATCATTATTTTTATCCAGATGAATGTGGAAAAGTTACAGGACATACTTCTCTGTATGTGAAGAAATTATACAGATTCAAAATAAACTGTTTTATGCATCTCTGCCATGGAATAACAGTTGTATTTTATTTCATAAATTGATTTTGGTTGTCTTCCAGAGTCCCAAAATTGGTGTGCCATGGAGCTTGGATAGCACAGAAATAATTATACAGTTACTTGGTTTGTTACCTACATATTACAGATTTAAAGACTATTTGAAAATATTTGAAAAGTGATTGAAAAATGTATTTCTTGACTGTTGGGACTATTGGAAATCCTGGATTGATAAGAATCTGTATGTTACAAACCACTGGTTTATGGGATAAAATGGGATTAATTGCAAGTGATATATTATATTAACTAGTTGCCCCCAAGCAATGTTTGCTGCGTAACAAATATTTAGTAGAATTCTAGCCCTTAGCTCCAGTATTGCTTGCACACAGGAATGCAATTTAGCAGTTCCTAAAAGCTCAGCTACACAATTTATTCTTTGATATAAACACACTTGGCTACTATTCCCAGTATTTTGTAAGTGTCCTTCTTGAACGTAAATTGCCCTCTTTGTAGATTGGAAAGGGTGTCACTTGTCTGCCTTGGATGAGTTCTTGATCCACAATAAGGCTTGTGAAGTGCACAGAATTAAGGACCCTGTATAGTGGAAGAGTTTAAGTTGACTGGGTTATCATCATAACATTCTCCAGCCGAAGCCCCAGGGGCAAAGCTATTGCTGCTGCTACTTCATTTATATTGGTCCTTCAGTTCTGTGTCTGTCATGTGCAAAGCTCAGAAAACATCAAAACATATCCTTGAAGCCCATTGCAGTATTCAACAAAGGTATGCATTCAGTTGTCTGATGCAATTGATTTTGTACTCAGTTTGGCTAAATGAACATAAAACATTTATGAAATAATGAATGATTTTTCAACTTTGAGTTTTTAAGGTGTTATTTTTTTAAGTCTGATTTAGACTCTGTTGTCTTAATTGTTTTCACAGTAACCTTCTTACAAGAAGGTATTTGCTACCGGTTCATTTCTCTTCCAGTTTCTGCTTAATTGTGAGGCTTTTCTTTGTCAAAGTATCAACTCTGGAAACATAAATTTGCTTTTAGTACTGTGGTTTGAATTATGCAGGCCTCCAGATGTCATTCAAGTGTACCTCACATCGTTGTACATCTTTGGCTATCCTCACCAGGCTTCTGGGAGTTTCGGTCTCAGGCCAACAACATTTGGAGGGCTGAATAATCACTGAGTTAGCAGCAAGATCCTAGTACTGGCTGAATGTCTCTTATTAGGAATTCTGATATTCTAAATATTCTCTAAACCAAAACTTTTTTCATAGGTGGCTGAGCTGGTGGCACCTGTGCTTTCTCATGGTTTAGTGTGCATACACTTTGTGTTGTGCACATTTAAAAACAAACAAACACCAGTATATAAAATTACTTTCTGGCTATGTATATAAGGTGTACATAAAACATAAATGAATTTTGTGTTTAGATTTAGGTCCCACCTCCGAGATAGCTCATTATGTACGTATTCCAAAATTCAAATTCCAAAATCCAAAAATAAACAAATAACAATAATCCAAAATCCAAAATACTTATGGTCTCAAGCATTTTTTATAAGAGTGGCTCAACTTCTATATGCTTTAGAATTCAAGCATAGCTGCATTGGCAAACTATATTCTTGTACACCTCTATGTGGCAGGGACTGATGGTAGCCTTCCCTGGGCATTTCTGGAGAGGGGAGAAAGGAGGCACTTAGGTTGCATCCAGACTTCAGAAATAATCTAGTTTGACACCACTTTATGTGCCATGGCTCAGTGTTATGGAATTATGGGATTTGTAGTTTGTGAGCAATTTAGCCTTCCCTGTCAGAGCGTTCTGGTGCCATAACAAACTGCAAAACCCAGAATTCCATAGCACTGAACCATGGCAGTTAAAGTGGTATTGAATGGGATTATTTCTGTAGTGTAGATGCATCTTTAGCTGCCTAGATGGACTGCTGCTCCTAACGTTCAGCTGCAGCCTTTTCCTCTGAACACAGCTTTAGCCCAGTCAGTGGAGAGTTGGCACAGAACTGGCAAGAACTGAGCTGGCAACCCCATCTTCACATGGCTAAGAAACCCATGAGAAAACCTGTGTATTACAGGTGTATGCATGTATGCCCTCTTCTTCCACACATTAGTGCTGCATGTGTCAGTGCAGGGAAGGAACATGAAAAATACATGCTTTATTGGAGATGAAGCTAAGCAGCATGGTTCTGCTCCCTGTTGATGTTTAGGTATGGAGATATCTTGACCTTTAGTTATTAGTGCAGTGCCACTTAAATAACAGAAATGAAATATATGTGGTAAATAGGTAAATAAATGGCAAGCTCTTCTTGTCTTTCAGAAGTGATGTGGACACTCCAGATGCAAACTATTAGATTCAGAAGTGATGATGAAAAAATCAAGTTACAAGGAGTGGCATATGTAGCAATTATAGCAAGCCCTTAGTTGAACATAATGGCTTGAATTCTGAAATAAGTTAACTTAAAATATATAGAAACACTATCTCCCAGCTTGGTGTCTTATTAGGGGCTATGAGAAGCCTATCCTAGGATAGGATAGGGTGCAGGGTGACACAGTCACCTTGCTATAATTGGCAGACACTGGTTAGGAGCTGTCTTCATGTTTCAAATAGAAAATAATTTTATGTCATAATATAAGTGCCTAAATTGAAAGACATAAAATCCTATCTACCAGACCATTAATTTTGGTAGTACTACAAGTACAGCTGTAACTGCATCAAATGGAAAACTGTTAGTAAGGTTAGATACTGTATTATGAATGTAAGAAGTGTCAATCAGTAATAAGAGAACATAAGAAATTGGGGGGGGGGGGATATTGGCATTTTTCATAGGACAGCTACACCTAAGAATCCTACATATTGGTCCAGAGAAAGGTTTTGTCAGATTTTGTCTGAATTCTATTGTGATCAGGAGTGGAGAAGATCAAGACAATTTAGTTCACAAAGGAGTACATCAGTGGGGCATGTCACACCAAACATCAAGGGGGCAGTCAGAAAGGCTACAGAATGCTTTTCAGTGAATTCTTTTTTTAAAAAAAAACAAACAAACCTGAAAATTCTTTTTTTAAATCTGTTCTTTTCAGTCATTCCATTCTATTTTAATTATAAATTGGATGGGTGACACTGATACATTGTGATCCTTAAGTGAGGCTGATGATAACTCAGTATTGTTCACTAGAGTACACATGAATATGGCTGCCTTTACTTTAGTTTACCAGTTCAGATGGGATTAGAAATATTTCCATGTAACAGCCTTCTAGTAGTAGGAGCTAAAAACACTATTGACTGTATTTAACCCTACTGGAATATAAGTTTTTAAAAAGCTGCTACATAATGACTAGTAATTTGTTAAGCTGAATATACTCAGTGAGTTGGTCAAGAAATATTCATCCATTGTTTACTAGACATGAATTTTTAGTGATTTGTTTTTACTTATAGTTTAATTGTTGGGTGTTAGGGGGGAAGCAGACGAGAGCTTCCCAAACGCCCTGGGCCGGCGCGCCGCGGGGCCGCAGCCTCCGCACCTCGGCGCACCGGCGGCGACCCTGGAAGGAGCGCTAAATCAGCGCTCCTTCCTCAAGACAGCGAAAGTGCGCACTAAAAGCGTCGGGCGCACTTTCGCTGTCTTTTCCGCCGCGGCGCGTTCGGCTGCCGCGGCGTGAGGTCTTCCCCGGAGCGCCGGCCGTGCGGAGGGCCGGCGACTCCGAGGGCGACCTCAGGGAGAGGAAGGGGCGCCGAACGTGCGGCTGCCCCTCCTCTTCCAAGCCTCCAAGACGACCCAATTAGTCGTCTGCCGAGGCCCTTAGTGACTTTTTGTGGTGTGTGGAAGATTTTATATTTTTAGCTATCCTGAGCTCTAGATGTGTAATTACTGTGTATATTCATGTATATGTCTAGAAATTTAGTCAAAAAAATCACCTAGTAATTTGAATATTTATTGAATAGCATGCCCCTTGCCTTATCAGGTATGAACATTTGAGAATTATTGCACTGATGACACATTGCTATCATTTGCTCATAATAATGATCTGACCAGGTCAGTTCCACCGTGAACAGTATGGATTTAGAGACATAGCCATGTTAGTCTGGCATATCAGCCTGCATTTTGTAGCACCTTTGAGATTAACTATGCAAAAACAGTTGTAGCATAAGCATCTGAGGAAGTAGACTAATTCTGTGAAAGATTATGCTCTTTTCTACAGTAAGTCTCAAAGATGCTATGAGATCCCTTTCCATACATGAATAGTGTGGTAACACTATCATCACTGTTTAATGAGAGTAATTTAAGTTAATACAATAGCTACATATTCAGACAAGAAAATGTTCAGAACTGTTTCATTGGCCAGACACATGGTTTCTTGGAAATTTAAATTGAAGAGTGACAAATAAGGATTTGGTCAGACTCCGGGGTAATTGAGAATCTCTCGCTATCTAGTCTGGCCAAATAAAGACATTTTCATACAAAAAAGATGAACGTGAATATCAATGTGAATGTGAATATGAAGTCAGATTCATGTAGCACTAATGAATGAAGCACAGATTATGTAGCACTATGAAAAAGTGTTCAAGTGGCCATATCAATGCATTCATCTGAAAAATTGTATATCAGTGAATCTGTTCTTTTAAAATATTTTCAGAAATAATACATTACTAAGTAGCTCTGAAATGTAGTCATATATGTTCATGAAATCCTGTCAAAAAGTTGCAAAATGCTACATGAAAAGCATGCATTTCTTTCATGTTTCCCAAATATTTCCATACATGAATTTGCTTGGCAAATTTTGTCTTTCTTCAAGTTAACTGTTTCTTGACAATTGTCCAAGTGAGAACTGTGGCTCTTTGGTTTGAAACAGTATAATAGTCCTTGCATCTCATACTAGTTTTTCTGTCACCATTGTGATGGACTGTGTTGGAAGATGCTGGAATATACAAACTGTGATACAGTATTCTAGCAATTACAAATATATGCTGTGCCACCTTAATAATTTAAAAAAGGGGGAAATGTGTATCAAGGGCACAAACCCAAATCTGCATATTTGAATCACATGATAAAATAAGCACTGCCATCTCTTTTAAATTAATCTCACAGCTGCCAGAACTAGTAATAGGAGGCGGAGACTTAAATTAACATGTCTCCAAAAATTATCCATATCTGGAGCCTCCTGTCAAAAACGTTTATTAACTAATTATCTCATCCTTTACTCATTTCAAGATACAGTTCCCAAATGTTCTCAAAGAACATTCTATTCTTTTAAATGATAGTGTTATGAAATAAAGCACTGACTTTTGTGAGTGTTTAATGAGAGAAAATATAATTTATGAGAGAGTTTTTTGGAATGCTGTTATATGTACCAAGCTTCAGTCCTCACCTGCAATTATTATGCAAATATTATTGCTACCATAAACAGCCTTTGTCATGAATTATTTTAGAACAAAGCAAGGTTACTGAACACAGTAGGAGTTTGCACTCACAGCCATACAAATGTGCACACATAGAGTGCTTTCTGTTAATGTTAACACTGAATATATAAACAAACATATCTCCTTTTAAACAGCAACAATTATATCTGATGTGGATTTTGACATTACATTATGACAAATTGAGATTTTTAGTTGTTCTCTTTATAGGCAATTTATGTTACTCCCCCCCCCCCCCCCCCCCCCCAGCAACATGTGAGAGGTTATAGGCAATGAGAAAATTGTGATTGTGGCCAACTTTTTTATTCCAGTTGTCATAATAAGAATATTACAGTGTTTCAAGTTGCATACTATACAGTATCTGTCAATGTTTGTTACAGTTCAGTGATGCACAGTGAATCTGAGGGACACAACAGCATTTCTACACAGCTAACAATATAAATTCAGTGATGATACTTCACAATTACTTCTTGTTCAAGGTCAGCATAAAAACATTAGCATGTGGTTGTTACCAGTTCATTGACTAATGCGTACATTTCCTTAATATGCCTACACCAATTTTATGAAGTTTAATTTATAGCAGGGGTAGGCAACCTTTCCCCTTTAAGGGCCGAGGGACTTCAGCTCCCAGAATCCCAGGAGCTATTGGCCAACATGGGACTATTGGCCAACATGGCTGAGGCTTCTGGGAGCTGAAGTCCCTCGGCCCTTAAAGGGGAAAGGTTGCCTACCCCTGATTTATAGGTTAAAAGAGTATAGGGTAAAAATAGGGTTAAAAAAAGGGAGCTATTGCTTTTGCATATCTGATTGCAAGGTGAACTAATTTTCTTTTCTGAACTTATTTTTGATTGTTTTGTCCTATTTGGTTTTGTATTTTTGGTTTCACGATGAATGCTGTGAATTACTATAACATGGTGCCTTTAGCATTTTATAACAAACTTTACAAAATTGTACAGTTGGAAGGAATAAATTGCCATGACCCCTTCCATCCTGCTTTGAAGCAAGATGTGGGGAAGCTACAACTTTCATAGTCTTACATTGGCTGGGGCTTTTGGGAATTGAAGTTCCAAATATCTGAAAAACCAATTGTGCAACTATTATTTCATCTCTTTATCCTAAGGTTTCTAAGATAACTCACAACATGGTTAAAAGCTAAAATCAGAGCAAATAATATTAAAACATAATTAAACAGATTATCATATTAAAACAAGAAACAAATTAAAACTGTTGAAACAAAATATCAGGGTAGGGAAATACAACACAGAGACACATACACACACTCATTAAACCTCTTCCTCTACAGCCACTCTATTATCAAAGGTGTGCTTGTGTCAAAAAAACAACAGGAAAGGGGCCAACCTAGCCTCCTTTGCAAGGGGTTCCAGAGATTAGTAGCAGCCAAGACCCTCTAGTTTCATCAAAAATGCCTGTGAAGATGATGGAACTGAGGAGATTATCACATGGCCCAAAAGGACAGGGCCGAAGCAAGATATTCCCATTCTTATCACATGAAGATTATCACATGACATTGTCTTTATCCCATCATTATCCTGTCCTTCTCCCATCAGTGAACTGGAATGGCCCTGTCAGTTTGTATTAATGGAACTCCCATTAATACAAAAATGACGGGGCCATTCTCCTTCACTGACGGGAGAAGGACGGGAGCAGTGCAATGTGTGTGATAATTTTCTTGGCAATTGGCTGATAAGGATAGGAGTGATCTGCTTCACTCTCATCATTTTGGGCCGTGTGATAATCTCCTGAGTGAAGAGCCTCCTCTGAGCAGACTTATATGGGGAAACCTGGTGCTTTGTATAGCTTGGAGCCTACTCAATGTTGTTGTTATATGCTTTTAAATTTACTCTGACTTATTGTGGCCCTATCATAGGGTTTTCCAACCAAGATATATTCAAATGAGGTTTTATATTACCATAAGCTGAGAGAGTGTGAGATGCTGGAGCTTGCAAATTGCATTTCAGTGTCTGAGTGGTAATTCCTAGAGTCCTAGGGCATGTCTACACAACCTGTATAATCCAAGGTCCTAAGCACAGTGCTGACCACATACATTGGCCAAGTTGTTTTGCATGCAGCTGAGCTGAGCCGACACCATATAGGCTCCACTGGACTGTCCCCTGTTTTCAGAGCTACTGCCATTTCCTTATGGACAAAAACTTCTGTGAGGACAGAAATGGATATCTGGATATGTGATCAACAAGGAGTTCATGAACCAAGAGCCACGTCATCCCCTTTCCCCATGATAATAATCTCAGGGCAAGAGGATGGCCTGTTTTTGGAGCCACTCTTGCCATTTTCTCATGTGCAAGAACTCCATTTAAGCCTGCCCAGCACTCTGCAGTTTCTGTGGGCACACATTTCTATCCTCAGCACAAGCAGTGGTGTGCTGGGCAGGCTTTACATTGAGCTCCAGCCAGCAAGGAAGCAGTGCTGGTCATTCTAAAAACTGTCCATCTCCTATCCGTACACTGCTCAGTTCATGGAAGGAGGATGGCATGGCTCTTGGTGTGTGAACAACTGTATTAGACTGACTCAGACCCAATCCAGCTGTCCACACACCAAAAGAATCCAAGGTCACTCCAGGGTTTCCTGAAAACACTTGAGATTTTCCCAACTTTGCTTAGTTTGGGTTAAGGGGCGGACCAGGATCTTCCCCCAAAGGTAGCCATATATTTTCAGGACTTGCAATACCAGCTTCAGGGTAAGTACAGTGTTTTTCAGTGGTGTAGACAAGCTCCTAGTCTAACACTGAAACCATTACTACTCACTAGCTCTCATATAGGGCTTTATATGTTGTAGTTAATGATCTGACTTTTACTCAGAATCATACGATAGCCAGTGAAACTGTCATAACAAAGATCTTGGGTACTTCATGTAACTGGTGCCATCAGCAGTTGAACTGCAACTTTTGATACCCACTGCAGTTTAAAGATACTTCCCACTTTATTATTTTAGACGTATAGATATTTTATTCTGTTTTCTGTTCTGCAGTGTTTCTCACTACAATAGGTATAAACAGCTGTGTTTTACTGGATTACATTGAGAACAGCTACATTTAAGTTGACAAACCATATTTTGGAATACTTACAGTTTTGAAATGGAGCATAGTGCCAGAGCCCACAATATCGTCCCCAGGGATCACTCAGACAAGTAGTGCTTTTAAAGCAATGCCAGCAAGAATTTCAATATTTTTTAATGTTTGCTATGGTTTTAAAATCTAAACCATTGTGTATGTGCCCTCAAGTTGCCTATCAAGTTATGGTGACCCCATGGATTTTATAGGATTTTCTTAAAATACTCAGAGGTGGTTTTGCCAATTCTTTCCTTTCAAATATAGCCTACAACATCTGACATTTGTTGTTGGTTTCCCATCCAAATACTAGACTGACCCTGCTTAATTTCCAGGATCAGATGGGAATAAACCATTGCCTATGTCTTAAACTTAGGGCCTCGGGAGACGGCTAATTGAGCCATCTCCGAGGCAGGGAAGAGGAGGGGCAGCTGCACACTCGGTGCCCCTTCCTCCTCCCGAGGTTGCCCTCGGAGCCGTCAGCCTTCCACATGGCTGGCGCTCCGAAGGCAACCTCCCACCGCAGCGTCCGCACACCCTGCGGCGGATAAGTCAGCGAAAGTGCACCTCATGCTTTTGGGGCGCACTTTCTCTGACTTCTGAAAGGAGCGCTGATTTAGTGCTCCTTTCAGGGGCACCGACAGTGCGCCGCAGTGAGGATGCCTCGTTCCCACGGCGCACCGTCCCGCGGCGTCCCAGAGCCTCTCATCTGCTTCCCCCCTTAGAAAGAATGTTAATGTGCAATAAGATCTCTTTCTCTTTCTCTCTTTCATTGTTGATACCAACCTGATTTACACTGGCCTACATTTACCATTTTAGAATTTTAGGCTTTTAAATTTAATTAGTAATTCAAAAGTAGTTATTATTCATTTTCTCAGTTGATGAAATTGGCCATTTTCACTGTGACTTTTGGCATAATTGTAGCCATTCATTTATTTTGGCATCTCTTGTTACATCATTCTAAAATTCAAAGATATAGCCATGTTAGTCTGTAGAATTAATAAGTAGAGAGATCTTGTAGCACCTTTGAGAGTAAAGAAAGAAGTTGGCAGCATGAGTTTTCATAGACTTCAATCTACTTCCTCAGATGCTTTTGCATTATAAAAATATGCCTTGTTTTAAATCTAGGGAGTTTATAAAATTTTATTATGAAGATATTATATAAAAATAAGCAATAGATTGTATGGCTGAATTACTCTTACCAATGCCTCTAAGGGTACAAGTCTATTTCAGTTTCATTGGTAGTCTACCATAAAAGCCTACCATGCAGTGAAAATTAAAGGGACTAAGCTATACTTCCTATTTTTAGCATTAGCAGCAGCCTAGACCTTTAAGCACTTGCACATTATAGCTGGAATTATAATATTTCTCTTAAAGATAATCAGCAGTTACTAATCTTTTAAAGCACGTATTGTTTCATAAACATCAATTAATATGACCTTTTATTACAGCTGCTTTTCCAGCTTGTAAGGTTACCAAAGCAGGAACAGATAGCAGGGACACCTGACTACTGTTTGAAACCTGGGATCAGTACATTTGGTCTCTGGGGAAAGTCTGAGATGAAACTGAACTCTTAGCTGAAAATTTTGCTTGGCATGGCTTTTTTGATTGGAGAGAAAAAATTACAAATGCTATGTTGTATAATGCTTTTGGATGAAAGTCTATTATTAAACTACATTTAAATAGTCCAGATATGTCATGGCCAATTCATGATTATTACTGAAACAAAGCATTAATGTTGGCAGTCACTTTGAAAAATTATTTTTTCTAATAGGTTCATTTACCATTGCTTAGAGGTCCACACTGCAAGGAAACATGACCTGCCAAAACTGTATGTTTTGTCAGAAAGATGGGACTTATTCTAGAGACTTTCCAGTCACTCATATGTTGTGTAAAACATTTTGTGGCAAAGATCATTAATAGAAGACTGTTATTTAACAATTTCATTGTAGTTATGGAACAATCTTGAGTACTTCTGATGCCTGCATCTTAATTTAGTCAAAGCAATGAAAGTATAATGAAAGTTGAAGGCAGCTGTTTTAATTGTGGTCTAATACCCTCAGACTTCATCAGTCACACTTGAGTGTACTCAAAAGTCATATGTACAAAAGAATAACACAGATTTTTTTAAACTACAGTGATGATAAATGAAGGCAGAAGATAAACTTGAGATAAGGAAAACCTCACAACTATATTCTGTTCTAGGGATTTAAAAACTGCAATGAACATGCTCCAAGGCTGAAATTTCTTAGCTTTGGGCTTAAATCCAGATGAGATATGGATTTTAAGTGTCTCTTTGCTACTATCAGAAACAGCCAGAATTCTTAAACTAAAGGCCTTTGCAGACTGCCAGAAATAGTGCACATTAAATTGAGGCACTGCCCTGGCTCAGTGCTAGGGAATCATGGGAACTGTAATTTATTGTGGCACCAGAGCTCTCTGACAGAGAAGGCTCAATGTCTCAGAAAAAAAAATACAATTCCCATGACTCCCTAGTACTGAGCCAGGGCAGTGCCTCAATTTAATGTGCACTATTTCTGGCAGTCTTCAAAGGCCCAAAATATCTCATCCTGCTTCAGCAGCATAGAAGCAGCAGAATGAGTGGGGGCATCCTTATTACGTTTCCAGCTATAAATGTATGTGAATTATTCATATCCTCCAACTATCCTGAACTGATGGAGACAGTCCCAATTCATTCCCTGTCACCCTCTTTCTCAGCTGTTCACAAAATGTCCCAGTTTGCCTCTCCTCCTCCCAGCTTCCTTTCCTATTGAACTGATACAATCCACACAGACAATATAAAATCCAACGTTGACTAAAATATGCCAACAAATATAGAAAATAAAAAGGTGGCCAGCAGACTGGAAATATTCAGTATTTATCCCCATCCACAAAAAAGAGACATAAAAGACTGCAGCATCAATAAGACCATGGCATTAATTTCTCACTCAATTAAAATTCTGTAACATGGACTCCAATCATACATGATGAGTGTATTCAAACTGAATTAAAAAATCCCAGATTTTGTTTCTGTTCTTTCTGATTTTATACTGGGTTAAAATAAATTCACCTGGAAAGCTGGTATAAAAATGTCTCTGGTTGTACAACAGAGCTGACAGAAAATTTTCTAGAATAAACAAAATGTCTATGGATCTCCAGAATAAAATTGGAAAGAACAGGAACAAAATCTGGGACATTCTACTTTTTTAAAAGGTGCATCCAGACTGATTAAAAAAGCCCCAAAGAGGCTTTTGTTCCTGGTTGTTGTTGTTTTTTCCAGGGAGAGAAACATACATTTTTATTTTCCTCAGAATATCTTGCATCAGCTCCCAGTATGATCACAGATTGTTTATAATAGCTCCCCAGATAATTTATTTTAACCCAGTATAAAACTATAACAACATGCTTGGTCCAGAGGTGTTTCAGATTTTTGATTTTTTATTTTTTTGGATATTGGAATACCAATATTTGCATATATGTACATAATAAAATTACTTGGAGAATTAATTTATGTTTGATATATACATATTCTGAAGGTAATGTTATACAATATTTTAAAATAATTTTGTGCATGAAACAAACTTTATGTACATTGGATCATCAGGAAAAACAAAATGTCACTATCTTAGCCACCTGGGATAAAAGTTTAGGTTTTTGGAATATTTCAGATTACAGAAATCCAGATAAAAGAGACTCAACCTGTATCAACACAAAATACCAACACAAAGAGATAAACACAAAACAAAAACATAAACATGTGTACACAAATATGGCAGAACAGCTTATATTCAAATGAAACCCTCTGAAACATATAATTAGTGTTCCAGCAGAATAAAAACATTTATTTTATTTTCTTCCTTTCCTGTGAGTAAATCTGAAACTTCAGTTACCAAAAAGTAATGTAACAGGGCTCCCACAGCAAATCTTTCCAATATGTATGCTGAAACCCATGTGGTTTTGGGATATCAGAAAATTATTTACAAAAGCAATGAAAGGTTGCCATATCTCCATTAACCTGTCTGTTGTAGCTCCCCCATCTAAGAACTTTACGCTTAGCTGTTAACTTTTCATTTCATGCCAGATTCCACAGATTTCTCCAAGGATGCAAGAAGATACGGTTCCTCAGCATGTTTCATCCCTTAGCTATAATCATTGTAGCCGCTAATAACAAATATATAGTATATACACAGTATATATACAACCAGGCTTTTCCATTTCAGTTTTCTCTGAAGATGCTAGCCACAGATGCTGGTGAAATGTCAGAAAGAAACTCTTTCAGAACATGGCCACACAGCCCGAAAAAACCCACAAAAAAAACTATGGATGCCGGCCATGAAAGCCTACGTCTGCTCGTTCTCTTTTTTTCTGGTTTTGTCAAAATCTCATCAAATTCTAAAGATTCATCTTCAATCTCTTCTAATTTCAGATCCATTTTAAATCTTTCTACTAGTTGAGTGTATAACAACCAATGTACCTTAGGATCTATTTGCTCCAATTCTTTGATTGTTTTTAGTTCCCATTTATTTTCTTCTGCCCAAGCAGTTTGTACTCATTGTAGGGTCTTGTTTTGGTCAAGAACAACATTATGTATTTTGGATATTTTGGATATATTGGATAAAACTCCTCATTGTATATGTATCAGAAACTCATTAATCTTTTTTTTTTTTTTTAGAAGTGATGGCCTGGGAGTGGAGGAGAGAGCCTCTATATGTTCCATTCCTTTTACAAAAATATGCACTTGAAGTATTGTATTTTGTGACTTTTCAGTCACCCCAAACAGAACATATTTATTCAGCAGTTAAATGAATACTTAATTAAAGAAAATCTTTGACCCATTTTGTCCAGTTCTGTTCCAGTTTCCTTAAACAAGGGATGTAGCTAAAAAGACCTACTGGAGATGATACTAGAGCTATAACCCACCTATATTTATTCCATATTGTAATAAGTTCTTTAAGATGTGAGTTCATGATATTTATTACAGATATTGTATTTAGAAGGGCTGATCATTGTAAACCCATATTAAAATGCAAACCATTGCATTCCATATTTGCCCACAGATATGGCTCATCACTTCTGTCCAACTGATGAGCTTGTTTTAATTGAAAAGCAATATATTACAATGCAATAATAGTATGCAAAATATATTTGTTCAATATTTTGACTATTTTTTTCAAATATTTGGAATATTTTTCCCATATTTTTATTATATGTGCAAAAAAGTAACCCTTTCATGTCAATGGTATTCCCTGTTAAGAACATTAACATTGTTTTCATTGTTTCTCTGTCAAAACCTATATCTTTGGGCCTCGGCAGACGACTAATAGAGTCGTCTTGGAGGCCCC
>JAIPUX010001880.1:50358988-50381009 GCA_020142125.1 Phrynosoma platyrhinos | reverse complement strand
ATGCCACTCCTTTTAGGGGCAGCAAAAGGCCGCCCTAAGAGCTGGCACCACGACTCTTCCTCACCCACATGCTGCACTGGAGGGCATCCTGATGCTGCGTGCCCTGCAAACAGGCACACGGTGTTAGGATGGCATTAGGGTGGGGTTGGGGCAGCCGATGTGTGGCTGCCCTGCCCCAACTCCACTCCCTTTAGGCTGGTCTGCAACATCCCTTATCCTTCTTTACAGCTCTGTGTTATGACTTTAAACAAAGACTTAAAGTGGTCTGTCTTGTCAATAATTCTATTTAAATGTAAATTCAGGTAGCTGTGTGCCTATCATTTTCCAAATAAAGTAGTTAACCCTAAAGGAGATCAGAGTTCAATTACAGACTTGTCCATGACCTATCTGGGAATTCACACTGAATGCCAAAGTAATTTCTGTCATTGTTTCCACTATTTTCTTCTTGTGGGAAATATTATTTATTTATTTATTTGCTATGTACTGCACCTTAGAAAAACTCTGTTTATTTTACAATTTTACCACAAACAATTAAAATAAAAGTCACAAATACTTAAAATGGCAAGTCTAAAACAAACAAAACCTAAAACATCTGAAGATGCCAGCCACAAATGCAGGCGAAATATCAGGAATACATTCTTCTAGATCACGGCCTCACAGCCCAAAAAACCCACAAAAACCCAAAACAAACAATTGCACATGTCTAAAATTACAAATATCTAAAATTCTAATTTTAAATTTAAATTTTAAACCAACATCTACATATCTATTTTATTCAGTCAATGACCAGCAAGTTTTTAAAAAAGGGATACAAGGTACAGTTAATAGATACAATAGTAAACTTCAAAGTGACACACAGTAATAAAATACTCACTCTACTGTGATTTTGTTAATACCTTTGCTACCTTATGGAGTGAGCCTGGTACATTAGAAATTATATAACAGAATACTATAAGATAAAGTAAAATAAAATACAAAATTTGTATTTCCCCTGACATTTTTCAATTAAAAATTAAAAATTAAAAACGAAAATAATAAATTAATAGAACATTTAAGATGTGGGAGATAATTTTTTTGTCTGAATTTGTCTTATTTTCATTGCAGCAACACAACATTTAGCAACTCTACACATAATATAAGGATTTAAATCCTGGAGTAGATAATTCACATAGAAGTTATCTGGGTGCCCCGGATGTTTTTCTATTAGAGGCACAATATAAATTGACTTGACCTTCTCATAAAATTTGCAGTGTAACAGTACATGTAAAATAGTTTCCAGCTCCACTTTTCTACATGGGTAGGTGATCTCAGTTATGGGAATTTTGTTGAATCTGCCTTGGAGTAGTGCAGGTGGGAGAATATTAAATCTAACTTTAAAGAAAGCAATTCTCAACCTAGGAAATGTTAAATTTTGTAGATATCTTGCTGGTTTCCATACTCCCTCATTTATCCAAATTCTGTTATATTGTGGGGGCTTACTAAGTTCATTCTGGAACTCCATATCCTTTATTCTTTGAGTAACTGTTTGTTTGGCTTGATCATTACCTAGTAATAATAAGAATAAAGGAAAGAGTCCATAAGAAGCCAGTTTATATTCTACTGCTTGCTTCCAGGATGAAGAAAAAAATATCTACTAGAACTAATGCGGTTAAACCCACTGGAAATAATTGAATATTTAACCAGTAATTTATCATCAACTTCAAGGCTCTCACTTCAATTAATGGCATCCCTGTCTCAAATCTTAACTAGGCATTTGGTGTACCATTGGGTGCAGCCAAAATTGACCATAGGAATTTTGCTTGAACTATTTCCTGTGACACTTTCTTCATATAAATTCCTATCTGAGTGATGTAAAGGATTTGGACTAATGTTTTGGCCTCAAAAAGTTTTAAAGCCACAGGTACTAATTGTCCTCCACCAGTGTAGAAAAAGCAGTTAATGACATTCATTGACTTGAGGACTGCTGATTTTGTTATGTAATTCTGATGTTTGTTCTAAATATCTTTAGAGTGAAGACCACTCCAAGATATTTAAATACACTGACCTGTTCTAATTTATGCTCTTCTACTTTCCAGGAGTACTGTCTAGCTTTCTTGGCAAAAACATGAATTTTTGATTTATTAAAGTTAAGAACCAAATGATTTTGTTTACAGTACCTTAGTGTTGTTCTTTTCAATCCAATGAGGGTTTGTGAAATTAGAGCAGCATCATCAGCATATAGGAAGATCAGAATTTTGTGTTGTGCTAGATTGGGTGCATGAGTATCCATGCTATGTAAGAGATCTACAAATGAATTAATATAAAGGTTAAAAAGAGTGGGGGCAGGAATACAACCCTGTCAGACTCCTCTCTGCACATTTACTATGCCAGAGAGGGTCTTGAGAGGGTTGTACCTCACTCCTAAAGCAGAATTAGAATATAATTTCAGCATAAAATGGAGAAGGCATCTGCCAATAGCCGTATTTTTTAAATTTTTCCCAAAGCACATTTCTGGATATTGAGTTAAAGGCTTCTTTAAAATCCAGAAAAGCTACAAAAAGGGATGATTTCTTTTTGTCTGTGTATTTTTGTACTAAATGATGGAGTACCAGTAAACGATCTACTGTGGATCTCCCTTCTCTGAAACCCTCCTGTTCATCTTTAATTATGCCCTCTGACTCAATCCAGTCTTGTAATTTAAGATTTAAGTGTTTACCACACTCAAAAGGCTAATGGGCCAATAATTACATGGTTCCTTCTTGTTACCCTTTTGTAAATTGGGACGATTATTGCTAACCTCCACTCTCTTGGGATATAACTAGTCTGGTCTATAAATGTAAACAGAATTGCTAATAGAGGTGCCCACCAGCTTGAGTTCTTTTTGATCATTTCAGGCATTATACAATCAACACCTGGAACCTTATTAACCTTAGGAGATTCAGGGCCTCGGCAGACGACTAATAGAGTCATCTCCGAGGCCTGGAAGAGGAGGGGCAGCCGCACGAGCGGCACCCCTTCCTCTTCCTGAGGTTGCCCTTGGAGCTGCCGGCCCTCCACACGGCCGGCACGCCGAGGGCAACCTCCCACCGCAGTGACTGCACGCGCTGCGGCGGAAAAGTCAGGGAAAGTGCGCCCTAAGCGTTTAGGGCGCACTTTCCCTGACTTCTACAAGGAGCGCCAATTTGGCACTCCTTTCAGGGTCGCTGCAGGAGAGCCGCGGTGCGGCTGCCATGGCCCTGAGGCGCTCTGGACCAGGGCATCCTGGATGCCCTGGTCTGCATCCCCCCTCAGTCAATTGGGAAACCTCTTGCGCTGAAATTGGTGGCCATTTCTGTACTTGCCCCAGCTTGATCTGATTCTCATTATCTGTATTGGCTGGATCTATGTATAATGCTCTAAAAAAATTCCTCCCAAGCATGAATCGGAACCTGATTCAATGGAGGGGTCACAATCTTCCCAGCCCTCCCGTAACCTGCCAAAAAAGAGCTGAATCTCTCATCATAACTGAAACTTCCTATGTTTCTGCCAGGTCTCCTGCAATGCTGCCCTTTTCTTTTCTTTTAAGAAAGATTTATACTGAGTTTTAAAATTCTTTAGCAGCTTTACTTGGTCCTCTGAGGGAAGATTTCTACTATTTGTATAAGCCCTATCATATGCATATGTAATTTGAGCACACTTCTGGTCAAGCCAATTTTTTTTTCACACCCCAATTTCCAGGGCATTGTTGTATTCTTTTAAGAAAAAGTGATTTGAGATTAGCCATTAACATTTCATATCTTTCTAACTATGGCCTTTGGGAATTATTGTTTAATAAATGTGCATGAATTTCCATGGTTTCTGGAGCCGCCGTCCAATTAGCTACTATCCTTGCATTATTATTGTTTTCAAACCTTGTAAGAAAGATTATTTCTGCTCTAACATGTTTCCAGGGATGTAACATAGGGCCTTTGCAGACTGCCAGAAATAGTGCACATTAAATTGAGGCACTGCCCTGGCTCAGTGCTAGGGAGTCATGGGAATTGTAATTTATTGTGGCACAGAGCTCTCTGACAGAGAAGGCTCAATGTCTCTGAAAAAAATACAATTCTCATGATTCCCTAGCACTGAGCCAGGGCAGTGCCTCAATTTAATGTGCACTATTTCTGGCAGTCTGCAAAGTCCCATAGATAGTTAGAGCATGGTGATTACTCTCTTGTTGTGGCTCTATTACCAATCACCATATGGTTTTAAAAGATTGCTTGAAACCATCCAGTAATCAATTATGGATCTTTTTCCTGACCCCCCAGTAAGTATATTCTGCTGGGTGATCCCCTGATACAGAGCCATTAAGAATATACAGCTCTAGACAAGTGGCCATTTGTCTAGCACATAAGCCTGCCCAGTTAGATTTTAAATCTTTAGATTCTCTTGTGCAGAATAGTTATAGTACGATATTTTCTTCATAAAAAATCTTGAATTGTTGAAATAATGTATAATCATCTGGTCCCATCCTAGCATTCAAACCCCTTCCAAATATTATTGATGCTGCAGAATATTTATCTAAACAAATAAGGATATAATTTTCTATACTCTCCCAAATGGTGTTAATCTGAGCATGTGTTTTAAAAGGGGGATTATAAATATTAAGAAGCAAAATTTCAGCTGGATTAAATAAAAGCAAAGAGGCCACTACCCTTGGCTCCAACAGAGGTAATAATACACATTTTAATTGTAAAGCTGTGCTAACTAACATCACAATGCCACCTTTAGGTCTCCCTTCTGCCTTGCTTGGGATAGCCAAAACTAAGGGCCTCGGCAGACGGCTAATAGAGCTGTCCTCGAGGCAGGGAAGAGGAGGGGCAGCTGCATGCTCGGTGCCCCTTCCTCCTCCCGAGGTTGACCTCGGAGCCGCTGGCCCTCTGCACAGCCGGCGCTCCGGGGGCAACCTCCCACCACAGCGTCTGCACACGCTATGGTGGATAAGTCAGTGAAAGTGCACAGCAAACTTTTGTGGCGCACTTTCACTCACTTGTGAAAGGAGCGCTATTTTAGTGCTCCTTTCAGGGACGGGAAAGGAGCGCCACAGGATCGAGGCGTGAGGATGCCTCGATCCTCAGGCGCACCTTCCCAGGGCGGCCCCATGCTGCCAGTCTGCTTCCCCCCTAAGTTAGCTCAATAGCCATTTATCTTCACCTGTACTGTGGACTGGAGAAAAAAAAAAGATCATTTGATGGTAGTGCCCAGCCAGCAATGTTCCAAGTTAAAATGGAGATTACATCATCCTTTAAGAACTGTCATAAGGCTTGATTTTGGTGATCTGATGATGTATAATCATTGTGTTGAACTGGAGCTCCAGCAAAGACTGGCATATCTCCTGTAGGTTCTGTGTCTGCTTATCTTTCTCTGAGGGAACACTTTTAACAAGGTACAAGCATCTTTCTGTGGCATGGGAGTTGCTGCCTCCTCAGTTATTTGCATGGGTTGATCTCTGTTCACTTCACATGGACTAGTACAATTGTTGATTGAGTGTCGTTTATCCTCTGCAACTTTGCCTACCATGTGTTGGTAATTAGTGTCCATTGATGGGAATACAATATCAATAAGAGGCTCTATTGTCGCCATAATATCCCGTAAGATTTTCTTGAGATTTTCTAATTTAGGACCTTTACAGACTGTCAGAAATAATGCAGCTTGAGTCCACTTTAACTGCCCTGGCCCAATGCTAGGGAATCCTGGGAATTGTAGTGTGTTCTTTTTTTTCTGAGACGTTGAGCCTTCTCTGTCAGAGAGCACTGGTGGCACAATAAACTATAGTTCCCACAATTCTCTAGCACTGAGGCAGGGTAGTTAAAGTGGACTCAAGCTGCATTATTTCTGGCAGCAGTCTGTAAAGGCATATATATATATATATATATATATATATATATATATATATATAGTCATCTTGATCTTTCCTGGGCAATAAGCCAAAGACACTAATGAGTCCTTCATCAACAAAATTAGCCTCACTGTCTGATTCAGAAAAAAGTTAGATCCCACTGTCTTGCTTTTTGGGGATTTTGTGAAGACTTGTTAGCTTCTGTTGAACTTTTAGTGAAGGAACCACTTCTTGGTACAACAGCACTAAATAAAGGATTAACCATTGTCTCTTGGAACACTCTAGTGGGGAAAATTTGAAAAGATGCTAAATATGATTTCAATTTAGACATCATAGCTGGAATAGTAGACTATTGGAATGATAATACAATCCATTTTTGATTTTGCACTGTAGGAAGCCATTTGATAGCTCCTAGGTCTATCAGTCTTTGATGACAGTGCAAGAGTTGCCTTAATGAGATTTTAATTGCTCTCTTGAAGTTCCAACATCCCATGTTGGTCTTATTCAAGGAAATACTGAGTGCGACTCTCTGTGTTTGTAATATGCGTTTTTGTTTACAAGAGAAGTTCTCAGCTGGTCTGACAAGAGTTAACATGAGGATTACCTCCCTGCGCCTTGTCAGAGGGTTGGAGTCTGTTAATACTATTGTCGTTAGGGCATTGGCTGCTTTTGTCAGTCTGATTCGCTCTAACAACTTGCCCTTTAACTGAGCAAATATCTGGGATCCTTTGCTTTCCCATGGCTTCTTCATTTTGTTTAGTAGTAGCAGTAAGTTTAAAGACAAAAGCTTCAATTTTTTAAGCAAGTCTAGATTGTATTTAATATCAGACAATTGCTCAAGTAATGCAGTAACAGTTTGAGCTGTAAGAAGGCATTGCTTGGCCATATATTCTGTTGTACTTTCCCAGGGAAGTTTCTCCAAATTCTTATTCTGTATGTTGTTTATCACACGCTGGCCATGAAGCGAAAAGTAACCGAAATAAGAATAAATTCAGTTCTATACTGAAATGAACTGAATTTCGCCTGCGCGGCCATTGCGCAATGATTCCGAAAGCTCCCTTGTACTTCCCCAAAAAACCGAATGTCAAAAGATCTCAATTCGTTACGGATTAGCTCTGGGTTCTGTCGAGTTTCGGTGCAACGTTGTGTGTAAACACAGAGAAACAATACGGATTAGCTCCGGGTTCTGTCGAGTTTTGGTGTAACGTCGTGTGTAAACACGGGGAAATAATATGTATTAGCTACGGATACCCTTTGGATTAGGTCTGCTTTAGACCCCGTGTGATAAGGTCCTATCTTGCGTTTAAACTTATTTCTCTTGAGACTGGGAGAGCTAACTACATGATCCAAAAATCCAAAATGAGAGTCAGAAATACTCTCATTTTCTTTTAGTTCATCCCTAATTGAAGTTGAAGATGAAGATGAGGAATCTAGCAGCTGTTGCTTTTCAAGCTTGGTTTGAAGATTCCATTCTACTAATCCTACTGATTTAAGGGCTGCTGATGCTGTAGAACCATAAATATTTCCAAATAAAATTTAACCCTAAAAAGGATAGTGGGAGGAGGATCATACTTGTCAAACTGCTGGAAGTCTCTTATCAGCTTTCACAGTCCTATAAATAGACCATTTCTTATCTTGTTGTCCTTTAAATTTGAACAGGTCACCCTCAAATTTCCTCATTCTGTGGAGTCATTCACTGGGCATATGGCTTAGTATCTACTTTCCTTCCTCCATTTCTGGTTTCCCTCTCCTAAAATCTACTTTGCAGTGTCCTCCTGTCTTCTATGGGGCATTTTGAGAGTACACAGGGTCTGCAGGGAGAAGGGAGATCTCTTCTGCCAGTGATGTGGAGATTGTTGGCTTTCACCTTTAATATATACTCATATAATTTACTTTATGTGTGGAAATGCAAAATGATAAAAATATATGTAGACCAAAATAAAAGATGAGGACAATAAGATATATGTTTTAGTGATAACCATCTTGGGGATCATGGCTTACCTTGACATACCTTTTATCTGTCTTTATTCTTGGCAAACCAATTATTAATTTTTCATAGAATTTGTGTTCAAAAGGGAGGAACAAAGCTTCCAGTTAAAACCTTTACTACATAACAACTTTTATTTTTTAAAAATTTAATTTAGGTAAAATTAAATAGGTAAAATTAAATAAATAATAAAAAAATATTTTATTTTATTTTATTTTATTTTGACATGATAAATATCTATGGAAGGGCCTTCCATTTACTTTCTGCTTTTTCATAAAAGCCACAGTAAGAAAAAAGGTAAAACAAGTGGTACTATGAAGTGCTGTTAGTGACAGAGTTTCAGAATTTTAAAAGCAACTGTTATAATCTTGCATATATTTATTTGTTGCACCTTTTAATGAAGTCTGTTACTTAGATAGTTTTCACTTTGTCAGATGAATTCATAAAGCAGCTGTGACCAGAGGACTGTTTTACAGTTGTATTGTTCTGGATGCAACAAAACAATGAAAGAAGTTTAATAAGGTGGAACTGATTGGGTCGGACATTTGTATACCTCTGTGGGTATTGTTTAATTGTCCATGAGATTGAGTTGTTAAATAAGCAGACTGATATAAACTGAGTAGCATAAAAAGGAAAGTAATAAGAAAATGAGAGGGAAAACCAGGTTTCTAGTGTCTGGCTCTTAATTACAGTGTGCTTCAGAAGACAGTATTTGGAACTGTTAATTTCATTTCTATTTGACAGAAAAGCCTAATAAGCCAACTCTAGTATTTCAGTGCTCTCTCTAGTAGTTTTAATTCATAGTCTGTTACAAAAACAAAATTTTATAAATGTCCAGCATCCAATTAAAACTCTGCAACTGTTTAAAATATTGGTGTATTTGACCAGTCATTAATTTCCATTATGTTCCTGCCCTGAAGCTAAGTTGCTTGTTTGGAAGGGGAGATTGTAGTAAAATGTATATCCCAGTTTTGCAATGCCAGCATGAAAGCACCAAAATAATTTGTATATGAACATATACTGCAAGAGAGCAACCGATTAAACAAAAACAAACTCTACAAAAAGTTTGGACCAATATAATATAAGTCCTGAGCCATTACTCAGCATGCCTTGTGCACTGTTTTCATTGAGAAAGTATCATTTCTGACAGCATAAAGTATAAAGGGGAATATAGCCAACCCCCTTTTATAACTGTGCTGTTTTTCTCTAAATGAACATAAATCAGGCATTAGGAATGGGAATACACAAAAACTGGTGGCAGAATATTTCATTCTCGCTGGGCATTCCATCTCAGACCTTAGAACAGTGGTCCTTAAACAAAAGAAGTACAAAGATAGATTGGAAAGAGAAACAGCAGAATTGGAGTTCATCCACAAATTATAGTCCTTCAGCAATGGGTTGGACAGGGACAATGGCTTCCTGACTCACTACACACATTTCAACACTATCTGACCCCATCCTCGTGTGTGTGTGTGTGTGTGTGTGTGTGTATTCTCTTCACCAATGCCAAACTGTTCTTGTCTCTTCATTTTCATACACATTGGCCAGTTCACAATGGGCCTAAGCAGATGGGTGGCCATGGGCCGCCCCGGGAAGCTGCGGATTGGGGCTAAGGTACCTGCACTCCTCGGGTACCTTAGCCCCAATCTGCAGCTTCCGCAAGATGCTGAATGTGCACCGCAAGAGGCCTTGGGCGCACCTTCGGCGTCTCTTGCACCACAGTGTGTGCAGACGCTGCGGCGGAAGTACGTCGTCGGAGCGCCGGTCGTGCGGAGCGACAGGCACTCCAATGACGTGTTCGGGAAGGGGTTGGGGCACCCAGCGTGAGGCTTCCCCTCCCCTTCCTTGCCTCAAAGACAGTGCAAAATGCCATCTGCTTAGGCCCAATGTCTTTAACCATAGTTAAAACTGGACTTGCTACTTCATTTCCATACACAAAGGATTTTGAATTTGAATTGACATTCTCACATACCAATTGACATTCTTACATACCAGTTCTTATGGACATATATGCCTGTCCCTGTCCCTGGTTTCCACTGAGGAAGTAGACTGAAGTCTACTGGTCTACTGGTCAAATACACCAGTATTTAAAACAGTTGCAGAGTTTTAATTGGATGCTGGACATTTATAAAAAGCTCATGCTGCCAACTTCTTTATTTCAGTTAGTTTCAAAGGTGCTAGAAGATCTCTCTACATACTGATTCTACAGACTAACACAATTATATCTTTGAATTCTCTCTCTCATTGGTTCCACTTCATGTCATTCACACTTAGGAAAGTGCAACACTTTCCTTCACTGTATGCCATGACTGCCTCGTTTGCCCTCCTCCCTGAGCACCAGTCTAAGGTTATTAGTACACTGATTTGTAATACACAATATGGGGACTTGGTTAAAACCAGGGCAGGATTACTTGATCATGGATAGAAATAAACACTTACCATTAAGAAGAACAACCTAAGTCACAGATCAACAAGGATGAGCAATAAATAGGGGATAGGCCCAACATAATGTTAAACAATTATTTATTTTTTCTCCCATCTTTCTCAAAATGCTAGCCCAGGGTGGTCACAACATAAAATGGAATGCATCTAAAAACCAGTTGTTGGAACATTAGTTTTTAAAACAATTAACAAATTATATTAAAATCTAGGACTGAATTAGAACAATGTAGAAACAATTAGAAACATAACAATAAAGGTGTGTGTGTGTATAGCATGCACCATTGAAAGACCATCTTAGAACAACCACTTAATGGTCAAATGCCTCTCTAAATAAAAACTTATTTGCCTGCCAGAAGAAAGAGAGCAAAGAGTGGGCCAACCAAGTTTCCCATGGAATGGAGTTCCAAGCCTGGAAGCAGACACAGAGAAAGCAGCTGGATATCACAAATCAAGTTCAGTCATCATGTGCACCTCTCATATGTTTATCTTAGCAGAACATGTCATAAGTTCTACAAACCTGCCACCTCTGGTTTCAACAAGCCTTCCCAGCCAGAATTGCAAATTGTATGATCCTAATTTGGCAGGTTTTAAAACAACAAAACCAACCCATTTTCTGTTTCAGAACTGTTTGGATCAAACTAGGAGTTATGTTATCAACCCAGGAAAATAAGGGGAGGGGGGAATTTATTAATACATGGCTTTCTCCTGATGTTTCAAACCATGGTTTATGGGATTAAGAATGTGAAATCTAAATGTTGTATTTGCCCTTTCTTTTGTTTTGAGGAAGTCTTGTTAACAGAGAAGAGAGCTGGCATGAAGGGTGATGAGGCTTTCAGTTGTTAATATGTTAAATAATCCAACACCCCCCTCCACGTATCTGTGATCTATTTCTTCTCAGGTTGTGTTTGTCATGCACTCACATGAATAATAATAATAATAATAAATAATCAGGGTGGCTTACAAGTTTAAAACATACAATCCACAATAAAAACATATAATACAATGAAGACTACCTTTCAACATTAAGTTCTTTCATTCATTGTTTAGCTTTGGTATGGCAGATAATATGACAGATAATTGAAAGTTGGGTTTTTATGGTGGGGAGGTTTCAGGCAGTGAGGTTGTGTTCTATTTCTTCCTGACGTTTCACCTGCATCTGTGGTTGGCATTTTCAGCATTGTCAGGAAGAAATTCTTCTAGAACATGGCCTCACAGCCTGAAAGACCCACAAAAACTCATGGATGCTGGCCATGAAAACCTTCGACTTCTGAGTGAAAGTTATTCATAACTGACTAAAACATGTGCCAGTTGAACAACTTAGGCTAGGTCTGGAATATATTTCACCCATCTTTGGGTGTTTCAGACAGTATTATATAATTAGGGCCTTTTATCAAGAGATGCTTCCCGTATCATTTTATAACTACTTGCTAGTACTGTAATAGAAATGAGACAGAAAATCTCTGTGTCTGCCATTGTGAAGCAGATCTTGAAAGCTGCTTGTAATCTTCAGAAATTCTCAGGTACAATTTGCACATCTTGACACATACAGTCAAGCCTTTCTACATTCCTTGAACATAACACTGGGATCATCATCATTTTGTCTGTATTGCTTTTTCTTGGATTTCTGCAACTTGTTCTTCCAAAACCAAACCAAAAAACCAAAAACATGATGCCTGTGGAATTTCTTTATATACACTTGGTGACATTTAAAATGTTTATGTTGTTGGCTTGCATGTACAAATATGAACTTCTGGCCAGTAATAGTTCAGTATGAACTTCTGGCCAGTAATAGTTAAAAGTCTGGACTATGAATAATCTCCTTAACTCAGATTTTATCTTTGCCTTTGCCATGAACATAATATATAGCCTTAAGGGGAGTTTGCAAGTTAGGTTTTTGGACTACATCTCCAAGAATCTCCATACAGCATGTCCACTGCTGGCTTAGGATTCTGGGACTTGTAGTACAAAAATCAACTTATCCTATCTCCAGTAGACAATCTGTCCTTGAAGCCCTAGTGTGTAATATAGGGCCAAATATTTTCCAGACCAAAGGAAAGGCATGCAGTTGGGCTACATCTAGCTCTTAAATCTCTGCATCTGTGCTAAAACTCATGCATTTCTACATGCAAACAAGGCATGCGAGAAACATGCCCCTTGTATTAGCAAAGAAATGTGATTGAGAGAAACCAGAACTGTTTTTTTAAAAATAACTTACACTTTAATAGCACACTGTGCAAGTTTAGTGGTGCATGGTGTGGTGAATCCCACTGCAGGATCTGGGAAGCTGAAAGTAGCCTCCAGACCTACTGAAGTTGCCTACCTCTGTCTTACATGATTATTATTAAGGATTAAAACTAGAAACACACATAGTGTGCTTTGAACACTTGAAAGTACTATGAAATATGTGTAATTATTAAGAACAACAACTTCATCATCATATCTTTATCTTCATCTTTTTCTTCTTCCTCCTGTTTCTTATAGAAAAGAACAGAGATAAAAAAGGCATTTGTTCTACTGTTTGTAATGATTGTACTCCTTCTTTGTAATGACTAAATATTGCCAATTTCTGTTTATCTCTGTCAAAAACAACCCTCTGCACTTCAGCATTCTCTTTCTAAACAAACATACAGGACAATTTTAAGTACAAGTATGGGTCCCCACTTATCTTTGGGCCAGACTTTGCTTATTGTGGATATTAGTGGAAAGGATGGAGAAGCATCCTTTTACCAGGCCTCTGAATGGAACATTGGGACATCTGTTTGGCAGCTCAAAAGTGGAGGAAGGAATTGTAAGCCAACCAGAGGTGATGCTTGGCTAGCTGGAAGAAGGTTTATGATGGTTGGCAAGTTGGATGTGGTGTACTGCCCATTTTGTCTCCAGATTAAGGCTGGGCTGGATCATCACTTGGCCTCTTTCTTTGAGATGTTCCTTGTGTTTGAGATGGAGCTGGAGAAGAGTAAGATGACATCAAGGAAGCCATGGCCCTGAGCCTGCAAGACCAGAGCAAGGTGGTTGATGATAGTGTAAATTGGAGGTCTCTCATTCATATGGTCGCCACATGTTGAAATTGACTTAACAGCAGTTAACAGTGCATGCCTGGACACTTCTTCTTTAACAGAAAAATTTGGTACCAGACACAGAAATAACAAGAAAAGAATAGTGGTAGATTCCTACACCACCAAGAGAAGAAGAAGAAAAGAGCAATTAAACATACTTCAACAAACATTTTTATTCAAAACTAACACTATGAAGCTACCAGGTCAGCTAAGCCTTATGTTAGTAAACAAAAATCATTTTCAACCTTCTAGAAAGCCTGTTCCAAAATACATCCAGGAATGAATTTGTATTTCACCAGTCTCCAGGTTTTTTTAAAAATAATCTCTATTTGGCATCCAAGCACATATATCTCTGCTTTTTTAATATGATGATATCCAAGCACATATATTTCTGCTGTTTTAATATGATGATGATGATGGTGATGGTGAATAATGAAGCAGGCTTACCTGCTCTCTCTTTTTCTCTCTCATTTGTTGATTCTTGAAAAATCAGTAGGGGATTCTAGAGGGAACTAGAGGGAACTATTTGCATGATTGTTTGCTCTTGTCTGCTGCAGGTTGCTGTGGCACATACAGCTGCAGCAAAATCAAGCTCTTTCCTGGCTGGTGCAGAATATGTGTACAGTAAAGCAATGGTTCTGGAACACCAGAGGCCTGAAGGGGTGTGAGTATGTGAGGCTTGAAGGTGGATGGAGAGGATCCTTCGAGCTGACATTGTGAGCAAGCTTTTCTTTTCCACAGAGGAGGAGCTGATGTGACTGTGCAAGTGGAAAGGAGCACACTTCTGGAAACAACCTAACAAAGCTCATTAGCTTGCCTGCTTCACACAACCAGCTCTATTTGCTCTATTTTTGACTATGTGAATGGTGGCTGAAGCCCTTATTCCACTTGCTGCTGTCTTTCTAGAGACAACTATTTCTGCTGGTATATGCATGACTGAGAATAACATGCAACAAAATTGACTGGTGATGTAATATGAAGAGTTGAAGTGAGACAGGTGGCAGAAAGTGGGGAGCTGGGGAATTAAAGCTCATTGGAGATTGAGTAGAGGACTCCTAAACTGGGAATAGGTGACTGGCCCAGGTGAATAAATTAATCCAGCGTGTTTGTGGAGGCAGTGACACAGCATCCAAAGTTAAAAGTAGGGATCTTGAGGAGAGATGCCAGGAAGCAGCCCAACCCATAATCATCCACGAACCAGAATACATCTCCCATAACCAATCCAGCTTGCCTGGCTAGTTCTGGTTTTGGGGGATGCAAGACTAGGGGGTGAGCAAGTTGATACCAGGATTCTAAAAGAAGCTTTCCTAACTCTGTTATGCTGGTATATGTTCTCCTGGATTGGGTAACATGGACTTCATGGGTCACATACAACCCTACTCCCTTTTTTTTTTTTTTTTTGTGCTTTAGAGATACAGTGGTGACAAAGAATAATATGTTGTTGGGGAGGGTTTGGGGATAGTTGTGTGTGTGAGATTGCTGCCCATAATGCCATGGATTAGGCATTCAAACAGTCTCTAGCCTTTGTTTGATTGGACCTGCTCCACATTTTCTGTCACTTTTGCTTTAGTCTCACTTGTCTTATCACCACCACTGCCAGCTCTAGTTTGGTTCCACTCCCTGAAAAGCTTTGCTCAGGAGCAATCGTGCCCACTGCCTTAGCTATTTTTTTATTCAATAGTTCCATAGACAGATTAAAACAGCATCACCTGCTGAATCAGCTGGAAACCTCCCATGAACCACCAGAAGCCATGGGTCCCTATAAGTCTTCTGTAATGGACCATCTAAATCTGTGCCCCCATTCCTATTGAGGTTCTGATTCCAAGCAAGTCTAAACTCCAGCAGATAATAATTTGTCTATGGTAATGGAACTACAGTCAGTTCCTCCACTCCCAGGTTCACCATCACCCCTACCCAGCACAGAAAAAGAAACCCAGAGTGTGCACAGTAGCATGAGCAGGGCCAGATACCACTTAGGACAGACCCATAGTTGTCATGGTAAACATGATACATTGAGCCACCCCTGACATGGCAGTCTAAACATGGAAGTTGTGGTCACCCAGCACAGCAAGCCAATGGAATTCTCAACATCAGTCCTGAAGCCACTCTGGCTATCTCAGAAAGGGAAGCTGTTGAGCAATGGGGTGGGTGGTACAACAGAATCCTGCCTACCCACCTTCAGATACATACACTTAAACATATGGGATAAGCACCTGGTCAGGAGGATGGAATCCTAACAGACCTCTGCAGTGCTACCTTCCTATACCCCATGCCTTGCCTGAGAACCCAAGTGGGCAAAGCTGAGAGAAATTATCCCCACCACCAATATCATATACAACAAGGTCTCTGTAATATATGCCAGTTTTTTGAGGCTTAAACCCCCATCACCAAACAATTATTACTTTCTCACTGACTATTCTATCCTGTTTAGAATATAGGAGTAATAAGGAAGGAAAGTGTTGTTGAACTGTGTGTCCCTTCTTCACTTGTCAGCAACCAAAATTAGACTCCCTATTGTCTCTCATATGTACACACAGACATACATAAAGAATTGGATAAACAATTATTAAAGGACCAATGAGAAAAATACTCCTGCCCTTTCATAGGCTCTTCTCCACCTCTTCGTACTGATTAGAAGGAAGGAAGGAAGGAAGGAAGGAAGGAAGGAAGGAAGGAAGGAAGGAAAATATTCAGGGAGAGGATCAGATTCAACCGTCAGGTGTCATTTGCATATCCCTAAATGAGCACATATTTTAAAAATATGAACTACTACCTTTTCAGGCAACAGGTACCAAAGCCTGTTACATTAAATATAGTACACTTTCTCCCTCATCTCACTTAGGGATATAACTGTATTTTATTGTGGCACCAGAGCTCTCTGACAGAGAAGGCTCAATGTCTCAGAAAAACAACAACAATTCCCATGACTCCCTAGCACTAACCTTAACCCTTAAAGTGGATTCAATTTGCACTATTTCTGGTAGTCTGCAAAGATATTTAGTCTTTAAACACTTTCTTGAACTGTAACAGTGTGATATAATTTAAATTGTGATTAGCTTCATCTCATTTGAACTGTAGTAGGAGCTCATGGTCATATTGTTTTGGAGGGATGGTAGGCAATAACTGACACAGAAATGCTGTATAAAATATTTATATCATTTTTAGTCCTTCACTGAGTTGTGAATTGAGGCTGGCATAAAAAATAATTATCTTGTGATGAGGTAAAGTGTGAGAATAACAGGCATGCCCCCAGGGCCTCTGTCATATAAATTTTAGAGACTACAAGTTTCTACATAACTGTGTTGATTAGATTTTTGATGTTAAACTGTTTTGTGGCAAATTTGTAAGGCATGCATTTAAAGTAATAATGGAAGTTTGACATATGACGTTTTACAATTTATGTTATCTTTTGCATAAAAGATGCAACAATTATGGAGAATTCAAAGAATATTTAGCTATCAGATATCAAGAGCAACCAAATACCAGACCAAATATACCAACTATTGTATATTAGCAAGCTGGATTGTTTAGTTGTGTAGCTACACTGAATTAGGTACTGGGCAAAGTAGGACAACTTGTGGCCCCCAGATGCTGTTGCAGTGCAGTTCCCAGCACCCTTCACCAGTAGTTATGTGGACAAGGCATGATGAGAGTTGCAGTTCAACAACATGAGGAAACACAAATTGCTGACTCTCATTTGGGTATTTGTTTGGTAGTATGTGAGGATGAAGCCTTTGAAACTGAACTGTTGAAGTACTTTAATGTCACAGAACAGCAAGGAAGGCAAAAAGTCTCACCGCTTACTTCTAGCTAAGTTATTGTTTTACTCCAAAGTGACAGTGTGAACAGAAAAATAACCAAGGAAAGGAGGAGCAGAAGAAGAGAGAAGAATAGTAGGATTGGAGTGGATGAAAAGAAGCATATAGGGGAGAATAGGAGGAAGAGGAGATGTTGGTAAGAAAGGAACAACAGACAGAAGACACATGCATGACCAGGTGCTGCAGAGATATGGAAGGCTAAGTTCAGTTAGGGAAAATGCACATTATGTTTGTAGTTTGGGACATAAATAGCAATGAGGGCAGGATCCATTCAATCCAATCAAAACTCTATCTCTGTGTTAACTCTTAACTCCCATGCTCTGATTATAGATTATATGGAACATATAGCTCCCTTTTTGCAACAGCTTCACTGGAACAATTTTAAGTATTTGTTGTGACATATCAAGCCCTATACTACTGCCCAGATTTTAAGTTATATTATACACTTCCCTGAGGCTCATATTGGGAGACAGGAGGAATGGATGGTGATGGTGATGATAACTGAAAATATTCTTCCTCAAACTGAGATTTGTACTGGCATGGATGTTATTAGCAACACAATGCAAATAGCCATTTTGGAGGACAGTTTTGTCAGGATTGAAATGCAATCTAAAACCTTTTTGTTTTTTTTTTAAAAAATCTTCACCATCTATCACAAAATCGGATCCTGATTGCTTCATCCCCTATTGCTATTCAGAAGGAAAGCAAGGACAAGTCACCTAACTACTTAAATGCTATACATATTTGAAGCTGCATGTCCCCATCCTTTAGCATTTAGTGTCAAGTACTCAGGAGAGACACCTAATTCAAACATATCTTTCATTATATAGGACAGTGGTTTTTAACCTTTTTGGGAACCATAGACCCCTTTGAGAATCTGATAAAAGCTGTGAACTTCCTCCCCACAAAAGGTACCTTACATGAAATTTTATAAGAAATGGGAAGTTAAAGAAAAATCTCTCTCTTTCTCTTTGCTTCATAAGAATACGTTAAAGGGAAAAAAACATTTAAACTATACTTAGAGTAAATCACACCAATATGACTAATTTGAGTCCCATTGATTTCAATGTGTCTGCTGTATGTATAAGAAAATCTAGATCTAAACCAATAATTTCCATCAATTTCACTGATTTCTGCTCAATCACAAATTAATAAACATGACCATGTATGTAGTCATAACCTGAACAAACATAATATTGACATAAAAGGCAGTAGATATTTCTTATATTTCTCTGATGGTATGTAAATTATCTGTGAATTTATTTATAATTGTTAACTATGGCTACTCCATGTCATTTAAAAAAAGCTTTTCCCTTTGTAAGAAGCGTGTGTGAGGTGAATTTAAATCATTTATTGGACATTAGTTAAGCTGATATGAATATATTTTATTCTGACATAGAATTACCTTCCACAGTTATGAGTATGTTGAGCCAAAGATAACTTTTTAATCTGTTGGTAATAATGAAAGATTAAATTGTACTATAAAATGTCATAAAATCTCAGGACAGACTGTGAAGGGAATCAAATTATAATGGAAATGCAAGCTCTTCTCTATTAAAATTAATCTTGAGGCACACAGGTATGTAGAACTCCAGCATAGACAGTTTTCATTTTTTTGTATACAGATCCCTTGTATAGATCCCAAAAGTAACCCTTGTTGAAAGGGTTTCACACTGTGAAGAAACTTACCATTCAGGGAGATCCAAGATGACCAGTATCTGAAATTATTTTTGGAAGTACCAATTGATAAAATACTGCCCTTTCTTTTCTATGTGTTGATGTGTGTGCTGATTTGTGTTAAAATTGTGGTTTTCTAGTCCAAAGCTTTTACAAAAGCAAGGGACACTGCTGCCACCCTCTCTCTCCAACTACCATAATAACATGTTTTCTGAAAATAACATCACCCATAGTATTGGGAGTTTGCTTCTGCAAGCAGTAATGGCAGACATGTCATTAGGTGTCAGTAATTCTTTCTTGATGGTTTACATTTGTTGAACAAGATAATCCCACTTTTGAGAATATTATAACTTAGTACTCAGAAAGTACATAATACTTTTTTGTGTTTTCAAAGTGCTTCCATTGTGTTTTCTTCCCAATTGTGCATTAACATTCTTGAGTTACCTAAGTAGACAAAAATAAGATTCCAAATAAATACACAGAACAGCATAGACTTCTGGTCCTGGGCGACTTCAACATTCCACTCGAAACCAGCTTGCAAGACCTAACTGGCACAGCTCGAGAATTCATGGATACCATGACAAACATGGGCCTATCCCAATTGGTAGACGGACCCACACATTGTGCAGGTCATATCCTCAATACGGTTTTTAGTACAGAACAGGAATATCCGTGGGCAGAGGTTCCAAAAACCTCTGCATTGTCATGGACGGATCATTTCCTGGTCAAGGCGGAGCTAAGAGCCACTGTCTGCCCCCCCAGGGGTGGCGGACCCATTAGAATGGTCCGCCCTCGAAGGCTGATGGAACCAATAGGTTTCCAGAAAGCCTTAGAGGGTTTAATGGTTGGGAATGCCGGTGATTCTGTTGAAGCCTTGGTGGATACTTGGAACACCGACCTCACCAGGGCTATCGACACAATTGCTCTCAAGTGTCCTCTCCAGCCCGCCTCTAACCGTAAACCCTGGTATACACAGGAGCTTAGGGAGATGAAGCGAGCTGGACAACGACTAGAGTGCAAATGGCGAAGGACTCGTCTCTTATCCAACAGAACTTGCCTTAGGAAACACCTTGATTCATACAGGGAGGCTTTACATGCAGCGCGGAAATCTTTCTGTTCTGCACATATTGCATCTGCAGAGTCTCGCCCAGCAGAACTGTTTAGGGTGGTGGGGGAGCTGACGAAGGTACCTCCTACACCTAATCCCCTACTTAACCCAATGACAGCCTGCTGTGAGGCATTTAACATCCACTTTGCAGATAAAATCTCTCAGATAAGAGCCGACTTGGACGCCAGTGTATTGGCAGAATCCATAGACGAGGTATCCAGCAACTCCGTTGATGTCATCTTACTGGATCAATTTCAACCTGTGAGTACTGATGATGTAGACAAGCTGCTTGGAAAGGTAAGGAAGACGACTTGCCCTCTCGATCCTTGTCCATCTTGGCTGGTCTTCCAGGGGGGTGATCCATTGAGAATATTCCTTCGGGATACAATCAATGCATCTTTCAGGGAGGGTAGAGTGCCATCTTGCTTAAAGGAGGAGGCGGTTAGGCCCCTCCTGAAAAAAACCCTCCCTGGACCCCCTGGATAGAAATAACTACAGACCAGTCTCCTTGCTTCCTTTTTTAAGCAAGGTGATCGAGAGGGCAGTTGCTTCCCAACTCCAGGCAGTCTTGGATGAAACCAATTATCTTGATCCATTTCAAACCAGCTTTAGGACAGGATATGGAGTTGAGACTGCCATGGTTGCTCTGACCAATGACCTCCGCCTGGGCATCGACAAGGGTAGTGTGACCCTGCTGGTGCTCTTGGATCTCTCACCATAGATCATGCCATCCTCTTGGATCGCCTGAGAAAGTTAGGAATCAGAGTCACTGCTTTGCAGTGGTTCCATTCCTTCTCCTCGGGCAGATCCCAGAGGGTGAGGCTCGGGGACAGTTGCTCATCCAAAATCGAGCTTAATTGTGGCATCCCTCAGGGTTCCATCCTGTCCCCAATGTTATTTAATATCTACATGAAGCCGCTGGGTGAGATCATTCGGAGGCATGGAGCGCGGTGTCATCAGTATGCTGATGACACCCAAATATATTTCTCCATGACCAGATCATCGGCCTAGACTTCAGATGGCATCTCTGCTCTTGATAACTGTCTTAAAGCGATAATGGATTGGATGAGGAAAAACAGATTGAAGTTAAATCCAGACAAAACGGAGGTACTAACAGTGACAGGCCTGAAACCAGATTTGGGAATACAGTCGCTAGTCCTGGATGGAGTCACACTCTCCTCTAAGGACTGTGTTCACAGTTTGGGGGTGCTCTTAGATTCGTCGCTTCACATGACTAGTCAGGTGAATGCGACGGTCAGGAGCGCCTGTTATTAGCTTCGGCTGATACACTAGCTGTGCCCTTATCTGGACGTGAGGGATCTAGAAACTGTAGTACATGCTCTGGTAACCTCACATCTGGATTACTGCAATGCATTCTACATGGGGCTACCCTTGTGCTTAACCCAGAAACCGCAATTAGTCCAAAATATGGCAGCCAGGTTAATTACTGGTACATCTAGGAGGGAGCACATAACACCGGTGCTTAAATCCCTCCACTGGCTGTCAATTAGTTTCTTTTTTTTTTTAAATAAATTTATTAATTAAAAAAAAACAACATACAAACATATTTACACACATATACATAAAAAGCTTACAAAAAGAGTTCTTGTACATAGTTCATATTTTCTACACACTCAATTTAGGATGTATTCAAATTCTTCTTTTAGCTCATTGACATCCTATTTCCACTCCTTTATCTCTTTCTTACATCCTCTACATACACCCTTCCTTTCATTGCTTTCATATCTTCTACCCATTCCTCTACTCAGTTCCTCTCTCCTCCTTCCTACCTTCTCCTCCTTCTCAACATCTTCTTACCTTCCACTACATACCTTTTCTTTCTACCCTATACTTATCTCCTACCAATCTTCTCTACCTTCTCCCTTCATCTCTCTTTCCTCCTTCCCTCCTTCTCTCCTCTCCTTACATTCACCCCATTATAAACTTCCTATGTACCTTACTTCACTGGATGCGAATTGTTAATATTGACCTCCTTATCCCTAATGTTAAATTCCTCTTTCCCTGTTAATTCTATCATAATCATTACACGGTGTAAATCTTCCCTCATATATAGCAGCCTTCTTGTTGTTGTACCTT
>JAIPUX010001880.1:50338651-50357233 GCA_020142125.1 Phrynosoma platyrhinos | reverse complement strand
TCTCCCCCCTCAGTATCTTTCTATATTTAGCTTACTTGTTTCCTCGTTTCTTTGGTCTCGGTCCTTTGGTACTAAGCTTGCAAAGTCACTCAAGGCAAAATATGTAGGAGATTAATCTTCCAATGAAAGTAAGAGATATTTTTGCTCAGTTGCTTATAAAGTTAGCTTAAAGCGGCGGCGGCGCTTGTGCCACAAAGCGGCTGCTGATCCTGGCCGTGGTCAGCTCAGACCTCCATTTCACCAGCTCCTGGCCCAGCTTCGTATTGGGGACCACTTTGTTCTCACGAGTTCTTTTCTTTTCTTGATCTGTTACGACTCCTCTTGGTCTCTGATGAGCCCCTCTGAATCTCCCCTTCCTGGGGAGATATTTTCTACCCCCCGGTTCTAACGCCTGGGGGGTCCTGGACTCGCGATCAGCGATCTCTCTTCTCCGACAAGGATTGGAGAGACTGTCACGCCGCCATGCCGCCGGAAGTGTCCCCATGTGCTGTCAATTAGTTTCTGAGCATAGTACAAGGTGTTGGTTTTGACCTTTAAAGCCCTACATGGCTTGGGTCCATCTTATCTCAGGGACTGCCTCTTCCCATATGAGCCCCCTGGTACCCTGCGGTCCTCTGGGAGGAACCTGCTCCAACCCATGAAGACCAGGCTGTCGCAGACCTCCCAGAGGACTTTCTCTGCGACTGCTCCCAGGCTATGCTCCCAGACTTTCTCCGCGACTGCTCCCGGATGACATCTGTCTCATTACTACACTTGCTGCTTTTAAGAAAGGAGTAAAGATGGATCTCTTCCATCAGGCCTTCCCGGAATAACTTCCTGGACATGAGAAGCCTGGCAAGCTGCCTTGATTTATTGTTTCAAATGGTGTCTGCTGCCTTGTTGTTTATATTGTTTTAAAGTTTGTATATGGTTTTTAGTAAAATATTAGTTTAATTCAATTTTAAGGGGTGGGAGGGTTAGGGGATTGGGATTGTCTGTTTTTCACTCTTTATGTTTTAATTATGCTGTAACCCGCCCCGATTGCCTAGCAGAGGGGTGGGCTATAAGTAAAAATTATCATCATCATCATCATCATCATCATCATCATCATAGCTAAGGTGCAGTGTCATGGCAATAGATCCCCTTGAATTCAGTGAGATTTACTTCAAAGCTGACATGCTTAGGATTGGTACACTAGTGATTTTGTATAACTTCTGTAATTATGGAAGTGAAAGGGGAACAGCTGGGAGATTGGGAAGTCCAGATTCATCAGAATTATAGTAAAAACAAACAAACCTGCAAAGCAAGAACCAAGCACCTTGTGGCAACAAGGTGACCAACAAAAAATAACTAATAAAAAGCTAGATATTTCTGTCTGGGAGATATGTTATATGTGCACACACACACACATGCATGCTCACATACATTCTTTTTTCAAAACCCTGCACTGAGGAAAGGCTATTACTGTGAAGTGGAATCTGCTTTGGATGTAATCAAACTTTAAAGGAGCCTTCTTAGTTGCTGAGTCTTATCAACAAAATAGCTTCAGGATCTTGAATAGCTCCAGTAAAGTTCAGGCCAAAACCTGGAGTGGATTCACTGTGACTGAAGTTGGAGCCACCAGCCTCTAGTGCCTGAATTTTTCCCGAGAGCAGAACTTTTGGTTTCCTGGGGCAGCAGAGCACAACATGGAGATCCATGGATGGAAAACCTAGTGCTGCTGCTCCTCTGTCTATCATACAGGTTTCAAATGTACAGGGGCTCTGATACATGCCTTTCTTCTTCAATGCTTTCAGAATTTGCTCTTCAAATTAATTGGCCCAAACAAACATTGTGGCTATATTTTATGCTGTGTCTATTATCAGAGTGGTTAACAGATGACCTCTTCTACTCTCTTGTGACTCGTCACATTCATTTTGTAGAAGGATGGTGTCCGCAGAGCAGAGCAGAGCCCAGAACTTCATTTCTGGAGCACCATTTGGAGTCTGTGGGGAAATGTCCAAGACTCTGTGTTATGGCTACTGTTATGTGGAGGAAGAAAATTTATAATGGTCTGGGCTAGATGAAGAGCAGAGAACAATCATCAATCATCCCCCATTGATGGGGGAGATGGGGCTAAGGATTCCGGTACCTGACAATGGGAAGGAATTTCCCAGTTCTCAGATACCAAGGCATTAAAACAGCTGTGTGTCACCTGCTCTGCTAGTTTGCTGCCTTCAGGTGTGGTGGAAGATGCCTTTATATTATTACTGTTGAAGAAAGATTCAACTGCTATTCCATCCAACTTTTGTACATGAAGTGTGATTGGGGTGGGGCTACAAATTTGTTCTTCTCAAACATCAAAGTCTTTTATTCTGATCCTAGTACCAATGGCTAGTCTGATTGAGAACATTCAACAGGGACCTCTCCGCTGTCCCTTCCAGACATCCTGGCTTATTCTTAGAAGCAGAAAGTGCTGGGATAAGTCAGGCCCTGGTAGTGCTGAGCAGTAGAATCAGAATGAGGAAAGGTTACAGGCTGAGTATTACTTATCTGGAATTCCAAAATCCAAAATTGTCCACATGGATGCACTTTGCTTTCTGATTATTAAATGTACACAAACATTGCTTCATTCACAAAATTATTTTAAAATATTGTTTATAAAATTACCTTCAGGCTATGCTTTAAAGTTGTATATGAAACATAAATGAATTCCATGGTTAATTTGGGTCCTGTCTCCAAGATATCTCATTATGTATATGCAAATATTCCAAAGTCAGAAAAAATCCAAAATCCAAAATGCTTCTGGTCCCAAGCATTCCAGATAAGGGAGACTCAATCTGTACTGTGATAAAAGGTATAGAACATCTTTCTACTTGTTTGGTATTTTCTTAATGACAGCTTGTTTCTTCTGAGGGACACATTAATATTTGAGACCTAGTTAGTTATTACATGAGTAACCAGGTCTCAAATGTTACAGAATCATTCATGGGAAACAAGCTGTCATTAAGAAAAATTCCAAGAAATTAGAAAGACAAGTTGCATACCTCACAGCCAGTCCAAAGGCCAGGAATTCAAAAAAGCCTAATGTGAGAAAGATGGGGTTCATGAGGTTATAGATCAGTTGTCTTCAGTGAGGAATTCCCTCTGCTGCTGGGAGATTTATGATATCTGACCTTGACATTCAAATGCTTAGTATCTGATATTTAAACTTGTGTATGAGGTGTTGACTCTGCCTCTGCTCCTGTTTGGTTCATTGTTGTTGTACAAAGGAAAAAAGGTGTCTTTTCAGCATCCACTTGATGTGGCTGAAGTTGGGGGTTCATTGTCCAGAAAGTCTGGTGTACTCTTGATTGTTCAAGCTCCAGGGAGAGTCTCTCTTCTGGATCTGTAAGCTATTCCTTGTCAGATTCCTCTGATTCTATACAGTAAATTATGACAAGTTAGTTGCATGGTTACAGATGATACAATATACCTTAGCATAGAGCAATTACAATGCCAGTTCTAGTGAATAGAAAATGTTCACTTGAAGTTCTTCCAAACAGGTTATTTTTAAAAGCCAAGATTACTACATTTGTTTTTCTCTAATAAACCACTGAAAGCCAGTATAGTGTTGGCACACATATCAAAGTTGAGAATGAATTTTCACACATACACAAGTTCCTGCATCAGAGGTGAGGCCAGTACGATGTTTTAGGGCCTAAGCAGACTGCCAGAAATAGTGCACATTAAATTGAGGCACTGCCCTGGCTCAATGCTAGGGAATCATGGGAATTGTAATTTATTGTGGCACCAGAGCTCTCTCACAGAGAAGGCTCAATGTCCCAGAAAAAAAATACAGTTCCCATGATTCCCTAGCACTGAGCCAGGGCAGTGCCTCAATTTAATGTGCACTATTTCTGGCAGTCTGCTTAGGCCTTTAGTAAGTTTATGAACTACTAGTTGGAGTTTTGCAGGATTCTACCTTATTACTTTTATTCAATTATTTTGGATGCCTATATGATATTTCTATATGTTCAGCTGGAATGCTATAAATTTGGGACTGAAGAAAACTTTTATATGAGTGACAGCATTCTTATTTAGGAGGGTAGTGCACTCATTTGCCCTCTTGCTGTACTCCTTCTCCTACATCTTCAGAATTAGTAATTTAAAATGTATTTTTTAATCTAGTATTCATTTTTCTGTAGTGTACCTGGTGATTTTTTTCCATTTTGCAGAAATAGGACAGCAAAGCTTCAAATATAAACTTAATGTGTGCCCTAGAGGGCACTTATGGCTGTTTCTGAAATTGTTTTCATGTTTCTGCTGCCACAAAAAGCATTTTCTATATGATGTTTCATGGGACAGATAAAATTTAAATAATTCATCCTGTATTTAACACTGAACCCATGGAAACTACCCATTTGGCATCAGAATACCATTGGCTGTTCTACAAAAATGTCTTGGTTGATAATTGATATATCCCTATTCATCACTTTTTAATTTTGTAGTTTAAAGGGAGAAAAAGGAAAGGAAAACAATAATGCAGCATACATAACGTGTAGTAGCCAAGATGGCTTAAATTCATTTGAAACATCAGCTGTTGTAGTAATTAGGATGCTTACAATTAACAAGGTTCTGGCTCAGACAATTTTGTGTTTGGACTATGTATTGTTTAGGCATCTGTCCTTGAGTTAGATGCCTTAGTTTTACAATATGTTCTGTATGTGTTCAGCATATTTTATTTCCAAGCTATTTCCACTGTTCTTGTAGAAAATATCTGAGTTATTAATGACTTTATTTTATTTTGCCATAAGATTGAAATGGGATGCATATTTTTTATTTGTGACTAAATTTTATGTCATTTTCCCTTGATTTTTAAACTCCATGCTTTATTTATTTTCTTCCAAGTTGGGATGGACAAGTCTGTTTCACTTTTTTGTAACATTTTCATTTTTTCAAGCACAGGTGTTTTTCAAGCACATCTCATACTGGCTTCATTTTAAATACTTTTGGGGAAAAAAACTGTGAAAATTTATATACATGTTTGTATGTATTTTCCCTTGTTGCCTATTGTTGCAAGATATTTCTGCTAATATATACCTTTCTGTAACCATTTGCCCCTAATGCATGCATATTTTGTATGGGAGACTTTATTACGCAATTTGGAAAAAAATATGAAAATCAAAAGATAGTTGTGTTCCAATTCAACTGTTAGCTGGGGAAGTGAAAATTTGGTTGGCTTTTCTGAGCCATACAATTTTCTCCTCTATCCCACTGACTTCAGATATTGTGCATTTTCTCCCAGTTTTAACCAACAGTTTATTCCACTTGAAATAGCTTGAGAAATAAACACCATCTTAGTAACAGTTTTTAAGAACTAAAGAACAAGGAGTTGGTACACTGGAAAAATCAGAAACCATGACCATGGATTGATCTTTATATTAAAAGAATATATTTGTCTAAACGCAGCTCATTTGCTCTTAAATGGGAAAAAGTACATATAATATTCAAACTAAAAAAAAATCTAACAGGCACAAATACTGCATCTACCTATCTGAATCACATTGAAGCAAGCTTTTCCCCCTGAACTTTCATCTTATTGTTTGCCATATTATCCATGATATTTTCTATGAAGGTGTTAGGTTGCATTCCTGCCTAGACATTCTCAGAGAAAGGATAAGTAAACTCCAACATCATATCCAACACCAAAGGGCCTTTGGGATGTTTAAATCCATTCTAGCTATAGCAGTGATGGTGAAAGTGCAGCCCATGGTTGCATGTGCCTCCAGACCATTGTGTGCCCTTAAATTTATTTGGAAAATGATCCTCCAATTTGATTGATTGATCGATCAATTGCTCCAGAATGCCCTGTGGGTATGGGCAGCAATTTTAGCAGCCTGAATTCTGTTTTTGCTCCTACTTAAAGTAAACCAGTTGATTAATGGGATTTACTTATGAACCATCCAACAATTCATTGCATGAGTCTACTCTAATTGGGACTAATCAGCAGGATTCAAGCCAGTATCTTTAAGTTGACTTCTTCCAATGTTGGGAGAAAGAATACTTCTCCTGGGTTGAAAAGGGCCTACAGAGAGCCACAAATGCAATTAAATTACCCCTATTTTACATTTGAAATTGAATAGAGACATATTTTCCTGATATAAACTGACTGATTCTTCTAACCTTTGCCTATCCTAATAATATGTGTGAGTGATAATATTCAATGTTCAATGTCTACAGCACTTTTGGTGTAAATAATCTGGTGATGGTAAAGGAAGAAGTCATTAAGTGATTACTTAAAGTAGTACAGTTCTATTGAAATTAATAGAATTTCATTAATGTAGGATGTCCCTGAATAAATGTCTCTTTGAAGATTTAAAGATTTAAAAGGTGGAGGTATTGTGATGGAAAATATTTCATTAAAACATCCAACCTTCCTTTCTTCTGTTTTATTTAGCATTTTAAGCCATATTCAATAAATCCGTACTTTTGATATGCAGTATATCATAATTATCATGAACTTCTATTATCTTTGCCAAATTATCCTTTGTATTCTCTGACTGACTTCAGCTGGACAGATTTTCCATTTCATGCTACACAAAAAAGCAATTCATTAGTCCTTCTAATGACACTTGAATTTGATCAACCATATTAAGCAGTGACCTATTTACAGTGTGGTTCAAAGTCTTCACAATACCTGTGTTTCAGCTGAGATGGACTTGTGCCATCCCAGATCCTATACTCATTCTTTTATGGCAACTAAAATTTAAACTGGAACAATGAGTTTAATTGTGCACTGGTTAGTAAGCAAATAATATGCTGAAAATCCATATACTTACAAGTCTATTAAGTCTAATGGAGCCACTTCCCACCTAGTCAGGAATCGTTAGCCATATCATATTTTAAATCTAGCTATCATCTATTGCTTTTGTGACTCACATTCACCCAGTAGATTATAGAAAATATCTTATATAAAATGCTTATGCTAGCACTTTAAAGAAATAAATTTCTTTTTGCCCTTGCAACCAATCAGTCAATAAGAAGGATTGGATTTGTCCATGCATACATTTAGTCTTATGAAAAGGTGTTGTGTTTTGCAGTGAAAATTTTTCTGATTTTGCATAAAGACATACCATGATTTGTAATGGCAAATTTCATATTGAATTAGCAGTTGGGTCCTGCAAACAAATCAATGTATGTATTTTAAATCATAGCCACTTGATCACTGTGGAGCTGAAGTTAGAAAGCCATTCTTATCCATGATTAACAGCTTATAAGTGCTCTGTGTAAAAAATGATAATAAAGCAATAAAATGGATATGTCTGGGTGTGTGATATTAAATATAAGAATATTTTATTATTATATTATATATTATTCCAAGCTGAAGAGGGGCTTGGAAGCAAGGAAGAGACTCCCTCCAAGGGGTTATTTTGCATACTAACGAACTTAATGGAAATAGAAATATGGAGGGCCCAGGGTTTCCACTGTTGGTTATCATAAGCCTTCTCAGTCTTTAGAAATTCCATGGTCACATGCCTGGAACAACAGCCTACATACCTTCTCCATCATAGAGAAATTAGAAGAAGGTGCACAGTCTGCCCTTCATATCTGTGGGGGTACTGTTCCAGACCCCCTCCCCCCCCACAGATGCCAAATTCTGTGGGACCTAAGTCAATGTGGTGTGACATATGCATGACTGCATTGGTGTGGCCGTGTGCGTGCGCCGCCATTGAGGAGAGTAGGACCATTCGCAGATGCTTCAATCGGCCAATGGCAAGCCCACCAATACAGAGGGCCAAATGCATAAGAAAATTCTAGTTTTCCTTGTAAATACTAGTTTTGCTAATCCTGGTTCATCTCTTTTCTTGGTAGATAGATCTATAACCAGAGCTAGTGAGAGAAATGGAGAAAGGGCAGGAGAGAAAAGGAATTGACTTGGAAATGAGTTAATCTAATGAAGAGTTCTCTATATGTACTAAAAAAAGAAAAGAAAATAGTATTGGAGAAGAGGAGCAAGACAGAGAGGGGATAGTGAAGAAAGAAGAAAGGGTGGCTATGGAAAGTGGGGTGAAAGTGGGCAGTGGCTTGAAAATCAGACACCTGAGGAAAACTGATTGGCCTTTTCCCCCCTATTGGTGTTTGATGTGTCAAGTCACTTTTTCTCTGTGAGGGCAACAGATTTATGAACAACCTATAACCAGGATGAAGAACAACGGGGGGGGGGGGAATCTCAGTTACACCAACAAACCAACAAATCACTACTTAATGGGATATATACCCTATATATATATGAACAGATCTTGACATTTTTAGTCCTTTGTAAAGTTAATATGTTTCACCAGAGTTAAAAGTTATCTCACCATTCTCATGTTTCACAATTAAAACCTTCAATCCTATGCATGTGTATTTTTGAGTGTGTCCCCTCTGTATTAGGGGAAAATGCTTTGAAGTATAATATTTCATAATATGAAATGTATAATAGAATGCTATGTAGGTCATACTTGTTAAACCTTGCAGAATTGACCTAGGATTGCACTGGCCCAAACTATCTAAGACAGGGGCAGGCAACCTGCAGCCCGGGGGCCGGATGCGGCCCCCCAAGGTCTTTGGACCAGCCCCAGGCTGGTCCTGCCGCCACCGCCGCCAACCCCTGCCGCCCACAGCCGCCCACCATGATGATATTGATTATTGTTGTTATTACTTGTTCTTGGGGTTTTCATGGCAAAATCTCCACAGGGGTTTTGCCATCATGGCTTTTCTGGGGCTGAGAGAGTGTGCATGCATCTTTTTTTTAATTTTTAAAATGTATTTATTTATTTATTTATTTATTTTTGCTTCGGCCCCCCAATTGTCTGAGGGACAGCAACCCAGCCCCCGGCACAAAAAGGTTGCCTATCCCTGATCTAAGGTAACTGGATTTCCTCCTCCTTTCAACTTAACTGCTATTTTTTCATCCCTAATAAGGGACATTTCTACCAACAAAGGGACTTTGTGTATGGAGAAGGTTGTTTGAGAGATTCCCCAAGCTAACTTTTTGAGCTGCATGTCTGGTTTTCCAGATGGTGACTGGGATGCTCAGGAGTTTGATCATGCTCTGGATATTGCATAAAGGATATTTCCTCCTTGGCCTTATTCCAAAAGAAATTTGCACAAGCCATTTGACATCACACAGCCCAGGAATAAGGAGAAGGTGACTCTGTCACTTAATGAAGACCCCTGGCTCATTGTCTGTGTGATATTATGCATTATATTAAAATGCAGTAATTAGCTTATGTTAATGTCCCTCAGATAGAAGTCCTATCTTGCCATATTATAGTCCTGGTGTGGTAGAATGAGAAAAAGTGTGTGTGTGTGTGTGTGCGTGCATGTGTGTGTGTGATTAATCCATACTTATTTAGAGTTGATGCAGTTTACATAAAAATAATACGTAAAGAAGATAACCGGATAATAACTATTGCCCCTCATTTATTTTCTTTCTAGTGGAGGATTGCTCCTTTATTATTATTTTTTTTAAAAAACAATCAGCCTATGAAGGATATGGAAAATGCAACAAAATCGCAGAACTAAACTTCTCTCTGTGTTAAATGTATAGCTTTCTAGGAAAGAAAGTAATCAAGAAACAGCCATTTTGAGAAATCATCTTACATTTTATTTTACAAATACACTTCATTTTGAAATTGGTAAGACACTTGATTTTTTAAAAAGGACTTTGCTTTGCATGTACTTTTGGAGGCTGCCAGTGTTTCAGAATACAACTGTGTTTATGTTTTATAAATGTTATCTGTAGTACTTGGCACTCAGAAAATTGAAACAACTTTATTCTCATCATGAGTTACTGCCTTTGATAGATCTGTCAGATTTCCCTAACAGTGTTTTCCAGCAAAAATTATCAGAGGTAAAAACCATGTTCCCTGAAATCTCTGTGATAAAGATACAGATTATGCACCTAACATCAGTTGCATCCATCTCTGCCTGCTTGCTTCATTATTTCCTTGAAGAGTCTTTGCAAATTATAGTTGGTCCAGAAAATAACAAGGAGAATGCAAGTAATTCCAGAATCAAATTCATCTGACCTGAAAGACCTGTCCTGGTTAATGCTCTCTTCCTGGGCACAATTCAGAAAGTTGATGGTGAATTTTAAAACCCTAAGAGGCTTAATTCAAAAATATCATGGGCTACCATCTTCTACCTGAGTTAGCTGGTAATTAAAGTTAAAGGAAGAGGTCTGTCTCTATGTACCCATTCCCACTACAGAATTATAATACTATACTCCACTAGCAAGGCAGTCCTGGAGGCTGGAGTCCAGTGAGGCACTACAGCTCTCTGCCTGAGAATTCCAAATGCTCCTCCCTGCACTATAAATCTCAGGATCTCATGAGATATTATCATGGCAGTTAAAGTTAAATGTAGCACTACACCAATGTATTCAGTCAATGGTCCCTGTGTCTCAACAACAGAAGGGGCACAATGGAAAACAACAGAAAAGATGTTTCCCATGCTCCTCCTTCACTGGTCATGCTGTGATCTGAGGCATTGCCCTGGGAACCAACCATGCCACTATCACAATTTTCAAGGACATAATACTATTAGTAAAACATTGTTAGGATGGATTGTGTCACATGCTAGCACCTAGAGTTTAGAGAAGCCACACCTAAAGCTTAGAGAAGTTACTTTTTTGGATTACAGCTTTCCAAACCCCCTAACCAGCATTCAGTGATATAGCTGTTCAGGGGAGCATTGGCTCTCCAAATAAGAAGTCAGATCCCCCAAATGAAATTTTCCTTCCAACCTCAAATTTCTCACACAACTGAGAGTGAAACAGTGAAAAAGGTTTATACTTAGAGCTCTTATTTGTTGTGCTCTCATTCCCTTGGCATATCTGTCTGCCTCTTTGCTTTGGTTGCTAAACTGTATTTCTAAATGGTCAGATGACATTACTACAAGGCTAGAAATTTTGAGACTGAAAAAAAATTCATTGGAGGAACGGTATTCTTATTTGGAGGATAATGCTCTCCTTTTGCCCCACCCCCATAGCTACAACATTAGCCAGCTCAGTCAGACTTTGAGAATTCCCATGCTGTACAATTAATTGTTTTAATTGGATATATATTAGGTATATTAATAAAAAATATGTGCAATGGTTTGACTTTATAGATGTCTCCTCATGGATATTTGGTATATATCTCTGGCTACAGCTCTGTCTGCCCTTGTATTTGGCTGTATTGACGTATTCCACATGGTTTTTAGGCAGGTGTCATCTCTATGTATGTTCTGTTTCAATTCATACCTCATATCATCAGTCCAGACTATCCATAGTTTGGTTTTGGTTTTACAGCACGTCTAGGCAACACTTATGTTTAAAAGTGCATTAATTAAAAAAAAAAAAGAAAGGATGGATTTGTTTGCCTTTTAAAGGCAAACACTTGCAAATGAGGCAAGTATTTAATGAAAATAAATGGCTGTTTATAGTATTTTCAGATATGGGTCACATAAAAGTAGCATCGTCCTCAAACCCACAATTATTGAGAGGACCAGAAGACCATCAGCTGTGAATTTTTCTCTGCCTGCTGTCTTAATCATCTAAGCAGGGATGGGGAAAATGTGGCCCTCCACATGTTGTTGGATTCTAAATCCCATCATCAATAGAGCAAAAGGTGAACAATGGTGGACTCACAGCCCAATAGTATTATGAATGGCATACATTCCCATTTCTGGTCTGAGGGGGACAAAAACCATTTTATGGACATCTTGTTTGCCCTTACAGCAATTCTTTAAAGAGGGCCTTGAGCATACCTGTTGTCCAAATAATGAATTCAAGCTCACAGCGGGTGACTCATTTGGAACCACACAATGAATCCATGACTGTGAATTATTTTCCAGATCGAGGTCTAGCCACCTCTTAGTTGGGAGCTTCTGATGATTCCAGTAAGCCAGCACTGATGAACTCTTATACAGTTTGTCTTCTGTATCCACAGATTCTGCATTCACCGACTCAAGCATCCACAGCTTGAATATATATATATATATATATATATATATATATATATATAGCCATTTTATATATGGGACATCATTGTATGTCATTTTATTTAATAGGATGGGTGTCCACAGATTTTGGTATGAGTATGTGTGTCCTGGAACCAAACCCCAGCAGATACCAAGGGCCCACTTACATCTCATTTCTTGGAAGTTTTTTAAAATTCTGTTATAATTTCTGTAGCCATCACTTGCTGTGATTGGTGGCCTAGAACAATGTTGCAACAGTCTTTGGCATCTAAACCCAAATATATACTCAACTATAAGTTGAAAAATGTATGTCCAAAAATTGACCCTAAAATCCTGAGTTGACTAATATACAGTAGATATATGCTTAGAAAGGTCCTGAAAGAAGCTCTGGCCCAGTGTCCCATTCTCTGTGCCTGGCAATAATTTCTGAAAGATCTATGAGGCAGGGAGTGTGTGTGAAAGAGGTGATTAATCTTCTCAATCTTCTGTATAAATGTTAAATTCTTCTCTCCCCATCCTCCTCCTCCTCCCTCTACAGATTTCTCCTGCCTACCAAAAACCTCATTTAATTCAATTTCCTTCCCTTTTTAATCTGATGCAAAAACCTTCTTCTCCAGCACCAGAGGAATGGTGTTGAGTGGTTGAGTGAGAGGCCCGGAGAAGGAGAAGGAGGGAAGGAAGTGGTGTTTTCACTTTTGGATCCTTTGTTACATGCTCCTAGGTTATATCCTCAACTTATCCACAGTTATCAAAATCTAAGATTTTGACCCCAAAACTTACCTTCAACTTATACATGAAGTTGACTTGTACATAAATATATGCAGTGTATTTGTTCTATTGAAAGCCTGCTATGATTCTATTATCTCTAGATAGTTTTAAGTTCACAAAACCCATGCTAGGCTTTTTTTAAGGGTGCTAGAGCTTAGCACAATAGATTAAACCAGGTGTGGAAGTCGTGCACATCCTCAGATATTGTTAGACTGCAGTTCGCTGCAATCCTTACCACTGGCTATAATGGTTAGGGCTGATGGGAGTTGTATGATCCTACTCTCAGTCTACATTTTTATCTTTGTTTACCCATTTAGGAGAAAAAAGGAACAGTAGGTTAGTGATGGCATTGTTTAGGGGGTGTTTAGAGACACATAAAAGATAAAAGGATTTTGACCCCAAAACCTGCCTTTGACTTATACATGAAGTTGACTTGTTTGATCTAGCAGAATTCCTCCCTTGGCTGTAGGTTTCCATCAGAAATGCAGTGTGTGTGTGGGGGGAGGGGGAAGCATCCATGCTCCTTCTTGCAAGCTTCCTGCACCCCACACCTTTTTGAATGGCTGCAGCTACATGCCATTCATATCTCCTATGCCTGGTGCAATGTGTATCATTGCAAACCATGCCCACCCATGCTGGTGCTATAATATTGTGATACACAGATCAGGGGATGTTTAGAGCATTACAGTGGAGGGTTTGTGTAAGAAATATATATTTTTATGGATGACAGATGTATTTAAACAGACAAATTGCATATTAACACTAATGAGTACTAAGAAAAAACCGTGCAAAATGTTTCAAGATGTTTGTAAACAAAAAGGGTATGGCTTAACAGTGATCATGCACTTGCTATCACCTATTTGAGACAGTAATACAATGTAGCTGATTCTGACTTATGATTTATCTGTTATCTATTACTTGACTATTGTTATACCAAAATGAATCAATTTAATCATTGATTTATGTCAATAATATGCAGTAGTAAGTTCAAAGTGTGAAATTATTTATTCATGCTTAGTTAAACTGCAACATGAAATAAGTGATTACCTGTTTTGGAGATAATTTCATAATCAGGCCTTTGAAGGTCGTTTGAAATACTGCACTAATTAATGTTTTATTTCCAGCCTTCCTTAATTATTCTTGCCAGATGGTGCTTTATTTATATTATTGCTTAGAATTTCCAGCTGAGGCTGTTTGATTGTTAAAGAAAAATATGTGATGGCACCATAAGATAACTGTAATTGAATTGTTGGGTATGTTAGAACATATGAGCCTTCTGTCCCTACTTTAGCCACATCTAGGAAATAAGTTTGTTAACAAAGTGGTTTGGCACCTCTTGCAGCATGTGCAGTGAGGCACAGAAATGTGCAGTGTAAATTCAATGTAAAAAGATCTACAGAATAACTGTATGCCATATCTCTTCTCAGGTATAATGTTACAGGGTCAGTATCGTGTGGTAGTTAGAATGTTGGATTTGGACTGGAAGGTGTGGGGTCAAATCCCAAAGGCAAGGAGGACAATGTAGCTGCCTTGAGCTCCTTGGAGAATATATGGGATGTAAAAATGAATAATTAAAAATATAGTATTGCAGCTGCTGTCCTTTATAATCCCTTTTAAGAAATAACATCTGAAAAGCATAATGGATAAAATATGTCATGTGTAAATTCTTTTTTTTTTAAGAGCACCTTTAATGTATTAAATTGTTTCAGCTCATGTTCACATTATAGAAAAAGGGGCTGAGGGAATCCATGCTGCTTGAAACTTTCTAGATACATATGCATTGTCTTGAAAATGTCATAATTATATAATTTATTTATTTGATTATATGCCCTGAAAAATTAATGCATTTAATTATGTTACCCTAAAGAGTGTAAGTTTACCTCTCGGTATTGCATCTTCAGTATTAGTAACAATATTAATATTGTTATTGCCAGGTTTATTTACAGTACTTGTGTTGTTGTTGTACCTTCAAGTCATTTTTGACTTACGCTGATACTAAGGTGAACCTATCATGGGGTTTACTTGGCAAGCTTTGTTCAAAGGAAGTTTGCTATTGCCTTCCTCTGAGGCAAAGAGGGTGTGACTTGCCCAAGGTCACCCATTGGGTTTCATGACTGAGCTGGAAAATGAACCTTGATCTCCCGAGTCATAGTGCAACACTCAAACCACAATGCCACACTGGATCTCCTACAGTACTACTGATAAATATAGAAGTTTTGGGTTTTTGTTTTTCAATGTGAGAACAGCATCTAGGCCTAAATCCAGTTGCTATTTCTAGTCAGGATAAACCCATTAAATTGGTAAGTCAAAATGTAAGTTCTATTGATCCAGTTGGTTTACTCTAGCTCAGAGAAGCCATAGGTTTTTGTGTATTGTGTGTGGTCCAAATAGGCAAAAAAGCTACAGATTAAAACCAACATTTATGTTGGCTGAGATCTGATTTTCCATATCCTATCAAATGATCATCACACTCAGTGTTGATACTGCCAATAGCTGGAGGGGTAGGGTGAGTTGGATGAGAAAAGAGTCTGTATCTAAGCTCCCCACTTTACCTTTCAAATATCTGATGTTGCAACTTTCTGATCTTACTCCACTTTGGAAAATATCATTTGAGAGGAAACCTCACTTTAGTAAAAGAGTAGAAACACTGCCCACCTCCCATTCATTATATCAGATTAGGTAATTTCCTGAAGTTGGGTACTGTCTTAGCATCCCCTAAACCCAACAGGATTTCAACTCACTCATCCCTACTGTTGCTGCTCCCATCAAATCTGGAAGAAGTGCCTTTCCTTTTTAAGCAAAGGGTGTAGTCCCTATGCAACAAGTGCAGCAGTACTTCTGGGCACAATTCCATTTGTAAACAAAGAGGAAGCACACATGGATCCTACAGAAAAAGGCCAAAAGTGTTTGTTTGGAAAGATTTTTTAAAAAAAAACTGCAGAAGACCTGTCTCAAGTTCATTGTGAACAATATAATGGGATATTTATATGTATGTAGAACAGGAAGGTCATGCTCAGTTGAGTTTGTTTGCATTAAAGATATGTTCCCATGTATTTAGTGTTTAATCTTGTTAAAAAAATGTTATCCTAAATTATTTTGCAGTAGAAGCGAAAGAAGCAAATAAAAGCTGTTTTAGGCTGTGTCTTTCAAATGAATTCTATACAAGTATGTTTACAAAATTCAGAGTGTACATGCTATAAAATTAACACATATATTTATTACATTCATCTACACAATCTGTGGATATGATCTTAAGTGAAACAACACTTTTGGTTACTGCCAAGTGGAAACTTTATATGGGTATCTTCTGTATCTTGATCAGTTCAGTCTATTGAGATGATATGTGTGTTTGTGTTTGTTAGTATTAAGTCACTCTTTAGTAAACCATAATGAATAGGCATTATCTGAAAATGTTTGCAAAATAGACACTGGACTTCTGCTACAATGGAACTGAGGGTCCTTACAATTGATTTTTCAGATCAGGTGCTAGACTTTACCATTCATATTTAATTTCTCTGAATTAATGAGCAACTCAGAGAATGAGTAATGGTGATCCCTGGTTTCCATCACATTTGCATCTTTGAACTACTGGTTGGCATTTTAGGTGGTGAATGGAAAGAACAAGGAACTGTGAATAGAAAGGGAGGAGCTTCTGATTTTGTGTCTTTGTTCTGGTTGTCATCTCCCCCTTTGTTTTACTTTGATTATGCTAGAATCTTTGAAGCACAAGACTATGACCAGAGAACTCACACCCTTTTGAGAGTTTTCCTCCTTTCTCTCCATTGTGGGTGTGTGGTTAGGTACTTTCTGATGCAGTGAGAATACAACATGGCAGTCAGTTCTCTTTTGTCTGATCCTTCATCTGTGTCCATTGTTGACTAATAAATTCTGTCTTGTTTCTTTGCTCCCTTCCCTCTTTGCCTTGCCCAGCACTGCCTCATTCCTTTCTCAGTGTCTGACACGAGAGTCTCCATCTGGTATTTTCCCCCATTCAGCATGCTGCTAAGAGCAGATGACCAGCTGCAAAAAGGAGAAAGGCAATAAGGAGAATGAACTGACCTCTGACATCAATATCATATAAGAGTGGCGGGTTGGTCTAGAGATAGTCTCTTGCCACAGCATGACATCCAAGTGTGACATGCCAATGTAAAAGTGTTAATTTATCAAGCTGATTAAGTTAGGCATAAGCATGCCCTCTAAACTGAAATATTGGTAAAGTCACTGTGGTAATGAGTTATATGTGCAAACCAAGATATTATCCTTGCTAAAGTGACATTAATATATGTCAGAGCAATTTAGTTTCCTTTTGTGACTCAGCTAGCAAGCCAGTATAGCATTTTTAAAACAATTTTTAGAATTATTCTCAAGGAAGTAAGGGAGTGCCCTAAACAAAAGGTTAGGTGTTGTCAATTTTGTGTGGTCATATGGTTCAGATCCTTTAACTTGTTTGACATTGTATTTCTTTTTTATGGCTTACAAAATCAATGGTAGTGTTTGTTCTTGTCTCATTGAGAGTTATATTACCCAAGGCTTGTATTATATTATCCAACCAATGGTACCCACTGGGATTCTGGTGTCGAGTTGTGGCTAGGTTCTTACATAAAGACACATGCACTTTACTGCTTGAGTCATAGTTACCCGAGCTTTGACTCCCCCTCCCCCCACCCCGTGGTTGGCTTTTTACTTATTATGCATTTTGAAAGGATCAGATCATTCATCATCCTCAATTATAGAAATATAATTCACTGCATTCAGTGTGGGTTGAAATCCAGATGCCTGGAAAATTCCTATACTGACCAGTAATTGCCATCCCACAACACATTCTGTTTTTAATACAACAGTAACATATTTGTTTCCTATTGAATTATTTGCAGACAATACCTAGGCAATCAAAGTTAAGTTGGACAGGTGGTTAGCAGAATGGGATACAATCAGGGAGAGACAAAGCAATATAAACACATCAAGCACTATTTATTTAGAAGCCTACAATATTTTGGTGATGTTCTAAGCTTAGGAGATCCATTTTTAAAAAATTAAAATGAGAGCATAGTACATGTGCTAAATTGTACTAGGAAGCCAAACAAATTAATTTCTATGTATACGTTGTCCCTATCATATAAAATCTAAAGTATAGATTGCTCATCTGATGTCATGTGCTTCCATTAAATTTGAAATATAACCTGTGGGCTGCATTTTAAGACATGTGCTCATGAATGAACTGAATGTACAAGTTCAGCATCCCATAGCTCTCCTATTGAATGAAAAACACATTTCTAGGATTAGAAGTGCTCCTTTCCATGGTCCATTTACAGACTCATTTCTTACTCTGTGCACTGGATTTTATAATCCCAGATTTCCTCTTCCTTTCTCCTGCATAAAGTAGCTAGGCTTGACTGCCTCTGGCTTGGCAAGTTCCATATGCTTTGACTGTAGAGAGATTTAAAACTTTTCCTCCTTGCTCTTTACATCCTGTCAGCCTGCAAAGAAAATAGGAAGGCTTTACATATGGCTTTTCTGGTGTGAGTCTATTCCCTCGTGTTCAATGTTCATCCAAGATTTAAATCTTGAAACATAAGCTGATTTTCTGTTATAGTACATGACTCAAACTTCCTTTAGATGGGTCTTGAAACAGGCCAAGCCCTGTGAAAGGATATAGCCAAAATGATTTAATTGCAACTTCAAATGAATACAGTTTTTCTGATGATGTCTAGTCTGTCTGTGGTAGCATAATCCAATCTACCCAAAGAATAGGTAACTTTAGGAAAATCACCATTTCAAAGAATGAGCACCTGCTAGTGTACCAAATTATTATGAAGACAATATCAGCTTTGGTTCTTATGTATATGCCACCATATAGCCATAGCATGG
>JAIPUX010001880.1:50321341-50333220 GCA_020142125.1 Phrynosoma platyrhinos | reverse complement strand
AAAACTATGGATGCCGGCCATGAAAGCCTACGACTTCACATTAATGTTTTTGTTTAAAAATGCCGATAAGATATTGTTTAGCCAAACCAATACCAACTGAACATACATAATCAGTTTTGATTTTATTTTTCTATATCAGTCTATCTATTTTCAGGGGTAGGCAACCTTTCCCCTTTAAGGGCCGAAGGACTTCGGCTCCCAAAATCCCAGGAGCTATTAGCCAACATGGGACTATTGACCAACATGGCTGAGGCTTCTGGGAGCTGAAGTCCCTCAGCCCTTAAAGGGGAAAGGTTGCCTACCCCTGATCTATTTGTTTATATTCTGGGATGGGGTGTTTATTATGCCCTAAATCCACTTGCTAAGAGTAAACGCCCAGCTGGAGTAAACTCAATGGATTTGAGTCTACAACACTTTTGTTATCATCCTTTGATTTTTAGGCAAAAAAAGTTGTCAATTTTTGTTAAAGTCTGCTGAGTGGCAATAGGAATTAGGTTGGCTGGGCCCATTCTCTTTACACAGTGCCTTGCTTTTCCTGAAATGCAATGGCAGTGATTTTCTTTCTTGGTTCTGGCTTGCTCACCCAAGCAAAAATATGGAAATTCAGTACTCACAGGCATCTTTTCAGCATACCCCTGTTGCAAGTAGGTCTCCTACTGATTACTCTTCTGTTGCCTTGTAGAATATCCACCAGCTACATCCTGTCATTCTTGCTGAAGGCCTGTTAATGCACTGATTTACAAGTGTTGGAAAAACAGCACCACTCTGTTTTCACCACCAGTGAATCCATCTGTTGAAATCCCCAGTGAAATCCACAACTATTTTGTTTGAAAGAGATGCTCTTAAGAATGGTTTTGAGGCACGTGTTATTGTCACAGAACTGACTGTTTCTGTGACCTACCCCTGCAATCATATTGGTACAGATTCTTCCTTTTGCTATAATATATATATACATATCTTCACCATCTTCAGAAAATTGTCTTTACCCCTCTATCTGCACATGGGTTGCTATGGAAAGACAGGTTCCTTCAAGGAAATTCCTCCCATTAAAGACCTCATTGTATCTGCAAATCCAGAATTATGAATCAGGAGCACAAAAATGATGAAGAAAGAAAACAGAGCAGCCTCTGTCTGAATCAAGTGAGGAGCAGCCCCATCAGTATGCTTGTCTGCCATAATGTGCCATGAACCCTGAGTGAAATTTTAACAAGCTAATCTTAGAGTCAAAGGCCACAGTGTTTCTGTGTTTAAAATATTTTATGCATTAAGTTCCCCTGTGCAATCAAAGCTAGATAGGATATATATTGTATGCTTTTGGTCATGATGTTTCAATATGATTATATTTGGTAGAGCATTTTTTAATGCATTGTCATTATCTGTTACTGGGTATCTGTTACTGGGCAACCTCAGGGAAAAAAACTTCTGCTTGATTGGTATATATTTTGTAGGAAGCAGCCATATGTTTCATGTCATTAACAGTAAAACCACATCTCTTGATGAATCAACACCTCAAACTCTGGCTTCAGTTTTTCTTTCTTCTGTCACTTTTAGTTTTAACTTATGTGAGCTGATGTGATTTTTATCCAGCCCTTCTGCTTGGTGACAGAATGTTTAATTACTCTTCTTCAACATTTTTTAAAAACCAAGCCACACATTTTGGGAGTACGTTTAAGAAAAAGCAAGGCAAATGTATGCCATGTTTTTGTTGGCACTTGAAATAAGATTTGTTTTTTGTTTTTTGTTTTTTTGGTTTTTTTGGGCTACAGCTTGGGTAATCCCTCAGCCACCATGGTCACTAAAAAAAATAACTCGAAACCGTAATTTTTCCAATAGATGGTTTATGTGAATGAATACATATGCATGCCAGTATGCTCAGCTGTGAAATTACGTATGCAGTAGCAAGTGACAAATTATTGAAATGTGATCTCATTCAAAATTGTATACTTCCCACCAAATTTTTAAGAAGTTGTATTACTTGTATTTCAGTTATGGTATAATACTGTTTTATTCTGTCAGTTGAGTGCAGCAGATACCATCCTTTGCAGTTCCTCAATATATTTGTGCCTTGGAGCTTATGGAACATCAGTAGTGGGTGTGGGGGTGCGAATGGGTGACACCACTGCTCCTCAAACATCAGCTTTGGGGCAGAAATGGGCTATGGGGTTCACCTGTGTTCCTTTAAAATGCTGAGGAGAGGATGTGAGTGGGGTGAGACTAGTGGAAGGAGAAAGGAGAAGTCCTAGTTTTTAAATTTTATTTTTTTTAAAAAAAAATCTTCAAAAGCATCACATTTTACCAAATTTTCACATCAACCACATGAAACTATGTTTATGTAAATGCATTTAGGCTGTGTGTATACTATTGCTAGTTGTTTATGTCGCAACTATTACCATTACAGTCAGTAATGTACAGGAATTACGATTAATGAGTAACATTAGTACAAAAAACATGACTAAGGCTGGTGTGGTATGGGAGGAGTCCAATGGGAAGGGGGGTGACATCATGAGATACCACACCAGGTAATGCCAAACCTAGTTTCGCCACTGGCTTGGAGTGTTAAAAAGAATATTCACTGAATCCGCGAATAACCAGCCTGCTGATACAAAAGATCCACCATACTGATATATGTGAAATAGTAGTGACTGGTTAGAAAAATGTTCTTGTAGTCTTGGTACAAAGCTCAATGTGTATAAATCAAGCAATACAAATTATTCAGTTTTCTAATAGGGACTAATAGGAAAGGGAATGAACCCCCCCCCCACACACACAATATTTTAATAGCTGTTAAAAGAACTGAAATGAGGAAACGATGCTACAGAAGTTCAATGTGAGGAAAGGCTACCAGGTTTGAGACTTCTTAGTTTAGAAGAAGGGCAAGACATTGATAAAAAATTACAAAACTATGGGAGAAGATTATGAAACTGTGCAAGATGTGGAGATGTGGAGAAAGGTTTTTCTCTGCTCATATTAATAGAACTCAGGGTCAGGCAGTTCAATTGATTGGCAGTAGATTCAGCAGAGCCAGAAGAGAATACTTCCTGACATAATGCATGATTAATTTATGGGATTTGCTGATAGAAGATGAAGTGATGATGACCACTAGCACCAAAGGAGTTAGACAAATAGGCAGAAAAGCCAAGGCAATAGGTCTAGTAATTTGCAGTTGTTTTGAAAGGGGGTTAGTCCAGTTCAGAGAGGACAGATCAATAAATGGCTTAGTCAGAGCTTAGAAAAGTTATCCTTTGGACTACAAGCCCCATAGAAAGTAGGATTTTGAGAATTGTACTACAAAAGTAATTTTCCAATTTCTGATTCATTATGGTTAAGTAGAATACCCCAGTTCAGAAGCAATGTTTTAGAATATAAGTTATTGGGGGAACAAATAATGGGAGAACAGTTGCTTTCATGAACTTCATAGAAACATCTTGCAGTCTGTGGGGTGCTTGACCCCTTATCCCCCAGCCATGACACTTTTTTAAAAAAATCAATCTTCATTTTCTTTCTAGAGGAACATGAATGTGAAAGACTTTATTGGTTACACACATAATTTTACTAATATGTTTGATTTGGAAATATGTTAAAAGTGAGAGTGCTTCAGTACTGGTATACACAGATAGAAAGACAATGAAATCTTCACAAAAGAAAGTTGCCAGTTTTTTTAAAAAAAATAATCCAAATTAACTCCCCCCCCCCTTTCCTTTAAGATGTGCTGGTGTAGTTACAATTCTTGATGAGTTCTAAGAATCTTTCACAAATTTCAATTTCACTGAAGACTTGAAATTCTGAATCCAACAATGCAATGATGTCCTTACAGAAATACATTTCCTTCATAATGACTATTTCTTAATTTCTTTTTCCATATTTATTAACAGACCTGGATAGAATGCGTTATGAAGGAGATCAAGCATAATTGGTTCTAGGGCATGTAAATGCAATTCAAAAAGTATAATTTGACCATATTTTTTGTAAACATGTATGTTTCGTCATCACATCAATTGTAATTTTTAAAATATGTAGGTATACTTTCCAATGCCCCCTCTTGTTTTGTCTTAATTATGAACTCTTAGTGGCTGAAATGTTTGCTTTTAAAATGTAAATGACCTCCAAGATTGTGAGAGAAAGCAGAATATACATTTAGGGTACAATTTGGTACACACTTACAGGGCAGTAATTTTTATTAGATGCTAGTGGACTGTATTTTGACTAGAACTGTAGCAGAGTAACAGTTTACTGTTAAAGAAATAGTCATTATGAAGGAAAATATTTCTGCATGGACATCATTGCATTGTTATATTCAGAATTTCAAGTCTTCAGTGAAATTGAAATTTATGAAAACTTCTCTTTTCAAGTTTAAGGATATAGAAGAGCATATTAAAAATATCAGCTCACATGCTAATGGGGGGGTGTAGCAAGGAAAGTAGTCTATCTTTTATATTTTTTTGTGCATTATAATCTAATCCTAAATTCTGCATGCTTTTTGATTGGTCATTTTCACAATATAAATATTAGTTGTTTTTTTTTAGGGAATCTCTATACCAGACAAATATTTGCCACAATATGATAAACGTATTTGTAACCACACAGAGAAAAGGCAGGGTAGAAATTGTGGTTATGTCTTCCTTCAAGTCATTTCCAATAAATGATGACTCTAAGGTGGCTTTCTTGGCAAATTTTGTTCAGAGGGGGTTTGCCTATGCCTTCCTTTAAGACTGAGAAAGTGTGATGTGACTCAATTATTTCCTTAAAATAGGAAAACAGAAACATTTCCTTATTTGCTGATCAGGCTAGCATTCTTTTTCTAGTGCTTCTAATAACTCACTAGCAAGTTATGGTGGATGTGGCTTTCTCTATGTAGTTTGCCTTGGTGTCTGGCACTTTTATTAAATCTGACATGACATCTTCATTAGATCAGGAAAGGGGAACCTGTGACCCTCCAAGTATTTTGGGAGTCCAGTGCCCAGCAGTCCTAGCCAGCAGTGAATAAAGGTGGTGGAAGCTGTAGCCCACAAACATCTGTAGGACCAGCAGTAAATGGTGCCCATGAACTGCTGAATGTGGCACCAGTCCACTTCTGGTTTGAAAAAAGTGTCATTTCAAAATAATGTGCAGTGGAGCCACACATCTTTTAAAGGTGAACAATTTTTCCCTAAGGATTCCAGGAAATTAATTCTTATTTTCAGTTTGAAAAAACTGTGTGGAAAGGTGGTTTCCATGTACTACACATCAGGGAGGAAGCATTCACACAACACCCACTTGTGTTTTCCTTGTTTAAAAAACCCCCAAAGAAACAACAGGTCAGGTGTTAAGTTGAGCTAAGGAGTGGGCTTTGTTTTAGAGAAGAATCATGCTACCTGCAGGTGTATTTTTACAGGGTTTTTTTTTTGGGCAAACTACATAGGCAATATGGAATTTGAATGATCTTGGCTGACAGTTATAGCCTGGAGTCTACATGTGTCATGAGGGCCATATGATTCCTGCTTCAGAAGCAGATGGAGAAGTGGTTTGGCCTAATATAAAGTAGCTGTTATATTTTCTCTGCTATGGGATGGGATTGGATAAATTTTACATATGCACTTTTTTTTACTCTGAATTCAACTGGACTAGCAGAAACATACATGCCTTATAAAAGCAGGCTTACAAATGACACTATTGCATTGGAGGATAGGTTGCTCTATGTCTCTTGCAATTTTATTTTGGGCTTTTCTATATGCCATTGCAGTTAACTGCTTCTGAAAGACCACAAAGGACAAAGGAGTCTGTTCTTTGTCACATCTGCTTTACCCAGTTGAGATACAGGGATTCAAGATAAGGCAAGACAAAGGGAAAGAGTGTGATGAGAGTCTCTCCTAATTGTGCATTAGTGCACACTGATAAGTCAACCTATGTGCAAATGCATGTTTCCATCTTGTAGAATGTTTACACTGTGTGTTCATTTCTGTAATCCCAAAATGTTGGAAGGAATAAGAATAGAGGGAAATTAATATAGAAACTGGAACCATGTGCCATAGATGGGAGTGGAGGGTTCCCAGGTATCCTGTTTGTTGAAGACATCCATATTTGGAGTCCTGAAGTTGAGCCTTGTATTGCAGTGAAATGGGATGCCAGAAATCCCATATTTGAGAATGGGCACCAACCCCTTTGCCACCAGACCAACCTCAAAGCATGTAGTATGTACACAGCATTAGGTATTGCATTCCAAATGCCAGGGCAGGAACCTATATCTTGGGATTGCTCATGGCACAGTGCCACTATTCTTCTTCTTTTTGCAGCTTTGGTGATATCAAACAGCAGAATAACATTCTCAGCTCTTGATGGTTGGCCTGCCATTGTGAGATCTGTGGGGGCTTTTGGATAGATTTGACAGCTTTCAGCAGCCCTAAAATCTTGCAAAAAGCTTTCATATCATGAGATTTGATATAGGCCTTCTTGACACATCCCATGTTAGTCTGCAGGATACCTGGCAATGCTGTGCACATCAAAACAGTTTCTTTTGCTGGAATAAATGTTACTGTGAGAAATAGCTGATATTAACTTGCTTTGAAATATTTATTTGGAATTAGCTGAAAATTTGCTTCAAATTTGTCCAAACAGAAGGAAAATAATTGAAAAATTCCTGCTTCCTGCATGAAAGCAATAGTTGGCTACTATTTATTTATTCAGTTATTTGACCACTGAGATATGTTTCTTAATAGCAACTAACTATTCCAGTTTCAATACATAAATCACGGCAATGAAAATGAGAACAACTCAAAATAATAATGATTTGTATAGCATAAAAACAGAGATTAAAGAAGAAGCTAAAAATCTGGGGTATGTCTGTGTGGGGTCTTTCAAAATTATTATATTGCATTGTTGAACCAAGTCCCAGCTATTTGATTGACTGCATGCTGATGCATGCATGAATGTTTGCAGAAACCAAAAGCAGTTTTTTTCTGTTAGTTTTCTTATTTCCAGTTTGAGAATTTCACCACAGGTATTTGCCAAAGTTGCATATATTAAGTAAGCTTTCCCAAATATTCATGGCAATACACTTTGAATTTCTACTCATAAATGCTTAATTTTTCTCTAACCCACAGAGATAATTGCTAAGATTTCTCCAACTGTTGTTCTCACAGCTTATCAATTTTGCTGCATCATCTTATATGTATGGAGTCGTTGTTACTGAATAGGAGGATGCACAGTGTTTGAACTAGAATTTTTGCTTCTGTTGATGGTGTTATCTCCAAAGAAGAGATCTGCTCTAAATATACCACTGGCACAAAGGGATGAGGTGATTTGCAGAAAATTTACTCTCCTTTGCAGGCCAAAGATCACTGTTTTATAACCTCACCTTCTTAGTAGATTTTCAGGAGGCATAAGGCACTGTAGGTGGAAAGGAACTGAAAAATGTTCCACCAAGAACTGGAAAATGTTCCTGTTTTGAATGAGAAGTAATTTCTGAATGGAAGGATAATTTTTTTTCTTCTTCCTTCTCCTTCTCCTTCTTCTTCATCTCCATCTCCCTATGCATTAATTGTACACATATTTATTCTTATTTCTCTTATTAATCATGTTAGTGAGATGTGGTGGGAGATACTGACTGCAAATATACAATTTCCAAGAGAAGCTTTGAAACAGGGGGTGGGTGGTAATGGAATTTTTCAGAAAGATGGGAAAAAAATGGTCCTAGTATCTTCTGCTGAAATTACTTTACTATTTTAGGAATATAAAATGTATTGTCCATTACATGTTTTTGCCTAAAATCATCAGGTTTGATATATTCAAACTTTATTTAGGCAATCATTACATTTTCAATTTAATTTTTTATTATAAGATCCTACACTCTGAACATGTGAACTGTATGGAACCTCTTTGATTTTACTAATTTATGAAGAACAGCATTAGTAAAGTGAGGGGGGAAGGTTCTTCTCTGGCCTTTCATAGTGTCAGGTAGAAATAAAGTACCTATTCCTATTAAAAGAACTGAGAAAAAGAAACACAGATCAGGAATTGCTCTGACCAAATATTGTATGATGTTTTACATAAACGTCTTCCTGTTGCATAGTTCAAAAAATTAATTTGGGAAGAATGAATATATGAACACCTTGTCTTAAACATTTTTCATCATTCTAAAAGAAACTGGAGTTGCCCCTCCATTTCTGTGGGGGATCCATTCTGGACTCCTCTGTGAAAACAGAAAATAACAAATGTTCAAGCACCAGTTTATCCCCCCCCCAGTTGCCACCTGTGAATTGGTGAGGGACATGGACACCAATTTCATGAAAATGGAGGGGTGACTGTATTCCACAATCTATTTTTAATTTCTGGGGGGTGGGGTGGAGGGGGTTGATGCCCCCCCATTTACCTGTGTTTTTTTCAGCCTTCCCTGACAGTGCACACACACACACACACAATTGTGAGTATGGAATTAAAATATAATTTGCTAACATACTAAAACATACCCATATGCTGAGTACAACATAATCAGTTTTCTTTAAAGAGTCCATGCAATATAATAATAATAATAATAATAATAATAATAATAATAATAATAATAATAATAAGAAGAAGAAGAAGAAGAAGAATAAGAAGAATAAGAAGAATAAGAAGAATAATATAGTTTCCGAGCAGATCAAGGCGGGAGTACAAGATAAGAGAAAATACAACTAGCTAAGGGGGGTTGCAGACTGCCAGAAATAGTGAAAATTGAGTCCACTTTTAGGGTTAGGGTTAGTGCTAGGGAATCATGGGAATTGTTTTTTTTCTGAGACATTAAGCCTTCTCTGTCAGAGAGGTCTGGTGCCACAATAAAATACAGTTCCCATGATTCCTTAGCCCTAACCCTAACCCGAAAAGTGGACTCAATTTGCACTATTTCTGGCAGTCTGCAACCCCCCTAAAACATAACAATAAAACCACAACAAAATAAAGTGATAAAACAAAAATAACAACATAATTAATAAAATTAAATTTTAAATTTGCAATAAAATTACAAAGTTATTAAAATTAAAAACATATACAAAATATGGTTGCTTACAATGCAAATATATGGAAGTATGGTCAGAAACAGGCCCTTTTTACTTTAGTGGTGCTCATCCTGCCATTGAGTATGTATCAGATTATAACCTCAGACATATTTCAGAGCCACTTTTGATGTGATCTTCAACATCAGTTTGGTCAAACAATTGTCTGTAGTCTTGCGATGGGGCAAATATCATTGTTTGTCACATAAAGAATAATTGAATTTGTCTGATTTCTCCTTATGCTATTCCTCCTGTTTATGCTCTGGTAGGAAAATCCAAACCTGGTACTCTTCATCCAACCAGCCTAAAGCCCAGTTCAAAAATAGAGTCCATTACAATAAACAATTTACTCCAAAAAGGCCTGCCTAGCAATAAGCTAAATGCTGAAGCTATTGTCCCTATATTTTGTCAGATAGCATTGACCACCTGGGCATCCAACTAATGATCACGGTGAAATCCAGACAGGCAAAGTCAATGTCAACACTCCACTTAACCATTCTTAGGAATTGGAATCTCAGATTGGGAGAATGGGCAAATTCTCTATTGATCTTTTAAACTATTTATTCCAGCAATTATAAATATTCATAAGCATATAGACAGACATGTTAATCTGGGCACATTATTTTCATTACATTCTATTGCAGGTAAGAATCATGATATATTCATCATTCAACTATGTTATACTTTCATAAGAATCTTTATCACTGCATAATCACTGGTAGTGCAGTGGTTAAATGTCAGTACTGCATCCATTCACAGCCACAAGGTTGTGAGTTTGATCCCAGGAAGGGCTTCAGGGTCCACTCAGCCTGACATCCTTCCCTTGGTCACTAAAATGAATATCCAGCTTGTTGGGAGCAATTAGCTTATATCTTGTAAACTGATTGGGGAGTACTTAAGTGCGCTGATAAGCAGTATAGAAATGTACTTGCTATTGCTATCTCTCTAGCAGGCTTCTTTATAGTTAACACACAGAGGGACATTATTTTATCTTAATATAGCATATCAGTTCATGAATGAAGGGATACCATTTCATCTGTGTGGAAATATTAATCTCTAAGCAGGCATCTGTGAGCACACTGGCTTCCAGGTGTCAATATACTTGTGCATTGTTATATCTAGCAGCTTCTGTTACATATCTATAAACATCCACAATTGGCATCCATTCCAATCACAGTGGGAAATATACGTACCTATTTAGCATAGCCTAGTGAGGTCTATCTTCATCACTATGTCTGGGCAGTTATCAGTTAGGAACAACATAAGTGTTCCAGCCTTATCCTACACTAGATGCAATACAGCCTCACTCCCCACTGGAAACTGACAATCAGTGAGTGACTTCTATCTCCACTTGACTTATTTTATATCTTACGTAACCTAATATAATCTGACATATCTGGTCTAATCAAAACAAGAGGCTGCTGGCCATACTTCATTTATGTAAACATTTAGGGCCTTTGCAGACTGCCAGAAATAGTGCACATTAAATTGAGGCACTGCCCTGGCTCAGTGCTAGGGAATCATGGGAACTGTAATTTATTGTGGCACCAGAGCTCTCTGACAGAGAAGGTTCAATGCCTCAGAAAAAAATGCAATTCCCATGATTCCCTAGCACTGAGCCAGGGCAGTGCCTCAATTTAATGTGCACTATTTCTGGCAGTCTGCAAAGGCTCTTAGTCTCTGTGGTAACATAACTTTAGGTATAGTTGGCCCATTGACTTTTGTTGCCTTCCATAACATTATATCAGCCAACTGATTACATCAGGTATTGCTCTGTATTGTGATACCTGGTATAAGTTTATTATCTGTCAAGTATTGTTAACATTACCACGTCTTGTTTATAATTGTGTTAGTGTTCTGGTAACACACAAACATTCTGTAATAGATATAGCTTTCTGCACTATATTTTATATATCTTATGAACCCATTATTTACATTTTCATGGCTTAAATTTAGCAAACTTTGACCAAAATAAGCACTCACCCTGTATCAAGATTACAGAAACCCCATCAATCATACCCATTGGTTATGCTGGCTAGGGTATTCAGGGAGCTGTAATCTAAAAAGATCAGTTTTGCAAGCTCTTGGACTGGCATGTGTTCATCCCTGTGTGTTGCTTATTCTCCTAATATGATGAGTCTTCAAGGTATTCCTTGAGAGAAACAGCAATTATTAGGGAACAAATTGTTGCCATAGCTTTCCACTTCTGTGTCTCACAGTTGCTGTTCATGGCGATTTTGCTGTAGGGAATACACTTTAGCCTACAACTGGATCATAATATATCATTGTTTCCCTTATTACATCACTGATGAAAATTTGTGCTTTCTTGGTAAATAAAACAGTTACCAACTGTTAAAAATGTTTCTTGATAAATATAAAATCAATCCATTACAGTTTCACTTCCATTACCATTCCAAAGAAACTATTTAAAAAACATTTTAAAAGCTAGCACTTTTGTACACAGTAAAGTAGAGGTGGGGAAGGTGAGGCTTGTAGACCACAAGAGAGTCTAAGACTCCCTTGGCTACCCCCCAAACCCTCCCAAATCTTTTTTTAAATCTTCCATGCCAATGTTCAGGTGATTTTAGACCTGAAATTTGACCAAACTGGATTAAAACTGGCCACAAGTGCAATACTTTATTTTTTTCACACCACAGACTTGCACAAAATTTGTGCAAATGGTGACAGTGCCTGCAAAGCAGTGCAAGGGAAGAATGGCCCGGTCTCTTTTGTAGTTACTCACCCCTGTGGTAGAGGAATGAGAAGTACTTTTCATCTCCTGAACATTCCAGATATGTTCCTGAAATACTTGGAATCATGACAACTCTTCATTTAAGGCAGGGGTAGGCAACCTTTTTGAGCCGGGGGCCGGGTTGC
>JAIPUX010001880.1:50309823-50321241 GCA_020142125.1 Phrynosoma platyrhinos | reverse complement strand
TGGGCCGTATCCGGCCCCCGGGCCTTAGGTTGCCTACCCCTGATTTAAGGCAATGAAGTATCCCAGTGCTATTTTGATCCATCATATTACCACTTTAGACAGCTTTAAAAAGGCTGTTAAGACAGATCTCGTCCAGCAGGCTTTTCCCAAATATATATCCCGGCCATCAAAAAACAGCCATCCTGCTCATCCCTGATTGGCTGTAGCTATTGTTATTGTTTCTTTGTTTTTGTGTTATTATTTAAATGTGTTTTAAATTGTTATTATTATTTAATTGTATTTTAGGGGTGGGTGGGATTGTGAGATATGATTGTATATTTTAAAGTTGTAAGCCGCCCCGGTTACATTGTGCAGAGGTATGGGATAAAAATATTATTATTATTATTATTATTATTATTATTATTATTATTATTATTATTATTATTATTATTAAATTTATTTAAACAGGGCTGCACAGAAAAATGACCTACATGAGGACAAGGCCTTGAAACTCTGAGGCACTCTAAGGGGGGTTGCAGACTGCCAGAAATAGTGCAAATTGAGTCCACTTTTAGGGTTAGGGTTAGGGTTAGGGAATCATGGGAACTGTAGTTTATTGTGGCACCAGAGCTCTCTGACAGAGAAGGCTCAATGTCTCAGGAAAAAAACAATTCCCATGATTCCCTAGCACTAACCCTAACCCTAAAAGTGGACTCAATTTGCACTATTTCTGGCAGTCTGCAACCCCCCTTAGGTCCTTCATAACTGGGTCTAACTTAACCTAACACATAAATGCTTTTTAAAAAAACAAAAAACAAAACACCAAGACAATCTTGTGGTGCTGAGGGATAGCATTGATTTTATCTTTGCTAAGATTCAATTTCAGGACTTGGAAACTGTACAAAGGTTGTTGATATAACCTTCCAGAAAGCAGGAGTGGGGGATTCTGCCTATTAAGACGATTGAATGATGATGAAATCTTCTCATGGCTCAATATATGAAGCACTCTTTCACAATGCTTTAAATAACTCCTGTTGTAGTGTATTAAAATGCTCACCACAAGTACCAAATTATAAAGTCAATTGAGTTACTTTGACAGCTTTTAGTTATATATTGATCAATAAAGTAAGTATAAAATTATTTGCAGCAAAACAGATCATGTGCACAGAGAACTGTCACATCACATACGGGATTTACTTTAAGGTCTTCAATGGCAACAACCAGTAACCTGTCTGATACAGACTGTATATAAAACATTTGTAGAAGGACAGAAACTACTGAATTAATAAAAAGATGTATAACTTTTCAGTACTTTAAATGAGGATAAAGACTATTTAATAAAGAGGGCGTAGGGAACTAATTACAACTGGAGATTTTAATCCAAACGGAAGCTCTTCATGAAAAGGACTATAATTCTTGCTCACTAAAGCTATAGAACTTCCCTTTGATTCTGTCATTGTTACTATTCTGTACTTGGCTGTCCTTTCTGCTGTAAATTAGAATAGATGAAAGCTGTCGAGTTGAGCTCATGATGGAGGCTAATTTGATGTGATATAATTGATGAACTTCAAATTGTTCCACTTTTCCCTCTTGAAGCTGTCTGCCTTGAACTCAAAAAAGTCCCTTTGATTTGCACTGCCACACTGCTGGTGAGCATCCCAGCGAAGACAGCATCAATGCATTTGTTGTTATTTCATAATTTGTGCCCTGTCTTTGCACAATAAATACTGTGGTGACTGAAAGAACACCATCTTGTTTCTGTTTAATTAAATCACTGAGGCAAAATTCACACAAACAAGAAGCTTTTAAATCAGGCAGCAGAAGGTGCTTCTGTGATCGTACAGATTGAATTTTGTACTAAAAGACAACTTTTGTATATTATGTTACTTTAATTTATTATAATATAATAATATGAATGGGTTATGTCTTATTCCTGTTAATAGTGTGTTGTTCTTACCTTTGAGTACATTAATCAGTTACATAACAAGACTGTAGACAATCTCAGAAGTGTTGTTATTGCTTAAACTATTATTATTATTATTATAAACTAATAATATTATTAAACTAAACTATAATAAACTATTATATTACACTTGCTATCATACACAAAATATACTTGAGGTAGAAAAGATTAGAACTTCTACATCTTTGATTAGAGAAGGCCAAAGACATCTTCTTGTTGAATTACATTTAGTTCCTATCTTTCCTCTCATTATTTCCAGGTGGTACATATAACTCTCCTCTATTTATGATCTTCTTATGAGGTAGTTGGTGGCTCTAATGTTAGTGAGCTAGTGAGTCCATGCCAATCCAACCTTCAAAGGCATTAAAAGAGTTTATTTTACAGCAAGAATTTGAGCCCCTTGGATAGCTACTCTGAATTTGGGCTAAAATATGGAGTTAATTCACTAATCCATAGATGTGGAAGCCTCTAACTACAATGAGTAAGTCAGGCTGAGAGGCAGTGATCAGTCCAAGAACATACAGTGAATTTCCTCTGTAGAGACTAGAGCCTGGAACTCCCTTGTCCCTGTCTAGTACCCCAACCACTGTACCATTCTGCCTCTTTTAAAGTCCCTTCTGACTTGATTTTTTTTCTTTTGCAATACTCCTGAGCCTTAGAACTGAAGTAATAGTAACTATAGCTCTGTTCATACAATGTATCTGTACAGAAGATACATTGACAGCAGGGTTGGCTTAGTCCTTAATGTGGGGGGGGCATACAAACAGGACAAAAGGGGCAGCTTAAAGCTGCCCCCTTTACTCTGGATTGCAGCCAGGGCAAACAGATGTCCAGCCCCAATCCAGCCAGATTCTGCCACAAAAAGGAGAAGATAAAATCCGCTCCTTTTTGGGGTGGGAAAAAAGCTGCCCCTTCTCCCACAGAGCCAGCTTTTCCTTGTAAAAAGCCAGCTCTGGGGAAAGTGGCATCTAAGCACCACACCACCAAACAGGAGAGAAACTGGCCAGCTTGTAATTGCTGGCCTGGCTTCTGTCTGTGTCTGGGAAAGCAGCCAACAGAGTGGCTGATAAGAATGATAACACACAAATGCAAGGCTTTGCAGCAGCACAAAAATAATTCTGAAGCACAGTACCAGTCCAATGTCTAATAGCAAAACCAGGGGGCAAGCCAAGGATCCAGGAGTCCAGAGAGCAAGTCAGCGAGTCCAGTCCAGGGTCAAAAGTTCCAGAGAGCAGGTCAATCCAAGGTCTAGAAGGCAAGGTTTCAGGCAACAAGGGAGTCAGAGTAAGATGCTTTCCCCAGGGAATGCAGATAGACTCTGACCAAGAAGCTCAGCGTCTCACAGCAGTTTATATTGGATCAGCTCCTAATCAAAGCTGTTTGGTGATTGCTGAGCATTTCTCATATGACCTTCCGGATCGACAGAGGCACGTCCTTTCTGTCCTTCTCTGGCTGAAGATAGGTACCTCCTCATCCTGCTTCTCTATGTCTCCCAGGCCTGGAACCTCTGCTGGGGGGAGGCTAAGCTGCCGAATCATGGGCTCTGCTGGAGCTGGCATAGCAGAGCTAGGTTCTGGCTCAGCCGATTCTGCTGGAGCTGGCAGAGCAAAGCTAGAGCCTGGCTCAGCCTCCTTGTCCTTCTCGTCCTCAGCATGGCTGGCCATGACAGTCTGGCTTGGGGGCATGGTGCATGCAAACACCACGTGCCCTAGCCAGCCCCAAACATCACTAAAATGGTTGTCTGTTTCAGCCCATAATAATAATTTTTTTTTAAGTCTCTATTTATTAATTTCTTTTGTTGAGTACAAATTGTTTGATTAGGACCTGTCTTCATGAGAGTGGGATTAATAGGTATGATCCCAATTTACCTCCACTACGTTTACTAATATGGTAATATGGACTCTATATGGACACTTCTGTGCCTTCTTTGGTATAGCATAGCTTGCTACATTCTCAAAAGTGAGAAAAGAGCATTAAGGGAGGGAGGCAGGTGCTAGAGTCCAGTCTTAAACTGGAGCATAAACAGAATATAGCTGTTTTGTCCTGTCCCCTATGTTTTTTAACTTCTACATGAAGCCACTGGGAAAGATCATCCAGAGTATGGGGACTGGGTGTCATCAGTATGTTGATGATATCCAGTTCTTGCTCCTTTACAGTCAATGGCAAAAAGGTTGTGATAGTAGTGAGTCAATGTCTGAAATGCAGAAAAGGACTGGATGTGGATGACTGAGATTTAATCCAGACAAGATGGATGTGCTACTGGTCAGCAGCAAAACCTACCTGGGGTTGGGATCACAGCCTGTTCTAGATCTCTGCCTCTGAAAGATCAGGTTCATAGCTTAGGAGTGCTCCTGAACCCAGCACTGCTCATGGAAAGCCAGGTTACTTTGGTGACCAGAAACACCTTTGCCCAACCTCTGCTGATATGCAAGCTGTACCCTTTCTTGGGGAAGGCAGATTTAACCACAGTGGCTCATGCCTTAGTTATCTGCCAGTTAGACTACTCTAATGCATTTTACATGAGACTGCCCTTGAAAAGTGTTTGGAAGCTGCAGCTAGTGCAAAATGCAGCAGCCAGACTGGTGTCAAGTTTGCATTTTAGAGACCATATAACACAGGTCTTACAAGAATTGCACTGGCTTCCAATTCACTTCTGAGCTCAACTAAAGATGCTGGTGTTAACCTACAAAACCCTAAGGAACTTAGATATTTGAAAGAACATCTCCTTCCATATAACCCTGCCAGAAATTTGAGATCTTCAAAGGAGGCCCTGTTGCATATCCCAGTACCTCATGAAGTTAGATTGGTGGGAATACATAACAGGGCTTTCTCTATAGCAGCACCTAAACTGTGGAACTCCTTATCCAAGGAAGTTGGCCCCATCTTTTTAAAGCTCCCAGTGGGCAACCAAAACAGTTCCACAGGACATTCAATGTTTGAAATTGCTATTTTAACTGTTTCACAACTGGATTCTAGGATTGTTTTTAGATTGCTTTTAGAAGTTTTAAAGAGTATCTTAATATGCTTTTTAAATGCTTTTATCTTTGTATTGTTTTCATTGGCTTATATTTGTTCATTGCCTCAGGAGCCCTTGTGGGATAAGAGGCAATACCGAAATACTAAAATAAAATAAAATAAAATAAAATAAAATAAAATAAAATAAAATAAATAGCACTAGCCTTTTATAAATCACTGAATACAATTTATAATTGTATTCAGTGTTCTGAAATAAAAAACAAACACAAAACAAATAGCTCTACTCCTGTATGTATTGTTGTACTATGTAAGTACCAGAACATGCTTTGCAGCAATGACATTGAGAATCATGTTCCCAACTCACACTTCATTTTCTCTCTATAAGAATGGCATAGTGTGAGTATCTCTGCAGCCTTTCTGTCCCAAATGGAAAATAGCATCACTAGCTAATATAAGAGTAATGATATTACTGTTATACTCCAGGTTGTTGGTGTGAACCCCGATCGTGCTATTACAATGATTTAAACATGATTTAATGATAGGAGGTGGATGAAAGCCTCCTGTGTGATGATCTCCTTTGTTGTGGCATCTGGGCTGTGGAATTCCTGCCCCTTATTAGAGGTGTTATTAGCACTTAATTTTAGCACCAAATAAAGATGAGGGCTTTTATTAATATCCTGGCATCTAATTATATATCTATTTTTTTTTACATATACATGGTTTAAACTGTTCCAACTTGCTTTAATGCATTAGTAAGTATTGTGCTGTAAACTGATTTTTAAAATTTTACCTTTTAATTTTTTTAATTGGTTTTATTGTCCACCATCTTGAGATATTTGGTTAGCATTTCAATATTTTAATAAACAAATAAACTGAAATCATACCCATATACCCTGCTCTGTTATTCTTCCTACTGGGGGAAAGGAGTAGGTGGTTGTCCTTGTATTTACTTTCTTTTTTGAACTAATAGGGCTAATAACAATGGAGAAATAGGAACAATGGTAGTTCCTTGATACATTGGTTCCACTATCCTGGCTGCCTTGTTTTAAAAATAATTGGGAGATTTGATCATGGATCTCTTGAACTTAGATCCTAAATTTTTGAAATTATTAAGAAGACAGAAAAGAAATGACAGAACTCTTGTTGGTCTGCAAGTACTTTATGACGATGGTTTCTTTTTACAATACAGTGTGATTATTCCTTCAACAGACACTGTTTTCCCCTAAGAATTCATATGTTAAAAAAATATTTCTGCGGGAGAGCAATCAATATAAAGCTCAGGATTTAGTTTGGTCCCATAGAGCTTCTTCTCACTTATGCGTGGTGCTAAATGCGACCTAATCCAGTTATCTTTCTCAGTATAACAGACCTGGGTTCATGCTGAGCATTTCTGCAGTCTGTTATGATAATCATGTTACTGGTTCCTCAAGAGATACCTAAATCTTTCAGTAATCCCACCTGAATCCTGCACTTATCTTTTCTTCTTAATCAAACACATTAAAAAATCTATTCAGCAAAATTTGATTACTCTGCTATTAGCTAGTGATGCTATTTTCTGTTATAGACAAAAAGGCTGTAGAGATACACTATGTCATTCTTATATATAGAGAGAAAATTAAGTGTGAGATGGTAACATGATGCTCAATGTCATTGCTGCACAGCATGTTCTGGTACTTACATAGTACAACTATACATACAGGAGCAGAACTATTTGTTTTTTTATGATTTCAGAACACTAGTAAAATAACCATAGGTAGCACCAGGCACTCCAAGCACTAAAGTCTTCCTGGTCCTCCAGTGACAACAATGGATCTAGGACTGCTCCCATGCTACAGTCCTGCTACATTAGGAGGGCAGCCTCATCCAGGGCAGGTTGCTCATCCACTTCCCAGATCTGAGAACCATAAATGCAGAGAATCTCCATTTTATCAAGATTCTACTTCAGTTTATTGGCTCTCATCCTGTTCATTATATCATCCAGGTTTATCTAGGTTTGTCCCAGTTTGTTGGCACTCATCCTTATAGCATACAGGCACTGGTCTAGCCTGCCTCTCCCACCTGATCTCAGTGTCAAGGACTGGAATCCTGTTGGGCAGTTACAAATGCATAACACTTGTGGCTGTTTCATACTGACAATTCTTATGTAACTACTTCCACTTACCCGGAAGCAACCACTGTGATTGACAGATGTCTGTTCCCCTGCCAATTGGAAAGCAACTAACAGATGTTTCCATCACCATCTCACATGAGCAAGGGGAATTGTAACCGAGATCCTGTTTCTCCCTGTTGCACCAAAAATTGCTCAAGGAAGTGGATGGTAATGTCAGTTAGCTGCGTCCTCATCACTAGGGGAACAGATCATGATTGATTACAGTAGTGGAGATGGGGGGGGGGAGGGATTAGGCCAATAAGGGTGGAATTAGGATGGGATTCACTGCATAGCAGTGCAACTATGGTGTCTATGGATTTGTAACTCCTCAACAGGATTTCAACCATTAAATAGAAATGAATGTCATCATCTTATTGGGCTCTTCCCCACCCCCAGATTCTGGCCCCAAAATAGACTGATACTGTCCAAATAATACATTGCCTCCAAGAATATATGAAGTTGTTGTGCAGCTTTGTCTGTCTGTCTGTTGTTGTTTGTCTTCAAGTCATTTCTGAGTTATGGCAGCCTTAAAGTGAGCCTATCATGAAAGATTTGCCATTGCCATCCTCTGAGGCAGACAGCATGTGACTTTCCCAAGGTCACACAGTGGATTTCATGGCTGAACTGTAATTTGAACCCTAATCTCCCAGAGTCATAGTCCAGTGCTCAAACCATTACACCACACTGGCTCTCTGTTGTCCAGCAAACACCCACTAAAGTACCTTGTCCCAAAAAGTTAGCTATATAGTGATAGTTTTTACATACCTCTGGGTCCAAGAGGGTCCTTTTCAAGAGAATATAACCATGGCCTCCTTCAAGCAGGAGGAACCTCCCAATATAGTGAAGCATATACCACTCTCTAACTCACCTAATAAATCCACCTCTCCTAGTTCCTATCAGCCAACATGGGCATGTTTCATACTTACATGTGATGAGACAGACCAATTCAAACATCTTGTTCATATCACCAGGACTAATCCTTTTAATAGGCAGAGGGAGGCAGCTGCCTGAGGAAGCAGGTGATAGGAGGTGGAGACAAAGTACTAGAAGAAATAATTGAGTGCTATGCGGCCTAGCAGAGGATAGTGTCTCATCACCAGTCTCAAAGAAAGATTCACCTGCTAGTCCAATTCTGGCATGGTATCTACATGGAATAGAAGAGGACACCAGTTTATTCTTTGCTCTCTCTCTCTCGCTCTCTCTCTCTCTCTCTGTGTATTCAAGTCACTTGTTGACTTATGGTGACCCCATGAATTTCATAGGGGTTGCTTAGGCAAGGAATACTCAGAGGTGGTTTTGTCAGTTCCTTACTTTAGACAGCAAAATAAATTTAAAAAATTAAATTGAGCAAGCCTGTACTATCTCGGCCTTGGTGACAAATGAGTTAAATTAAGGGAGACCCAAAGAGACCCAAAAAGAGGCATTATGCTTGATGCTGCCTGTAGTTTTACTGCATTATTGTAGATGCCTTGTGTGTGTTTAGTGGTAATGGCAACAGTGTATTTTTGCTCTGTGCTGCAGTATAAGCACAAAGGACCAGTTGTTTCTTATTTTTAGAAATGACAGCATAGCTGTTGTTCTTCACAAAATAAATCAAATACTTTGGAAGACAAAAATGCAATCTGGACCTTTATGTAGTGCTAACACAGACTGCTATGGTGGATTCACATTTCATTCTTTCAGCAGCAACATACTATACACTAAATGTTGCTTGGATCTAGCTACAAACTGACCTTTTCAATGATCATCCTTTTTCTCTTTTTGATTTGTTCTGAGGAAATTACAAGCACCTGGTATTTGGTTTCCAAAAGGGATACACATCAAATTGACCTTTTGGTACCATTTGGAGGGGGCAGGAGTGGGAGTACAAAAGTGGACAAAGGACAAGCATGCACTTTGTTTTAAGTGAATTTTGGCTGCTGTCTCTTGGATTATGACTTGTTTAAATAATCCTTTATATGGTTTTTGTGTAAAGCCAGGACATAAAGTACATGAAATGCATGTCTCCCCTGTGGCAAACTGTAGCAAACTCTGTAGAAAATACTTCCTTTACTCGACCTCAGAGTTTTGTTTTGTTTTTTTAAGCACAAAGAAAGGGGCATTCAACACAGCTGAAATGGCCATGGTTCATTTCTGGGAAACTGCAAAGCATCATCTTGCTTTTAAAATTGAATCCATTTCTACAGTCTATCTTCAAGAAGTGTAGAAGCTGCTTCTTTCTGTTTTAGAGTTTAGATTTGGATAATCCATATTGTGATTACGGTAGTTGAAACCATGAATTTATGGTTCAGAGATGTAAAGATCTTGCAGTGGTTGACTATTTTATCAACAGGCTGTCCCAATGTGTTCTTTTTTTTTTTTTTTTTTTTTGGTAAAAGAGGAGTATGTGTGCAAGTATTATTTGTATCTATAGGTTATCAGCTGGATCTCTGGTTGGCAGGTCAACTCATTCAAACATGTGGGGAGGGGTCGGGACAGTTTTGCTAGACTGTAGTAGCAATGGAATTCTTTCTAGTGACCCTTGAGTAATACCCAACATTTTATATGTCATACTCCCCCTGGAAACCATTGTACTTATGGCATAGTATTGTTAACAAGGAAGTGAGGAAAGATTCTACTGGGAAGAGAATCATTGCCATTGTTATGGCTACCTTTATTGACACTCATCTCTCCTGAAATTGCAGAAATGTTTCTTCACTTTTATCACTGGCAAATTAGGGAAGAAGATTGTGGGAACCATTTTGGTTCAGCTCTCCCTGTGTTATCTCATTTGAATGGAAAGCATGGGTACATTTCAAATACTGGACTATAGGTTTTATTTGTCTCTATTGTAGAGACAATTGTCTTTATATGTGAGGGCTGGTGAAACTGGTCTCACTGCCTCTCCTAAAAAAAACCAAAAACAGTCTGCTCTCCTTTCCCCAATTATCTGATATTTCTTTCACAAGGGATGCAGCACTGAGCAGATTCAAATGGGTACTTTTATGTCTATCTATTTGCACAGTCTTACTGTCTATTGAAACGTGCTTGTTCTAATCAAATGTATTTATTTTCCTGAGATCAAGAATGGTTTCCATGTGCTGATACTAACATATTAATTAAATTGACCTCTGTTCCATACAGTTCCCTTTGCCTTTGTGGTTTGTTTTGTGATTTCTGGAGCAGAGGGTCGGAGGGGAGAGTATATCTTCAGCACATTTTTCCATCTTGGAAAATTTCTGATTCCTTGATTTCTGCTCTTCTTGCTGTGCACATCTAGTTTTCCAGCTGTAGAAGATAAAACACCCTGTAATAGGTTCTCCTTCTCTTCACTCTGGTGGGCAGGCAGCAGACTAAGCCACTTCCAGAGGGACCCCCCCTCCCCAGTCTAGTTCCTGCCTCTGCTCTGAGTAAGCTGTACCTTGCACTCTTCCATCATTTGTAGACTCCTTCCTTTCTTATTCTTCTTCATCACTTCCTTTAAAAAAGTTTAATCTGTCCTTCTTCCATTGCTTTCATTAGCATGCTTGTGCCATTGCTGTGTGCTTGCAAGGCACCATACAATCATGGTGAGACTGAAAAAGTGAAGAGCAACTAACATGATGAAAAAGGAGCTATTTTAATTTGACATTTGTTTGTTTGTGTGGGTGTTTGTTTACTGCTTCTACAACAAAGCTTGGCATTTGGGTTTTGTCATTGATGCTCCTTGCTTTTTATTATCCAATCTAAAAGGAACCAACTAAAGAAGGGTCAAGAGGAAGGGAAAGCTGTCCACTTGGAGGGAGATGGAAAACAAAATTGATTATGTAATAAAATGGTGATAATATAGGACCATCCCATCCACTCCCATGCTCCCCTTAACCACTCCCTTCTAATGAAAAACTGTATCAATAATAGGGATGTTAGGATTGGGTCCCAAAGGAAAATGTACATTGTGGGATAGTGCAGCAGCCATGATGACACAGCATTTGGCCACAGCTGAGTCATGCAGCCTCATGCTGATGTCATAGGACATGACATCATTGGGATAGTCACCTGGTGCTGGAAAGCACAGAAACTGCTGCAAAAGTGCTGTGTCACTCAGATGAGTGACAGGTATCCAACAGGAAGAGGCAGGGCCAGAAAGCCATGTGGGGCACAGGCTATATAAGGCACAAGCCTCTGGACACATGTGGATGTGGTCAGTGGACTGTGGGTTGTGGATTGTTGATGGTGGATTGCGTATTGCTGTTTTGCTGTTGGAGTTGCGTTGGTATATGCTGTACATATATAGAGAGAGAGAGAGCAACAAAGATTAAAGCCTCATTCGTGAGATGTCTGGTTATAGAGTCTCTGTGCTCTATCTGGAAGGGGAGAGAAGTTTCTCCAGCTG
>JAIPUX010001880.1:50283374-50306575 GCA_020142125.1 Phrynosoma platyrhinos | reverse complement strand
CTCATGTTCATCTCCAACAACACCAGGCCAGACATAGCTTTTGCTGTGAGCGTGCTGAGCCGAAGGGTAAGCAATCCCAAGATGGAGGACTGGACAGCGGTAAAAAGATTTTTAAGGTACCTGAAGGGCAGTAAGGAGCAGAAGCTGGTGTTGCAGGGATCTGAAACCCATCTAGAGTGTTATGTAGACAGCACCTTTGCATCGGAGATGCATGACAGGAAATCGGTAACTGGGTTACTTATCAGGTATGCTGACAGTCCAGTGGTTTGGAGGAACAGGAAACAGAGCTGTGTGACACTGAGCACTTTACAGACAGAGTTTGCAGCTTTGTCTGAGATGACAGGGGAGGTGCAATGGATCAGGCAGCTTCTGAAAGATCTTGGTGAGGAGTGCACAGGTCCAATGATTGTGCACAAGGACTCATAGGCCTGTATTGCCATGGCTGAAGCGGAGAATTTGAAGAACAGGACCAAGTATATTGGTGTCAGATATCAGAATGTGAGGGAGATGGTCCAGAACGGTGTTCTGTGTCTGTCCTACATTAGTTTGGAGGACAATGTGGCAGACATCCTCACAAAGGCTCTGCAATGAAAAGACATAAGTGAATGACATCGGAGTTAGGCTTGACACCAGGAGCGGCAGCGGAAGCTCAAGGTTCTGGGAACTGGTAGGTTCAGCCAAGGCATTGGCAGAATGGAAAACATCTGGGCCAGAGGGCCAGAAGATCTAGGCCAGAGTGCGGGTGCACTAGAAGAGATGTGCTTGGAGTGGTGAACAGTTTCTAGAATAGGGGTACATATCAGGAGAGTGCTGCTGAGAAAAAAAATGGGATTCTGAGACTAGAATGGGGTTCTGAGGTCTGGGGCGCACTAGGTTAGGTTGACAGTGGCACAGATAGGGGACCAGAACACTAAGAGCCAGCAGGAGGACATCGGTGATGTCAGGCTGGAGAGATATGACACACTAAACAAAGTAAGAGGTTCACACGCAAACACTCCAAGAAAATGAGCTAAGAGATGTGCACACATTGTACATTTTGGAGGGGATTGTTAGGATTGGATCCCAAAGGAAAATGTACATTGTGGGATAGTGCAGCAGCCATGATGACACAGCATTTGGCCACAGCTGAGTCATGCAGCCTCATGCTGATATCACAGGACATGACATCATGGGGATAGTTACCTGGTGCTGGAAAGCACAGAAACTGCTGCAAAAGTGCTGTGTCACTCAGGTGAGTGACAGGTGTCCAACAGGAAGAGGCAGGGCCAGAGAGCCATGTGGAGCACAGGCTATATAAGGCACAAGCCTCTAGACACACATGTGGATGTGATCAGTGGACTGTGGGTTGTGGATGGTAGATTGTGTATTGCTGTTTTGCTGTTGGAGTTGCGTTGGTATATGCTGTACATATCTATATAGAGAACAACAAAGTTTAAAGCCTCATTTGTGAGACGTCTGGCTATCGTGTCTCTGTACTCTATCTGGAAGGGGAGAGGAGTTTCTCCAGCTGACAAGCAGCCTGCTTCATCAGAGAAGTCTGGATCCTGGTGCTTCATGTTACATGGTCTCCACGCACTGCGTTACCACGCCTAACAAGGGAAGGTCAACAGAGGTATCCACTGGGTATCCACTGGGGTTTGATTCCAGGAACCCCCTGCCCTGGATACCAACATCTGTGGATGCTCATGCCCCATTATATACAATGGAGTAGTAAAATGGTGTCCCTTAAATCAAATGGCAAAATCAAGGTTTGCTTTGGGGACTTTTTTTAAAAATAGTTCAACCATAAATGGTTGAATCCATGGGCAGCATCCATGAATATGCAGGGATGACTGTACAATGTAGGAAAGATCAAAATTTTTCAACATAATTATAAGTAGCAAAGGCCATTCAGTGCAATATAAAGAAGAAATGTTTAATGGAATATTTTGAGAGTAAGTGACTAAAGGCCTTTGCAGGCTGCCAGAAATAATGCACATTAAATTGAGGCACTGCCCTGGCTCAGTGCTAGGGAATCATGGGAACTGCAATTTATTGTGGCACCAGAGCTCTCTGACACAGAAGGCTCAATGTCTCAGAAAAAAATGCAATTCCCACGAGTCCCTAGCACTGAGCCAGGGCAGTGCCTCAATTTAATGTGCACTATTTCTGTCAGTCTGCAAAGGCCCTAAGACAGGGGGAGGCAACCTTTCCCCTTTAAGGGCTGAGGGACTTCAGCTCCCAGAATCCCAGGAGCTATTGGCCAACATGGGACTGAAGTCCCTGGGCCCTTAAAGGGGAAAGGTTGCCTACCCCTGGACTAAGATATTGGTGTGTGAATTTTCCCATTATTACTCCTTGAAGAATGTTTTACTAAACATACCCTGTGAAACAAAGGGGATAAGATTTACATAGGATCATCTGCTTGTGAAATGTTTCCTTAACTAGAAATGGATTTTAATAATGGTATTAATAGTTCTGAAACCACAATGAATTAGTTAAAGTGTGTTATTCAAAAAAATCATGTTCTTTGACAAACATAAACAAGGCGTAGTCTTGCTTTGAACTCAATTCCCTTTCAGCTCTTCAGTTGTGCAAACATTCTGCAAATCAGTCACTTAAAATGCTACTAAATATTTCACAGAATCCCATAGATGTTGGCATCTTTGAATATCAGTTTATGTTGAACCAAGGCAAGTTAACAGGTTGAAAAATCAATAGTTTAAATGGAAGGTCCTCTTTAACTTGCCTTTTGCAGTGACGAGAGGCAAGAAATTGTTTCAGAGACATTTGGGAAAGTCCTATTTTGAATTTTCAGTAGTAATAACATAAAAATGACCCGTTTTTAAGATAACCTCTCTTTGCTTATAAAACAGAAAATAAATAAGATGCCTAATTGAATAAGGCATCCTTAATATTAGAAATGGTTATTTTTGGAGAATGTTCTAAAATTACATATCCAGAAATAGAAATAACTTTTAACTGCATTTTTTTGACACTGTTGTAACACAATGTTTAGTTACATAATTTGAAAGATGTAACAGGACAGGACAGCACAGGACACGGAGAAACAGAATGGTTCCTAATTGGCAAAGAGGTAAAACAGGGCTGTATCCTTTCACCCTATCTGTTTCAACTTGTATGCAGAACATATTATAAGAAAAGCAGGCTTGGACACAGGAGAACTAGGAGTGAAAATAGGAGGAAGGGATATCAACAATCTGAGATATGCAGATGACCATAATACTAGCAGAAAACCTCACAGACCTGGAACAGTTTCTAAGGAAGATCAAAGAAGAAAGTGCTAAGGCAGGCTTACTGGGGACCTTGACAAGTTCAACCTAGACCAGAAATAGAAATAGGAAAAAAAAAAATCTCATACCTGGGACTGCAGTCAGGAAATCAGAAGAAGATTAAGAATGGGGAAGGTGGCTATGAAAGGACTAGAAAAGATTCTAAAATGCAAAGATATACAACTCAGCACAAAAGTTAGAATCATACAAGCCATTGTATTCTCTATTACCATATATGGAAGTGAGAGCTGGACAGTTAAGAAAGATGATAGGAAGAAAATCAATGCATTTGAGATGTAGTGCTGGAGAAGAGTGCTGAGGATCCCATGGACAGCCAAAAGGACAAACAAATGGGTCCTTGAGCAGATCAAGCTGGAAACCTCCCTGGAAGCCAAGATGACCAAACTGAGGCTGTTGTACTTTGGACACATCTTTAGGGAAGTAGGAAGAGAGGAAGATGGATAGAGTTGCAGGTTTAAGCAGAGCAGCAGAGGACAGAGGGTCATGGAGATGTCTCATCCATAGGGTCACCATGAGTCGAGATCGACTCAAGGACAGCTAACAACAAACAACAAAATGTGATGGGAGTAATATATGTTAATTACCATCCAACGGCAACAAACCATAATTATTCCGATCCTACATTGAAATGTCTTCTTTGACAGTTCAGTGCATTAGTAGTTATTCACTCAGATTGGAATACATCTGCATTTTACAGGTATCAGACATTATGATACATTTCTGGCTTGTTTTTGTTTTTGTTTGTTTTTGTGGTTTTTTGTTTTGTTTTGTTTTTACTGAATCACAAAACTGTTCCATTTGTAATTGACTGGTTTTCCCCTATGTCTGGATTTGGACAATCCTTCTAAAATAATTAATATAAATAATTTTCCATATCCCCAGAGTTGATCCAAAACATTTAGTCATTTCAGACAGTTGCAACACATTGCCTGACAGATTCTGGTTTTAATAGTCCTCATGGATAATGTTAAGACAAATCTCCTAACTCCAGTTTGGATGCATTTGAGCTATATAATATTTCCCCAAGATCCTGTACAACGGATTCTGTTATGAGCATATGTAGCCATGCAATGAAGAGTTAATTTCTGTATGAGACCAACCACCTTACAAACTCCTGCCACTGTCACCAAAACATCATAGTTGTTGTTGTGTGCCTTTAAGTCATTTCTGATTCATCGTGACCCTATCATAAGATTTTCACCATCTTGAAACAGCCCACTTCCCTGATTACTGAGCCACTTTGATCTGGATTTCAGACTTAAAATGAGTTATCTGAAGCCTACCCACACAAAGTAGATTCAGAAGCTTGGGTAGCTCCTTTAAACCCCTGATTTATCTGCTGCCCCACTGACATGGGAGCACCAACTTCCACTTCCAAAAAAATAAATAAAAATAAAATAAAAAATACACATACCGGTAATATATTCTATCCTGCAAGGAGCCTGTTTCTCTACACTGCCATTTCCCAAAAGAAATAGGATGCTAGAAATGCAGGTATCTGTTTCCAATTGTTTTTATGACTGAAACAGTATGACTGTTAGTGACAGCATTCTACATTGTGACAACTTGTGTGAGACATCTGTGTATATATATATATATATATAGACATCTTTCATTGACTGTTGACACTTCAAGGTATTGTGGTGTTCTCAAAGATGATTGTGTGACTTAAAGAATTATGATAAAGTTTAAGATATAGATTTTTTCCTCATTTTCTGCAGTAATCATTCATCTTTCACTATATAGGGGCCTCATATATTCCACAAGTGCTTGTTCTCAACTGTCTTTCAGCTGGGGCTTTGTGCTATTTTTGAATAATGATTAAAAAAAACTTGCCAAGGATCAAGAAAGGCCATCCCATTATGGCAAGATCCCATTATGGCAAGATAGTCTGTCAAGGATTATCCAATCCCAACATCAAGATGAATTCTCACTCAAGATGAAGCAAAGCACCAATGGTTAGGAGAAAGCTCCTGATGCATTTTCTGTATTTAGTGGGGAAAATGTATGTGTACCAAATTCCTGTCAGTGTAAAATTAGTTGCCCCCCCTTCTTTAGCTAAGCATACATGTACTCACACATGCAGAAGTAAAGAGAGACAGAGACAGAAACAGACTGACAGAAAGACTGATCACAAAGACACTTACATCCCATACAATACTACTACTTTTACTAATCTATGCAATGGCAACAGTTATCACATTTTTCATGCATGTACATTTTACAGAAATGCTCAAAACTAATCTTAAAAATAGGTAACATTTGTCTGACACCAATGACACCAATTGGGCAGCATCCTGATATTATCATAAGGTTTTAGCCACCAAATTTGGCACCCAAATGCAGCCTGGGTCCATTCCCGTTCCCAGGGCCACTCCAGTGGCCATTTTCTCAAGCCAGAAAACTACAGGCTTCAAAAAGAGCTGTGCTGAGCGGCCCTGGGAATGGGGATGGACCCGGGCTGTATTTGGGCAACAAATTCGGCAGCTAAATCCTTGTGATAATATTAGGATGCCACCTGATTTAAATTTTAAGCTGGATCAGGTAAGTCACTTTATTTAATGATGCGATAAGCTTCTTTATCGCTCTATGCCTTTTTTCCTCCATTCATTGGACATTTCAGTGATTTCTTGATGAACATACAGGAGATAATGAGAACATGATGGCAATTAATTTTTCATTTGTAATGTTTCCTGCTTCCAAAATTCTGTTTGTCACTATGCTATAAATTTATTAATTAAAGCATTTCATGCAACTGGGGTTTTCTTTCTGAAATCTTGTCCTGTAAACTGTTGCATTCAGTTAGTGACCTTTTCTTCATACCAAATGTATTATAAAACATTGAAGTCTCTCTTTCTCTTTCTCTGCTCTTAATCCTGTTTCTTTCTTCTCAATCACAATACTGAATGCAAGCAAAAAGAACCAAGTGTTTTTCTCTCTGTGTGGTCAGTGGTGAATTCATTGGTGGCTAAATCTTTTCAAAAATTAGTTTCACTTTTTAAAAGCATCTATAAGTGGAGTGCTCTGTATGGATCCACACATTGAGTTTTCAAGTGTAATGGAGAATCCAAGCTACAATAGCACTTTGTGAATGTAAGAGTTAATAGAATTTGATGAATAGTAGAGCAGAATTGCAAAGCACAAAGCTCTTTCCACTGTAAGATTTAATGTAGACCAATCCTTGGGAGTTACACTAATGAGCCAATTGGAAGCCTCTGTGGAATTTTGAATTGATCTTTTCATCTCTTGTCCTTCTGGTGCTTGCCATTTATGAGCTACTGTTTTACTACTGGCCACATAAATCTAATATGTAGAGGAAAAAATTAGCCAGTGGCTCTGTAGTTCAGTCCATGCAGTTCAAATTGGAATAACACCACGCCATCTTTTTCATAATTTTGACAGTATCATAATATCTGATATACAAATACACTAGATGCCTGTCATAAAACATGTATGATTTTGGCAATATTTTACTTCTACAAGATTCTAAATCTGGAGCATTACTCATAATCCTATATAATCTAGTTTCCATCTTATTACATATTTAATTACCATTCAAACAAAACCAGGCCCTCGGGTGCTTCATAAATTTAATCTGGAGCTACTTTTGACTGTTAGAATGTAGGGAGAAACAAAATGAAAGCTTTTTAGATTTAGCTTTATGATTTGGGAGATTGACACTCCCTGTGCAGTTAGAACAAGTAAACATAACCATTCATAAATAAACATAACCACCTAAGTGTTAAAGCAGAGATCATTTGGGAGTTAAGACTGTCAACCTGAGAGATATAAATTAGTATGCAAGCACTTTCAAATACAGATGACAAGGTTCCAAGAATTATTTATTTATTATTTTGTATGTTTATAACCAGGCTTTCTATCTCAAAATAAGATTTCAAAGTATCTGTCAGATTAAATGAAAATACAGTAAAATTATAAGATTTATTTTTAAAATAAAGTAAATGTAACAGAGCATGAAACAGCAAAAACCATCCTAAAGTCAAAATACAATAAACTGTAGGAATACAGCCACAGAGCATTAAAATTTCAGAAGAACCGCAAGAGGAAATGCAGTAATTCTTTAAGAGCATGGACAAAAATAAATATTACTAATTGGCCTCTCTTTGGTCTTATGAGTCATGAACAATACCCCAATCTGTTTCTTTACAGCCCTTTATCTAGTCTTCAAGCACACGTTCAGGATTCTGCCAGACCTGAATCAGATGAAGAAGCTAATATTGCTCAGTGCCATCAGTATCCTGATGGTGTCTTGATTTTCCCCAGAAGCTTCATATAGCTTCATTGGGACATGATAGACCACTACAGAACTCCATAGCACAGTTTCAATTTTACAGAACAAAGTCCCCCAGCACCATTTTTTGGTACCAGCTAGGAATGGAACTACTGATTTAAGTTCCCATTTGCACCTGAAAATGCTAGAAAGATACCATGCTCAGTGGTACTCACTGCTATCCACTCTTGCTGTCCTTTCCTTGATTTAGGTTATCCAAGTGAATTTCAACAGGCAAGAAACCAGATCAAGATACTGTACCTCTTGATAATTAGTATCATCCAAGAATGCCTTGGGCCGATTCTCCACTCCCATACATTTTCAGGCACATTGCACAGGAAAACAAAAACAAAAACATAAGATAGAATGAATAAGATTAGCGGAATATACAGATCTTTTGGTTGTTTATTAATAATATAATACTCTATTGAAGAAGACCTTGAAGTTTTTGTTGTTGTTTGAGAAAGAGGCCATATTCTTCAAACTGTTTAGACTAGAGTTGTCTTTTTGAAGTCATCTGGGAGCACTGGGGTTGGTATATAAATGTACAACAAATATATAATCAAATATAGCAGCATATTTATGCATACATTCATAGAAGGAAGACTGATTATATCTCTGGAAATGTAAATCTGGCTTGTGAGTACATGATTTGTCCACTGTCTTATTCAAGAATAAATGCAAAACATGTTCAATAAAATTGGTCTCTGATTGGAAAGACATTGTGATTGAGTTCATGCAACTAACTACTTTGTGCATCTTAAATGATGCAGAAGGTGATTGTAACATACCCGTAATTTATCTTATTATGGTCATTTGGAAGTTGTTTTCTTATTCTTCATTTGCTTGAAGTACATTTTGGCAATTGATAAGAAAGAGTATTTCCATATATACTTTATTCAGGATCCTCAAGGGAATAGTATAGTTCTACCTATATCACCAAACTTTAAAATAAAATTCTAGGTCAAGGGAGAATTTATTGGAAATCAGTTGAAAATCCTGGCAGTGTCTTTCATAATTGTGTATACGTCAATACAACATTCAGAATTGTTTGAGAACTTATCTCCTAATGAGTGTGAAATTAGTGAGTGCTTTTAAAATTAATGAACTAGGTTTGGTTGGTAATTTATTTATTTAATTAATTTATATGCTGCCTTTCTTATAAATTGGACCCAAGGTGGCTTAAAACCAACAATAAAACAGTACATTTTAAAACACAATTAAAACACCACATGAATATAATCAGTCAAAGATGTAAAATCCTTAAAAATATTTGGTTAAAAATATAAAGCCATTAAAAATGTATGAAAACAAATACTCCAATAAGAAGACTCTCTGGGTGAAATTACATATTAAGAGCCTGCTGGAAAAGAAACTTTTTGCCTGCTAGTGAAAGGAGAGCAGGGAAGGGGGCATAGAAAGTATCTCAGGATTTAGCTAGTGTAGGAGTAGGAATCAAACATTCTGTAGGTCACACTCATTAAAACTTTCCCTCCACATTATTGTGCTCAGCCAGGTGGACCTTTTTGTATGGTTAAATTTCTTCAAATTGTAAATGTAGTGGGTCAAATCTGGCCAGGAAGCCCCATATTTAATCCAGCTGATCTAGTCCAGTTAACACAGTCACTCCTGCAATTTAAAGTCTTGGGTTAATCAGAGCTAGCTAATTTAATTTGCTTGTAAAGTTTTGCATGAAATCTCCATTACTTTTACATAATTAATGATTTCACTAACAAAAAAAAAAAGTCAGAGAGCACTTCACAGGAATTCTGCTTCCCCTTATTTTATGTATATTTGGATTGAAATGTCTTATGTATGAGAGCCAGCATGGTATAGTTCAGGGGTAGGCAACCTGCGGCCCGGGGTCCGGATGCGGCCCCATGAGGCCTTTGAACCAGCCCCAGGCCGGTCCTGCCCCCCCCGCCATGATGATATTGATTATTGTTGTTATTACTTGTTCTTGGGGTTTTCTTGGCAAAATCTCCAAAGGGGTTTTGCCATCATGGCTTTTCTGGGGCTGAGAGAGTGTGCATGCATATTTTTAAATTTTATTTTATTTTATTTTTATTATTTTTATTATTTTATTATTTTGCTTCGGCCCGCCAATTGTCTGAGGGACAGCAACCCGGCCCCGAGCTCAAAAAGGTTGCCTACCCCTGGTATAGTTGTTTGACATAGTGTAGTGAATGGAGTCAAACTCTGGGTCCAGTGCTACTCAAAGTTCTTTATAAATGACTTGAATGAAGGAATAGAAGGCATGCTTGTCAAATCTGCAGATGACACCAAATTAGGAGGAGTAGCTAATACTCCAGAGGACAGGATCAAAATTCAAGAAGACCTTAATAGATTAGAAAGCTGGTCCAAAGCTAGCAAAATGAATTCCAGCATGGAAAAATGTAAGGCAATGCTCTTAGGGTGGAAAAATGAAAGTCATAGCTATAGGATGGGGGATACCTGGCTTAACACGACTATGTGTGAAAGGGATCTAGGAGTCCTAGTAGACCACAAGTTAAACATGAGTCAGCAGCGTGGTACAGCAGCTAAAAATGCCCCTGTTGTTTTAGGCTGCATCAACAAAAGTATAGTGTCTAGATCAAAGAAAGTAATAGTGCTGCTCTATTCTGCGTTGGTCAGGCCTCACCTGGAATGCTGTTTCCAGTTCTAGGCACCGCAGTTCAAAAAGGATGTTGATAAATTAGAGCATGTCCAGAGGTGGGAGACCAAAATGGTGAAGGGAAACCATGCCTTATGAGGAAAGACTTAGGGTGCTGGGTATGTTTAGCCCGGAGAAGAGATGGTTAAGAGGTGATATGATAGCTCTGTTTAAGTATTTGAAGGGGTCTCACATTGAGGATGGAGAAAGCATGGAACAATGGATGCAAGCTACAGGAAAAGAGATTCCACCCCAACGTTAGGAGGAACTTTTTGACAGTAAGAATTGTTTGACAGGGGAACACACTCCCTCAGAGAGTGGTGGAGTCTCCTTTCTTGGAGGTCTTTAAACAGAGGCTGGATGGCCATCTGTCAGAGGTGCTTTGATTGTGAGTTCCTGCATGGCAGGTAGTTGGACTGGATGGCCCTTGTGGTCTCTTCCAACTCTATGATTCTATGAAAGGTTTGAATTGCTGCTTGACCATGGAAATCCACTGGGTGATCTGGGACAAGTCACAGTCTCTCAGCCTCAGAGGAAAGTAATTGCAGCCCTTCTCTGAACAAATCTTATGAAGAAATATCCATGACAGGTTAACTTCAGGGTCACTATAATTCAGGAAAAATTTGAAGGCACACAACTACAATAACATCATGTACCATCATATTTTATCTAAGGCATTTTATCTATGGATATTTCAATTCTAATTTCAATTCAAAAAACTGGATTTTATTTTCATTATTTCCAAAGGAGCTACCAGGGAATTAAACCTCAAAAACATGGCAGATTTTCCTCTCACAGAGAATCTAAGGGAGTATCTTGGTATCCATTCTGACACTTCTCTAAAATTATTTTTAAAAATATTTTCCAATTAAAAAAGTTTTCTACCTCTGTGTTCCTTTTTGTACAATGCTTATGAATGAATTTTGGACAGTGCCTTTGTATAAATTTGCTTCATAAGTTGATGTAGTCCATGAAGACAGAAACTGGATTTTATTTTGCATATCTTTCCCTTGATTTGTTGATTTCATTAATTTTATTTATTTTAACCTGCATTAGGGGAAGCATAGTTTCCAAGTTGATGGAAGTAATAGTCCCATTATATTATGTGCTGCTTAGGCCTCATCTGGAGTACTGCATTCAGTTCTGAATGCCTAATTTTAAGAAGGACATAAACAAATTGGAGCAATTTCACAGAAGGGAAACAGGGAACAGTATTGAGAACAAAACATATGAGGAAAGATTGAAGGAATTGGGGCTGTTCTGCTTGGTGAAGAAAAGACAGGAGTGACATGATCTTTATTTCAAGGGTTGTCATGGAGAGGAGGTGGCAGCCCTGTTTTTTGCTGCTGGGAGAGGGGTAGGACCAACTCTAATGATTTGAAGTTACAGGAGAATAATAATAATAATAATAATAATAATAATAATAATAATAATAATAATAATAATAATAATAATAATATTTATTTATATCCCGCTTATTGAAAAAGACAATCCAAGCGGCTTACATAGATTTCAGTTGAACATTAGAATGAAATTCTTGACAGTAAGGGTAGTTCAGCAATGGAACCAATTTTCTAGAGAGATGGTGAGGTCTTCTTCTTTGGATGTCTATAAAAACAGGCTGGACAACTACTGACTGGGGATGCTTTAGTTGAAGATCCTGCACTGAACAGGAAGTTGGACTTAATGGCTAATAATAATAATAATAATAATAATAATAATAATAATAATAATACTTTATTTATACCCCATCTTTAGCCAAGGCTGTCAAGGTGGCTTACAGTTAAAACACCCATACAGTCAACAACATATACCTTAAAAATATATTAAATCATTTAACAAATTAAAATCTCTTAACAATAAAACAATTAAACATCTTACATGAAAAGACATAATTGGACAGCAGAGCTGTAGCCATCTCAAAAGGAGGTGTCTAGTGGTGGGAGGAGAATATATCATTCTGGGAATGCCTGCTGAAAGAGATCTGTCTTAATGGCTTTTTAAAAGCCATCTAAGTTAGTTGTATTATTATTATTATTATTATTATTATTATTATTATTATTATTATTATAATCCACCCCTCTGCAGAGCAATCGGGGCAGCTTGCAACATTAAAATTTACATAAAGATGTGTTAATACAATGTATTAACAGAACCTAAAAATCCCGAAACCCACCTGCCCCTTAAAAGGTAAGGGCTCTTCTTAGTCTAGGCCCGATGGTGCTGGGCCTATTGTCTCTCCCCCAGATGACATCGGATGGAATGGAGGGAGGGCTCTTCTTCTTAGTTTAGGCCTGATAGTGCTGGACTTGTTGTCTCTCCCCCAGATGACATCAGATGGAGTGGAGGGAGGGCTCTTCTTGGCGGATCTCCTCTGGCAGGGCATTCCATAATCTGGAAGCCGTGGCAGAAAAGGTCCTCTGGGAGATCACTGCCAACCTAGTTCTTATTGATTGAAGCAACTTCCTCCCAGAGGACCTGAGGGCACAGGGTGGATTATATGGAGATAGGTGATTCCCTAGGTAAGATGGGCCCAAGCCATGTAGGGCTTTAAAGGGCAACACCAACAGCTTATACTGTGCCCAGAAACTAATTGACAGCCAGTGTAGTGATTTCAGGATGGGAGTAATATGATTGCCTTTTGATGTCCGGAGATCAATCTGGCTGCCATGTTTTGCACTAATTGCAGTTTCTGAGTTAGGTATAAGGGTAGCCCCATGTAGAGTGCATTACAAAAGTCAAGTCGTGAGGTTACCAGCGCATGTACTACGGTTTCTAGGTCCCTTACTTCCAGAAAGGGTGCAGCTGGCGTATCAGCCAAAGCTGATAGCAGGCACTCCTGACTTTTGCATTCACCTTATCTGTCATGTGAAGCGGCGAATCTAGGAGCACCCCCAGACTGTGGACACAGTCCTTGGTGGAGAGCGTGACCCCATTCAAGATTGGCAGTCACAACCCAATCTCTGGTTTGGGGGTCCCAACCGTGAGTACCTCCATTTTGTCTGGATTCAATTTGAGTCGGTTTTTCCTCATGCAGTCCATTACCGCTTCAAGACATTGATTGAGGGGAGAACCGCCATCTGCCATCATGGCATCTGACTGAGACATGGAGCAGAATATTTGAGTATCATCCGCATGTTGGTAACATCCCGCTCCATGTCTCCTAATGATCTCTCCCAGCGGCTTCATGTAAATATTAAATAACATCAGGGACAGGATGGCTCCTTGAGGAATGCCATATTTTAGCTCAGTTTTTGATGAGCAACTGTCCCCGAGTACCACCCTCTGGAATCAGCCTGAGACAAAGGAGTGGAACCACTGAAGGACAGTGCCTCCCACTCCCAATTCTCTCAGGCGTTCTAGTAGGATGTCATGATCTATAGTGTCGAAAGCTGCTGAGAGGTCCAAAAGCGCCAACTGGGTCACGCTTCCCCTGTCAGTGCTCAAGTAAAGGTCATCTACCAGAGTGGCCATGGCCGTCTCCACCCCATATCCAGGTCTGAAGCTGGTTTGAAATGGATCTAGAAAATCGGTTTCATCCAAGATCGCTTGAGTTGGAAGGCGACGGCCCGCTCGATCACCTTGCTCAAGAATGGTAAATGTGAGACTGGTCTGTAATTCTTCATATCCAGGGGGTCCAGAGAAGATTTCTTTAGGAGTGGTCTAATGACCGCCTCCTTTAAATTTGATGGTACAATGCCTTCCCTAAGGGATGCATTGATGATCCTCTTAAGGAAGGCCATCAAGGCATTACCCCCCCGGATGACCAGCCAAGATGGACAAGGATCGAGGGAGCACGTCATCTTCCTAACTTTTCCAAAGATCTTGTCCACCTCATCGGTATTCACTAACTCAAATTGATCCAGTTTAATCTCATAAATGTGTTGATTGGATGCCTCATCAGTCGTTTCTGCTATAATTCCAGCATCTAAGGGGGGTTGCAGACTGCCAGAAATAGTGTGAATTCAGTCCACTTTTAGGGTTAGGGTTAGTGCTAGGGAATCATGGGAACTGTTATTTTCCTGAGACATTGAGCCTTCTCTGTCAGACAACTCTGGTGCCACAATAAAATACAGTTCCCATGGTTCCCTAACTCTAACCCTAACCCTAAAAGTGGACTGAATTCACACTATTTCTGGCAGTTTGCAACCCCCCTAAGTCGGCTCTTAGCTGAGAGATTTTATCTGCGAAATAGTTGTTAAAAGCATCGCAGCAGGCCATTGTTGGGTTAAGTAAAGGGTTCTGCACAGGGGGGACCTGTGTCAGCTCCCTTACCATCCTAAACAGTTCTGCTGGGGATTCCGCAGATGCAATATGTGCAGAGGAGAAAAATTTCTTCGCTGCACATATTTCCTCTTGATAGGAAAGAAGAAAGTTCCTATGACAAGTCTTATCAGATAAGAGTCGAGTTTTCCACCAGATGCACTCTAGCCATTGTCCAATCCGCTTCATTTTCCTGAGTTCCTCTGTGAACCAGGGGTGGCAATTTGGAGCAGGTTGGAAAGGAGGCTTGGGAGCGATTATGTCAATAGCCCTGGTAAGGTCAGATATTCACCAGAGCTTCGACAGGATCACTAGTTCTACCATGAGGTCACTTCCAGAATCTATAAATGTATGATTCTAAGGCTGCATCTAAATTGCAAAAATAATGCAGTTTGCACCGTTTTAACTGCCATGGCTTGATACTGTGGAATTCTAGGATTTGCATTTTATTTAGCTATTTAGCCTTCTCTGTCAGAGACCTCTGGTGCCACAACAAACTACAAATCCCAGGATTCCATAGTATGGAACCGTGGCAGCAATCTAAGAAAGGTTGTTTAGATGTTTTCCTGCTGCACTTACTCCAGTAAGGTTGTTCACACATTACACATTAAAAAGCCCTATATGACTTGTTGCAGGCTGTTTGGAGGGCCATATCTCCCTTTATAATCCCATTAGAGCTCTGAGGTCATCTAAAGAGGCTCTTCCCTTTGTCCTACCAGCTTTGCAGCCTTGTTTGGTGGGAGCAAGGGAAAGAGCCTTCTTGATGTCTGCTCCCAGACTTTGGAACTCCCTTCCTAGGGAGACCAGGATGGCGCCATCCTTGCTTTCCTTCCATCAGCAAGTTAAAACATTGTTATGCCAGCAAGCTTTCAGAAATGGACTGGGGTGGGCTTTTAATGCTGTACAATGCTGTTTTAAGGTTGGTATGATAGCTTTTAATGAATTTTAATTTTAAAAAATATTTAATGTTTTTAACTTATCAGTTGCTTGTTTTTTTAAAAAAATTATATTTATACCTTTATTTATATTGTTTTTAAATATGTTGTTATCTGCCTTGAGTTTCATTATTGAGAGAAAGGTGGGATACAAATGAAAATAACAACAATAGCAGCACCAGCAGCCACCACCACCAGCAGACAAGCCACTCCAGTTCTAGAAGCTCTATATTGTCTAAGAAGCTGCTTTAGCTTATGGCTTCGTTGTCTCAGCATACTGGATGCACACATATACCCCTATTTTGACCCTGGCAGCTTCTAAATTTTTGTTTCTTCCAGATACATGCCATCTGAAGAAGCAAGGAAACAAACTTAATTGGGCAACTAATCTGATTTAAATATTTAATACTACCTTTATTAGTTTCACAGATTGAGAGAGGAAAGATTTGCATTATTTAGTGCTGCACATCATTTTTATTTGTTCTTTTTTAATTAGTAGTAGCATTAGAGATTGAGGGGGGAAATAGAAATAAACTTCTGAGAATGTTAATAGTAGTTCTCTGAAAACTGGTATGATGTCAGTGGATTGACTGAGCAACCTGAGCATAATTTAAGTCTTTGGCTTGCTCACTTACACTGGCACCTGCTCTCTAATGCTCAGACATTATTCCTCATGTTTAAGTAATCAGAGAAGGGACTGCATATAAGCTGCCACAGACACTGTCACTAATAACTCCATCTGGCTTCAATACAAATGCATAGGGAATCGGAAGTCTGAAAGGGCTTGTTCTTGGAACAGGTTCACTGTTAAGTTTGTTCCTTTATCAATGAGATCAGACTTGCCACTGTTTTGAAATATGTGATGTCAGTTTTAGATTAATGTTGCATGTGTGTGTGAGAGAGAGAGAATTTATTCTTTAGAGTACTGAGAAAAAGTACCATTTATGTATGTTTGTCCCAGCCTATAAGCAACATATATAAGGAATATAAGGGATGCTGTGGCTCAAGTGGTTAAGACACTGACTCTGTTGATTGCAAGATTGGCAATTTGGCAGCTTGAGGCCTGGGTACTGCATGATGGGGTGAGCTCCCATCACTAGTCTGAGCTTCTGCCAACCTAGCAGTTCAAAAGCATGCAAATGCAAGTAGATAAATAGCTACCACTTTGGTGGGAAGGTAAACAGCATTCTGTGCAATCACGCTGGCCACATGATCACAGAGTAGTCTCTTCAGCTTAGTAACAGAGATGAGCACTGCCCCCTATGGTCGGACATGACTTGACAACCTTGTCATTGGGGAATACTTTACTTTACCTTTATCACTGGTAATCAGTTTACTATGAATTATGCAAATTAAAACCTGTGTATAATATAAGGTGTATGTATGTCTTAGAGTGACCATAACCTGTGTTACGGTGCAGCATATACAGATGCCAATAATGCAATTTGGACAGGGATGCAGGAGCAATATCTGGGGAAGGGAAGCAGAGTTTGAGAGAAAGTAGTTGAAAGGCTGAAAGTGCTGCCCTTTTGGAAGGCAGGTTGTAACTCAGAACACTCACTGATGAAAAAGCAGGGAGGAAGTAGGATTACTTTGGGAAAGAATAGGGTACCAATAGCTCACAGACTAAATGAGGCGTATGACTTCTTTCCATCTGACCCTATCTGAATGATGAGAATTTCATTTCAGTTCATTTTTGGTCTGAATTTTATTAAATTGCACATCATTCAAAGTAATGTGAAAATAAACATGGCAGACTTGTCCGTTCATGGGTATAGGTGAGCATTTCATTTCATTTCATTTTGATCAAAATTTGTCACATGATGAGAGAGGATGAAACACATTTACCCACTCTATGTGTGACCTGTATTGCTTGGCCCAACTGCCATTTTTTCTCCTGTCATATTCATTAATTATCCACTCCCTTCTCTGCCTGTTCTACAGCTTCCCCATCTGCTGCTGAACCCAGAGTAAATCAGTTAGAGGTGGAGAGGTCTCTGACACTCACTCCTGTCACTTAAGAAGCCTTCTTCTCACTTCTGTTGTTTCCCTCTTCTCTCTGACTGGCTTTGTCTATCTGTGTCACTGTCTCCTCCTCTATCTCTTCCCTACCTCTCCTTCCCTCTTTAGTTTGTAGTTACTTCTCTGTTCTCCACTCAGGTGTTGCACATTTTCCAGATAACTGGTTAATTACAAATAGAAACATGGGAGAGCAACTTTTCTTCTTCTCTGTTTGCTTGGAGAGATGGAAGTAGATGGCTAGCTAAATAGACAGTTGTGGGATATGGATGAGCATGTGTAAGAGACACTCAATGTAGTGGTGCAGTAATTTTTTTAAAGTTAAAATCCTTACAACTCATACTTTCTTTCTTCTCCCTCCATAGCATTCTGAACACAAAATGGTTGAGGGGGTGTGGTGAGTTTAAGAGAGAAAGCAAGGAAGGTTGTGGGGTTGTTGTGGAGTGGTTGTAGACCCACCTAGCACAGACCTGTGACAATTTACATCTCCAAAAAAATGCAGCCACCTCTGGATTACACCATAAACCAGTGGGAGACAAGGAAACCTGTGATGTTCTGCACACTCAATCATTAATTGCTATCTGTGTGGTTATGGAAGAGTGACACAAAAACTTTCCTGTTTTATTACATTATCCTTGGAATTGAGAACATATTACTCTTTGTAAAGTACCGAAATGTATCCATTTAGAATAAACTGTTGAAAGATTCTACTTATTTCTGTTTGATCAATGTTAAGAGAAGCCAGCTATTAACTTACATTATTTTAAAGTTAATTCATTAAAATGTTTTTCCTTTCCACCAGCAACTTATGCGGGAGCGACAGCAGATGGCCAGCCGTCCCTTTGCTTCTGTCGACGTAGCACTTGAAGTAGGATCTGAGCAAACTGACTGTCTACGAGGGCCGTTAGAGGTAGGAACTTGCGACTGACAGGGGGGTATTGCAATTTGCATATTTATATTGCTACCCTCATCAGCATCTGCTTCAGAAACCAAAGACGAGTATGATTACCTGGAGCTGACAAGCTACAGCTACATATGTTGTGCCATTTTTGAGCTTCATCATTTCCTTAGTATGACATGAACAGTAACAAAAGCCGCTGGAGAATCTATTAGTTTAGCCTAGAGTGACAATCTGCTCACCTGGCAGCCTTTTCTTGGTGGGTAAGAACTGAAGAAATTTAAGATGAATATATGAAACAAACCTCACATTGCGCCCTCTTGAGTGCACAGTGCCCCCTAGTTAACTGTTCACATCTGTCTTAATTAACCAAGATTGCTCTTCAAAATGAGCTTTGCTCTGCATGTCATTATTCTGTTTTTATTTGTGAAGGCTGGAGAGTACTGTCTACAGAGTATGTTGTTGTTTGTGACTAATGGATACATTATGACATTTTTATTGTGAAGGCAACATTCTGAAAGAGAAATTATAATATGCTAAGGAATGTAATGCTGTATTGGAATAATGTTATAACTCATCAAATAGATTTGAGTACAGTCACATAAAAATAAAAAGAGAATGGCAAGTTTAGGGTGATGATGGCAAATGAAGTAGGACTGGAGTTTTATTCAGTCATATTCATGTATTTCTGTGCTTTTATTTATAATTTTGTTTGATGATTTTTCATATATCTTTTCTAGGACCAAATTGATACTTCTGAAATTATTAAAAAAATTGCATTGCCTTTTTTATTTCCATTTTTTTTTCAAAGTTATTTTTTCCTTGAAGTCTTGAGTATTCTTTTTTTATTTTTGTAAAAGGTGAGAAACTAGCAACTTAAGTCTTTTCCAGATTTTTTTTTTAAAAAAACTTATGTATATAATGTATATGCTCATGTAGAAATCTAGGAATCTTAGGCCTGAAACAGACAGGCCAAATAAACCAGTTTCCGGCCGTGTTTGGGGTGTAGTATTTAGATTATGCAAGTTCTGAGTGCAGCCAGAAATCTCACTGAGGCTACGGCTTTTACAAAGAACCAGGCCAAAAAGGAGCAGTAAAATACCCCTCCTTTTGCCAGCATGGTTCAAAACTATGGTGGCAGCCTAGATTGGGGCCAGGCACATGTGGTTGCTGTGGTCTAGATTGGGGCCAGGCGCATGTGGTTGCTGTGTTTCGGCCCTTAGTAAAAAAATCGAACCCTTATCCCAAAAACCTGGGTCAACTTATCCACGAGTCAATAGTAAGTAATTTTAACTCTTATCAAAAAATAAAAGGAACCATCCCATTCTCTGAGAAGGGATAAAGAGATTAGAGCTATGTCTGTACTGGGAGAGCCTTAAAGAAGCACCAATCCCCTCTTACTCTCGCCATGATGCCACTTCTGACCTTTGTGAATAGCTGGCTGGGAAAATGTCAACAGTGGCAGCTCTTTGGCCCTTCCCCTCAAAGGAACATAGAAAGAAATTGTACTTTGAAGGATCAGAATAAGACATTTGTCAGTTTTTCTGGGTTAAAATCCAGCAAAGTTACATTAACATTAAAGGCTATAATAACTGCTAACTTAGGCCCGAAACAGACGGGCCAACTAAGGGCATGGTTTTTAGATGACACACAGATCCAATGGGGTTGGAAGACACTCTGAGGTTGCCTAAGGTGGCCCAACACCACTGGCAAAAAGAGTGGATTTAATCTGCTCCTGCCAGTGGCCCATTTGGGACTGCAGCAGTGGACTGCTTTGGGAGTGGGTCATGCAATCGCCATGGTCCTGGAGCAGCTGGAGATAGCTCCTTTTGGGCTGTCTACTTTGACCTATAGTTGATGTTTTCTTTGCTTTGTCTTTTCATCCTTTTTGATCTGTGTCTGGTTGCCCCCTCCACACACTGCACAGCTATAATAAACCAAAGGTTATAATCTTCTAAAAAAAATTAGACACAAATGGCAAATAAATGATGTGCCTATTGAACAGGTTGCCAGCATCAAATATTTAGGATTACTATTCTAATTTATGGGCTCATGGAAAAGGCAGACAGAATTTGCACAACTAGTTATACCCCCAGGAATAAGCTCTTTGGCCTCATTTTCCTTTCTGTCCTTCTTTACATACTTTGCAACATGATCCTAAGTTTTACCTTTGAATTATGCATGTTTCATATCAAAAGCCATAATTTTGGGCTCAAAACCTACCCTTGATTTATACATGAGGTCAATTTATATTCGACTATTGAAGTAATCTCATGAATGGATAAGTTGCTTTGGGCTCAATAAAACTTGTTTTCTCCTTTCTCTCATATTAATTAATAAAACAAACTAGGCCATTATGGAGATTATGATATCAGTGTCCATTTCCTATATTCCCACCCAACAATGGGCCTCTGCAGATCAGATGCCGGCCACCCCAACCTCACACCAACGCCGTCTTGATGCCACGTGCCGTTACGCACGGCGCATGGCATCAGGACACCCTTCCAGTGCAGCCTTTTGACATGCTGCATGGAAAGGGCAAAGAAGAGCCACGCACTGGCTCTTAGGGCGGCCTTTTGCCGCTCCTTTCAGGAGCGGCAAAAGGGAGGATCAGGGACATGGCGTGGGGTAGCTGCAGCCCTAATCCAGTGCTTCCCAGGTCGGCCCAGAGCTGCCCATCTACACCCCACCTATCTCTTCTGAGTACTAGAAGTCAAAAGTGGAGCTGGATTACCTTGTGCCAACCACAAAAGGGAGCTAGATAAAGATATGAGAAATACTCCCAGACCTCCCTGTTTTAGCCTCAATATGTTTAATTGTGAACACAGGAAGTGGAGGACTCTATAGAATCATAAAACAGTTTGTCCACATGCAGTTTCTGTGCCCAAACTTGCCTGGATTGTGTGATATAGGAGTGCAGGTAAGTCTTGTTAATATCTGCTGTTTTAGAAAGAAAAGCTACATAAGGACTTCTGTAGTTGAGTAAAACAGCAGGAGATTGCTTAGTCTCTAAAGCCATGGTGGGAACATTTAGGACTATAACTCCCGCAGCCCCCTCCCCTTGTTGTTGATGGGAGTTATAGGTCCAAACATTTGAAGCCCAAAGGTTCCATGCACCTGAACTAAGCAATTTAAATATACAAAAGTAATGTTTTAAAGGTCACAGAATGGCAGAGGAATATGTTGGGAATATTCCCTGTAGCACAAATGTTTATAGAGAGAAACATACAGCTGTACAGTTGTGGATGATGTGGTAAACAAGTGGGGTGTAATGTTCCACGAATAAAATAGTCATAGACTGAGCTTCAGAGGCAATATCCAAGACACCATATTTTAGGGATAGAAAGAGTTAAGCACCCTGGATAACCTTTAAAATTTGGACTAAAACTTGGAGAAGATTCATGTCTCTACCAACCTGGAAAGCACTAGCCATCACTGTTTGCAACTAATAAATCCTGTCAGTACATTTATTATACTAAAAACAAACTACCAGTTTGTATACCCAGCACCTGCTAAAGCCTATGAAGCTTGTGACAAGCTCAAAGATCACACTCTTCAGGGCTTCTGATAAATAGAGGCTAATGGCAATATTTATTGCTGCCATAATTTGGGTGTTTTCAAAGCAAAGGACATTTAATCAGTCCCATCTGCAAGGAAGGAAGGAAGGAAAAAAGAAAGAGGAAAGGAAAGGAAAGGGTGGAAGAGAGAGAAAAAAATAAAGCTGTTCTTGAAGGCAACCAGGGAGTGCAGCTGTCAGCACCCCCATCCATAGCTGCTGTGTGAATTTCTCTTTTGGAGAAACAAAGGGAGGCTCCAGGCTATTCAGGCTGACAATTCAGGGTCCCTGGGCTGCATACAAAACTGAAGTTTTGTGTAATTTATCTGGAGAACAATATTGCTATGCTCTGTTTGGGAGGGAAGGGACAGTGTGGGTGGTGGGAGCACAGGCTTGGATTGTTTTCTTATTGCTTATTTAATTAAACCTTAGAAGTAAACATTAAAAGTTAATTGCTGCCATTTTCTATGACATGTTTTATTTAGAAACCAATGGATGTGCAAACTGAAATATTTTCATTTTTTTTTTAAAAAAAAGAGTTTTTAATAGACTTCCACTCCCATTTCTACTTTAAGCATATTCTGGTAATTGTGTTCATACTTACTCCTCTGCTGTGGTCTTCTTGGCCTGATTAACATATACAGAGCCTGGATGCCATTCAACTTTTTCCACAAGAGGACTGTAATCTGCAGCAAGAAGGTGCATTGCCCTGAATATTAAAGTAATATGGTGTGATGTATTGATTGGTCTGTGGTGACTACTGCAGAGAGTTCAATACAAAGAAAAACTTTGTATTATAAAATTAAATTACAGGTCTGTTTTGAACTTATAAAAGCAAAGCAATAAAATTACATTTGCTCTAAACTGTAAGAGTTCTCCTTAGCCCTTGCACTTGCATTAGGGTCATTTTATTCTGAAATCTACAACAACAACAACATCAAAAATAGTCTTATGTCACAATATTCTGCTTTTTTACTTTTATATTGGGGCCAATCTATCAGTCAGGTCTTGTCTCTTTTCTTTAGTATGTCTTAGAACAGGGGTAGGCAACCTTTCCCCTTTAAGGGCTGAGGGACTTCAGCTCCCAGAATCCCAGGAGCTATTGGCCAACATGGGACTATTGGCCAACATGGCTGAGGCTTCTGGGAGCTGAAGTCCCTCGGCCCTTAAGGGGGAAAGGTTGCCTATCCCTGTCTTAGAAGGAAAGAGAAGTTGCTGCTTTACTCTAATTATATTTACAACAAACTAAAGCAAATATGATATAATAGGCATCACTGAAACCTGGTGGGATGA
>JAIPUX010001880.1:50255710-50283274 GCA_020142125.1 Phrynosoma platyrhinos | reverse complement strand
CTTTAGGAGGGATCTTCTAATTATGTGGTGATTGAAATCATTATGTATACAAAAATACAAAATAATTTTTTTCACTTTTAAGAATAGCACAATTACAAGTTGTTTTCATGACCTTTTCCCCAAAGTTCTTTTGTTGTGTCTGATTCAAGGCCAATTTAGATCAGATATAAAGCCAATGTCATTCTTTCATCGAAATTGTAATAACTCTTCTAATTGCAGTAATGTACTATTGACTTGTAGGGAAAAGTGCAATTCCAGAGTAGCCATTATCCATAGCATTATATGCCTTCTACTTCACTTGCTAGTAAAAATGTTGCACATATAAGTTTCCACATGCAGGAGGCATGATCTGCATGAATATTAATTATTGGATATAGCATTTTTACTTGTGGGAGATGTTTATATGTATTCAGACAAGATTTCTGTTGATATGTATTTTGGGGGTTGTACAGTGATAATGAGAGAATGCAGACAAAATCTGCTAACTTCAAGCATCCTATTTCACCAATGTGTAACTTCTTTTTTTCGACCCACTGTCATTCTCCTCCTGCTGCCGTTGCCCATGCTATGTGGTTCTGCAGGCACAGTGCAGTATAGGATTCTGACCTCACTGCCAGTTTTTTTTTTTTTTTTGTTAAGTTGCTAAGTTCACTTAAAATTTGTCATACAGTTCATGAGGATATGGCTATGAGAAATACATGATTAGGATGAAAAGAGAAATGGAGCAGGGAAACACATGGTCCTAGAGAAAATGAATGTTACTTCCTCAGAACAAAACAGAACAAAAATCTGGATAGGTAAAAGGATGGATAGGAATTCTGTTTCATAATGCAATATATATTGCATTGGTTAGAGGACAGGGAAGTTTGAGTACAGCTTCTGTGTTATATGTTATATGTGGGTTGGAAATATGGCCTGGTTAGAGTCAGCTAAATGTTTCAATTCTGCTTGTGTATACATGTTGAATGACTTTGAAGTCTGGATTGTGGGGGTGAGGTGAGGGGATTGAAACGTTCTTTAAAAACATAGTACTTCCATTCAAGGCATAGTCAAACTGCTTGAATTCACTTTGGAGGCAACTAGACACCTTCTCAGCTATTCCCGTTGAGCATTAACCTTCACAATATCATAGCAGTTTGTACTGACAAGCAAGCCCCAGATACATATATGACTGGGAAAATATGCTGAATGGCTAGAAAGAGGGCATGCCACTCCCCCTTTGTGTTTTTTTTTCTAACGTAGGGAGTTGATTGCTATTTTTTTTAAAAAAAAGCTCCAGTTATATACATTCATTATAGTAAAATGTATGCTTCTATTATTGTAGATACTCTTATTCTATGAAAGTAGTAGAAAGATAATGCTTGCTGGTTCTGTCTAAGCCACTCCAGCAGGCACTCCAGCTTTGGTGATAACAAATCTTGTATATAGGATCCTCCGTACAATGTTGAATCCTGATTGGCCCAGGGTTCCTCTTTACATGGAAAAATTCATGCGAACCATGTACTTAGAACTCGTATCAACTGACACCAAATGTGTGGCCCTCAAGAGGCATGACTGATGTGTTGGTGCATATGTGGCTGGTCCAGTGCAATCCTGACACCCTTTCATCAGTTATCTGAAGCAGAGCTTAGAGCAGGGACAGGCAACCTTTTTGAGACCTGGGCCGGTCTCCTGTAGCCCAGGCCTCGGCTGGGCCGAGGGGGGGGGGAATGGCAGCGCGCACCCTCCTCCACCGCGCGTGACCCCCCACACACGCGGCTGCCACGGCTGCTACTGCGGCTGCCATTGTAGCGCACATGGCCACAGCTGCAATGGCGCATGTCGCAGCCACCATTTTGAAAGTCATAAGGGCATCTGCGATGCTTTTGCGCATGCACAAGAGTACTGCGCATATGCAAATGCATTACAACCGCCATTTTGACTTCCAAAATGGCGATTGCAGTGAGCGCAGCCAAAAACGCGCCCCGACAGTGGCGCGTGGCAGCGGTGATGGCGGCAACCTTCAGCCTGGCTGATAAGTCCGGGGCCCAGGGCCTTAACCGGCCCTCGGGCTGTAGGTTGCTGGTCCCTGGCTTAGAGTGTTACTGAAAATACAGGGTTTTAATTTGTTATGCCTTATTCATTAAATTTTGATAATAAATTTTGATAATAATTATTATTTTGATGGATAATGAGTAACATAACACATTAATAAGGTATTTCATTGCCATTGTTTAATCTGATTTTATTTTAAATGAATTATATTTAACTTTCTTAATGATCTACTCTTCCCGAAGAGTATTCCCCCACAACTGCCATACCTTCCAGGTAAATGTGACATTTTTTGCCCATGAATCTTCTTTACATTAATATGAGCACTCCAGGAGACTTTCTGGAACACTAGTAGCTTTGCCAAAGGGGCTATGTGTAGCACCAAAAAGCTTGCATTTTAGTTCAGGGGGGACCTCCAAAGTTAAGGTGGATCCACTATATAGCCCAGTAATTGTACACTTAGCAGTAGTGTATGGAGAAGAAAGGCATTCTATTTTGCACCTCTTTCAATCAAGTAGAAAAGATAGGAGATATGTCTGAAACTGCATACTTTCTTGAGGTGAACTGGAGAAATCACTTATGAACATGGCAACCTTGTCTCTTCTGGGTATTATTTCCTGAGCTGAAACAGTTTATAAAGTGTTTCTGTAAGGAACAGAACAATGGGGCAGGTAAGGCTGCAGTTGGAGTTTAACCTTTCTCATCCAAAAGACAGGGGAGAGGGGATGAATAAAAGTGAAGAATGTCAAAATTATGAGACAAAGAGTAGATTCAAAAGGGATATTCAGCAATCTTTGTGAACTGGCTTATTTTCCACACTATGGTAAGTAATTATGGTGAAGGTGGGGAGAAGATGAACGAATAGGAGGAAGAAATAAGGAAGAGGGTACCAAGATAGAGCATATCTGGTAGATTGTTAGTAATGTTTGTAATGAGTTGTAAAAGGTTTTTTACCCTGCAAGGCTAAAGGTCTAAAGATCTGAATATACATTGCTAATCAGACCAGCTAGACTGCTTTATCAAGTATATATTTAAAGACATAAAACATACTGTGGTAAAAATGCTTAGTCCTCTCTCTGGTCATGGGTCTTGACTCTTCTATACCTCTTTTTTTGATTACTAATTTTGAATACAGAATCTTTACAGGTTAATGTTCTGACCCACCTGACCCAGCAGTTTGTATATGACTCTTCAAGGATATTTCTCCAGCTGGTGGTGGTGATACTCTCTTGTGTGTGTTTTTCTAATACTTTGTCATAAAAGTATTTTACATTCTTCTCACTTTTGGTACATGTATTTATTAATCTCCAAGGCCTACTGTGAGCTGACTTGCATGATATATTTCCATTTATATATTTAAAATAAACTTACATGTATAACTCCGTCAGACATGAAGTTATTCTCCAAAACTGTAGAAATAAATCTACTAATCTTTCCCTGTTAACAAAAGTGATTAAAATAAATTTAAGGAATCTAACATGAGGTCATGATAACATGTTTGCATTAGTGTTAAAGCCAAACCCAAGCTAAAATGCTGTTGGCTTTCATTGCACTATAAGAAGTTGCTGAAAGCTCAGGGGCTTTATTTAAAGTACAGTGAGATCCAGTATACTAACCAGCTAGTTTTTTTGTTTTTTCTTGCCAATAAGATGGCAGGGCTTTTTAACTCACTTTGTGAACAAATACAGTCTTTATTGGGCTCATTTTTTCCTTTCATTTAAATAATTTAATGAAAAATTGAAAGTCTGCAACCACTTGATTATTCTGTACAAAATGAAATCGCTATGTGTGCTTGATCAGTGATACACTTGCTTTATTCCTCTGTTAGGAGAAGGTAGGTAAATGGGAAGTGTATTTTACAACCTGTTTATCACAGGTTATCTCAGTGGCTCTGTTTCATAGACCCCTCTCACCCAAGTTTTCTAGTGTAAAATCAGTAGGTTTTATTTTAGGGATGTGTTTAGTAACTTTGGGACTGATTTTGGTGTCTTTCAGGATGAAGTGGGCTAGCAGATTTTGTTGTTGTTGTTAACTGCTATCAAGTTGACTTTGACTTATGGCAGCCATATGAATAAGAGCCCTCAGGTCGCCCTATCATCAACTCAGGTCTTGCAGACTGAAGGCCAAGGCTTCCTTGATTGAATCTATCCATCTGTAGTATACTCTTCCTCTTTTCCTACTGCCTTGTATCTTATCAAGGTTTATTGTCTTTTCTAGCGGGTCATGTCTTCTCATAATATATCCAAAGTATGTCAGTCTCAATTTAGTCATCTTGGCTTCTAGGGAGAATTCATACTAGATTTATTCTAGGACCTATTTGTCATTTTAGCATTCCACAGTATCCATAGAACTCTTCTCCAGCTCCACATTTCAAATTAGTAGATTTTCTTCCTATCAGCTTTCTTCAACTTTCCAGCTTTCACAACTATACACAGGAATTGGAAATACAATGTCATGGACAATCCTAAATTTAATATCCAATTATATAGCATTACTCTTCAGGATCTTGTCTAGTTCCTTCATAACTGCCCTTCCAAATCCTAGTCTTTCTTGACTTCAGTCCTCATTCTGATTAATGTCTCAGCCAAGATACAGAAATTCTTGAACTATTTCAGTGTCTTCATTGTCTATTTTAAAGTTATACAAATCATCTGTGACCATTCTTTTTGTTTTCTTTATGTTCAAGTGTAAACCTGCATTTGCACTTTCTTCTGTCTTTGCTATTTTCAGCTAGTGTATGGTGTAATCTCCATATCTTAAATTGTTGATGTTCATCCCCCCAATTTTCATGCCTCCTACCTCCAAGTCTAATACTGCTTTATATTTAGTGTACAAGTTAAATAGAAAGGGTGATAAAATACAGCTTTGACTTAATCTCTTGCCAATTGGAAACCATTCTGTTTCTCCATATTTTGTCCTGATGGTAGCCTCTTGTCTTGAGCACAGATTATGCTTCAGGACAATCAAATGTTTTTGCACACCCATTTTCTTTAAGAGTGATCCATAGTTTTTCATGATTTACACAATCATTGACTTTGTTATAATTGATAAAGCACAGACTGATTCTTTCTCATTCAAACTAACCATGTGACTTCGGTCACTTCCCCTTTGGGACTAACAGACTTTGGGGGGTTGCAGACTGCCAGAAATAGTGCAAATTGAGTTCACTTTTAGGGTTAGGGTTAGTGCTAGGGAATCATGGGAATCAGTTTTTTTCTGTGACATTGAGCCTTCTCTGTCAGAGAGCTCTGGTGCCACAATAAAATACAGTTCCCATGATTCCCTAACCCTAACCCTAACCCTAAAAGTGGACTCAATTTGCATTATTTCTGGCAGTCTGCAACCCCCATTTATCTCTAAAGATTTTCAACTTAGCTGTTTCCAACCTCCTTTTCTGATGGTGAGATAAATATTTCTCTTTACCCGAACTATTCACTAGATTAGGATATAGCCTTTATGTAAATATAGATTAAAATCCCATCGTTTTAAACTACAAGCTGTGTGTTTGCTATTTTTGAGTCAGTCTCAGTTCTTAGGGAAGCACAGTTAGGCAAAGCCACATTTCTGCTCCTCTGCTAATTTAAAGCCAGACTCTAATAGGCTTGTTTTTCATAGTTTGATATTTAAATATTTTTGTTTCTTTAAAAGCCTGAAGCCTTGGGAAACTTAAATTATCCCACAACCATTAAATTCCTCAAAGAAGGTAAACCACCTTTGCGAGTCCTGGCAGACCTTGCATCAATCTGATCCTGTGATGAGCATGTGAAATCCCACCAATGGCATCACAAAGACACCTGCGGAAAGCACTGCCTTGGGGAACCACCTTACATGTGAAGTTCAAGTAGCCAATAAGCTCCTGAAATTCCTTTAGTGTTGCCTTTCTAAGGGAAGAAAAGCTGCTGACCCTTTGCCTTAAGTCAATTAATTTATCATCAGGAAGCCTGCAACATTGATTGACCATATCTATCAGAATGCTGAGAAAGGTAAGCTGCTAACATGGGCCTTTCCTCTTTTCTAATGTTAAAGCAACACCTAACTTACCTGCTAATGTCTCAAAACATTGCAGCATTTGGAAACATCGGCCTGAGTCAATCGAAACTATGAATAGGAAGTCATCTAAATAGTGGATTATGTCCTTCAAACCCCATTTGGTCTTAACTGCCCACTCAAAAAACGTGTCAAGTTTCAAAAACTAAACAAGAGACTGAACGCTCCATAGGAAGTGCCTGGTCCATGTAAAGTGAACCATTGATGATAAAACCTAACAACTCAAAATTGTTGGGGTGAACTGGCAATAGGGAAAAAGTGAATTTTATATCACACTCTGACAATTCCACCCCTGTTCCATGTTTCCTGACTTCCCACATAGCAGTGTGAAATGAGGTAAACTTAACTGAAGCCAACTTATGAGGAATGGCATCATTAACAGATTCTTCCTTAGGATAGGAAAGATGATGAATTAAGCTGAATTCTCCAGGTGTCTTTTTAGAGACTATTCCCAATGTGGAAATCCTTACATTTGGAACTGAAGGTTCCTAGAAGGGGCCAATCACCCTGCCTTCAGAAACCTACTCCATTATCTTGTGTCTCACCAGTTCTTCCATGCCAGTGATGGATTTTAGGTTAGCCAATGAAAAGGAGTGCTGTGTGCCACAAAAAGGAATCCTGAAACTGCTATTAAACCCCTCTAACAAGAACAATGCTGCTTCCCTGTTGGGATAATGCCCCAGCCAGGCAGTGAGGGAATAAATATATATGGGACTAGATCCCTTTTTAAGGACAGGGGGGAAGTGCTGGGTCCCTTTTTTGCACCATGGTCTTTAAGCCCTGCTTGCCCTCAGCCCTGTGTGAAATTCTTAAAGGAGTGGCTCCCTCCACACAATGAGCACTCATGCTTAAATATGCAGGGCTTCCTGATGCACCATCCCTGGGAGCCAAACTCCCATTATAACATCTTTTGCTGTTGTCCTGATGATCCTGAACTATGAAGGGAAGGTGAGGTAAGTGCCTTCTGTACCAGATGTCTACTGTGTGATCACTGTCCCTGTGTAGACCTCACAGAAGTCATGAGCTGCATCCACAGCTGAGAATGCATCATATCCCAATGTAAGGTTGGGTAAATAGCAGCTCACATCTGGAATGCCTTGTCATATAGCAACCATGCTGGGCCCAAATAATCCACATAAGCCCTATGTATGATATCTGTATACTGAAATAAAGGGGCAGACTTGATTGGCTGTACTCTGCCAATAAAACCCACATAAATCAGGAAGCACGAGAGCCAATTGGAACAATTACTCTCAATCAGCCTCTTTCTCAATTTTTCTTTTTCCTTATTATCCAGCTCCTTTTTCTCTTTCTTCTCCAACTCCCAATACATTAATGAAAACACATAATATACCCTCCCCTTAAGATTTTATCTTGTGTAGCCTAGGGGCAGTGTTATATTGCCTATAGGTATCGCTGCTGGTGAAGCTAATTCATACCCCGATCCTGTTGGGTAAGTCACCTGCTGATTGTTGTTGGGTAAGTCACCTGCTGAGTATCCATTGCCAAGGCATCACATGTGGTGATGAAACAAAAAACAATGGTTCCTGTTGGGTGGGCCAACCCCAAACATAGAGATGTGGGCACCCCGACCTGTGGAAACCCCAATTGGAGAGTTAAGTAGTGAGGTCACCTGTAATTGGCCTGGACCCCACAGCCAAGTGACCTGTGAGAACAGACTGTGGATCAAGAGTCTCACCTGGTGCACTGGCCAGAACATGTTCCACCGCAGCGGTCTCCGGCATAGAATCATAGAATCACAGAGTTGGAAGAGACCACAAGGGCCATCCAGTCCAACCCCCTGCCATGCAGGAACTCTCAATCAAAGCATCCCTTGCATGAGTGACTCCTGATTTGGCGGACGAGAAAAGTCTCCCCCTGGGCATGTAACTGTTCTAGGGTAATAAAATGAGAGCAAACTTCATTAAAAGTCCTCCTCTGTGCAGAGATCTTAGCAGACTTATGCCCTGTAGGTACCAGTTGAGCATGATCAGCCTTCTCAAATTCCAAAGCCTGTAACCTGGGTATTACTGACTCCCATGGAATATCCTCATCACTGCCCTCATCAGAAGATCACACTTCCTGAACCCTGGGGTGGGGGTGGGGGTGGGGGGGGTGGGGCAGGGCCCTGGCCCTTGCCCTTATGACCCTTTCCCTTCTTTGGAGCCGTTGACAATTTCCTTTGTTAGGTATTTGAAGTAATATCCACCGTCGGGCTGGTATAGCAAATTATAGGCACACCACCCTTATATTTATTGATGGACTCCTTTCCAAATATCAACCAGGCAGAACCTGCTTAGCATCAAAAATGGATTTTAAATTGGTGATGTCCTTTCATCAGTGTGATAAATCCCTAATATACTATAATAGCCCCCACTAGGCCAAAGCCCTAACTACAATGACTGGAATTGCAGCAACTCCAAATGGCTGCTGGGCCTGGCCACAGGGGGGAAACAGCTAACTCAATCATAACCAAAAACAAGCTGCCCAACCACCCCTCAGTGGCCCAGATGTTCTGAACTATTAAATGGGCCCCCCAGCAGGGTAGAACCCAATCCCCCTGGCCCAGTGACTCAGCCTCCTTTGCCGTGATCGGGCTCATTGCTGCTATCTCCCTTCTGGTTCCCGGTGGTATCTTTAGGCAAGTTCCCAGTTGCTGGGGTGGTCCACTGCCAGCTCCCTGTTCCCTCCCGTAGCTAGAAGAGGCCCATGGAAGGGCAGGAAACTAGTGCTGCAATTCTGGCTCGCTGCCCAAAGAGGCCTCAGCTGGCCTCGTTGCTGCCAGCTATAGCTGCTGATGGGCGAGCCAGGCTGCACTCAGCTGGCCTCCCCAAGCAAGGGCTTACCAGCCAGTTTGCAAGTGGCACTGGCAATCCTTCCTTTCCGCAAAGCTCCTTGGGATAGAATACAAGTGCACTGGAGTGGGAAATGACCTTCCCAGCTCTAGCGTATTAGGCTGGCTTGGAATAGGCTGAGCCCCACCCCAGCTCTTTCCTAACTGCTTGTCAGAGCGAGCCATTTGTTTAAAAGTGCTGGTCTTACCCCTGAGAAGCCAGCAAAGATTCCTCCCCCAATCATTTGGATCAGGGGAGAAGCATGTCTGGCACTATCTTTTGTTTCCTTTTGGATTGCTTCATCATAGGATTTTCATGGTAAAAGACACTAAAAAGGGGGTTCCCATGATTCCATCTCCACCATATGAATCTTCTTATGCTGCCAACCCCCATCCTCCACTACTGTTGCTGCCCAGTAGCTGTTTGACACATCTAGTCTGGGTCCTCAGCAAGAGCCTGTGTAACATGGGAGACCCTACCAGCAGCACTGCTACCACCAGCATAGCCTCTTGCCTCATAGGAGTATGCAGTTCTGCCACCACAGAAACATAGTATATGATGAGAACAAAATTTTACATCCCTAGAACTTATGCATGTGGTCCATTCTCCTTTCTCTTAGTTAAGATCAATAATTTACTTGAAGTAACATCTTTTTTGTATATGTGGTTTGTGTGTGCTTCGTTCATCATATTACACTCTTTCTGATATCCTCATTGCACCACACCATCATACATTGTACCTCATTGCACCACACCATCTCACAAATTCTTCAGTCACAGAATTCAAGACTTTCATGGTATAATCTAATAGTGAAGGGGTGTGGGGGAGATTGTTTGCAAAACCTTCCCAGTAACAGTAGTCTGTTATGAGATAGTTTTTCTTATGATATGAATATTTTGTAGTCAAAATTAGCTTTAGGTGTTTCTTCCCATAGCAATGCATCTTGTATCCTTCTTCCCTTCATTCCCTCTGAAAGTTTCTAATATCAGTTCAATCATTACATTTACTATGCATTGTCTAGCTGCTGAATCTATTCCTTGCTTAGTTTTCTGTACTATTTCTGTAATTCTATTTATTACTTCAACTACCCGGTGTCTACTGTAGTCATCATAATTGCAGCCGTATGCCATTCTTGCCCCAGGAAATGGAAGATTGTATCAGCCCATTTTCTGTCATTTTTCTAACTTTCTTCCTTCTCCAAATCCAATTCTAAATTGCTTTTCTACCTTTCTGCATGCCCACTGATTTGCTCCACACTTTGACCTCAGAACATACAATATCAGCTTCTTACTGCCCCATCTCTTTATCCAGTATGTTTTTCCTCTACTTGTTATAACTCCGTATAGCTAGAAATTGCCCTTCCACTCAGGCTGCCTCATTTATCTGGAAAACGTTTTGTCTCTCAGGCTATTGAATCTCTTCATTTGAGATACTGCTTCAAGACCTTTATTTTCTTTTTCTTTTTTTCCCCTTAGCTAATACCAGGTTCTTTCTGAAAAAAAATATTTTGTGATACCTCAATGAAAGATGTTATTTTCAGAAAAGGTATTCTGTAGTTCTTTTGTTGAGGAATAGTGCTTGCCTCAGATAAAAACAGAATTTTCATTTATCCCCCTCCAAAATAATTTCACCTGTTTGTATAATGTACACAAAAGAAAAGCCTACCAATCTTATTGCATGAGTTTTGCACAATTTATTTTCAAATCAATTTCTCCTATAATAATTTGCAGCTGTCTAATAATATTATATCCAATACTATATTTTGACTGAACTCCCCAATTTTATGTTTGAACACATACATACAGCATGAACCTAGACTTAGGGGGGTTGCAGACTGCCAGAAATAGTGTGAATTCAGTCCACTTTTAGGGTTAGGGTTAGAGTTAGGGAACCATGGGAACTGTATTTTATTGTGGCACCAGAGCTCTCTGACAGAGAAGGCTCAATGTCTCAGGAAAATAACAGTTCCCATGATTCCCTAGCACTAACCCTAACCCTAAAAGTGGACTGAATTCACACTATTTCTGGCAGTCTGCAACCCCCCTTAATCTAGATATAGTATGCACTTACCATAATAGTTTGTATTTTATCTGTTGTAAGCCGCCTCAATTGTTTTAACAGAGGGGTGGGGTTATTATTATTATTATTATTATTATTATTATTATTATTATTATTATTATTATTATACTGGTGTAATTTAGTTAGTTTTTCTGCTCCTTAAATAATAAGAAATAAAGAATGAAAGTCATAGCCTCAAGTCAGGTCATGAACATTACATTTCTATTTTGAACTGTTGCTCTGGTTCTTCAGTACCCAGAAGATTTAGTAATATGAGATATTTTGTAGCTATGGCTTGAAAGAACTGCCTATATAAACACCTGTGGCTACCAAGAAATCTTTGACACATAGAAGAGTGCTGTTCTTGATAGATTTTTTTTCTGACTGCGAAGCAGCCATGTAACTCTATAGCATGTATTGACCTCTTAAGTGCACCCATAGTGACGGTAGCCATGATAGTTGAGCTACTGTCTCAGTGGAGAGAGCAGGTTCAATAAAAGCAGAAGTAGAAGAATTCTAGTTCTGGGATTCCATATGTCCCCCCCCCCAAAAAAGCTGTTTTTTGCCAAGACCATCCCCCCAGCAGACCTAAAAGCGTAGGGCGCACTTTCCCTGCCTTTTCCGCCGCAGCGCGTCCGGTCGCTACGGCGGGAGGTCATCCCCGGAGCCCTGGCCGTGCAGACGGCCGGAAGCTCTGAGGACGACCTCAGGAAGAGGAAGGAGCGCCGTGCGTGCAGCTGCCCCTCCTCTTCTGGGCCTCGGAGACGGCTCAATTAGCCATCTGCTGAGGCCCCATATGGCACCCAGGTCTGGAAAATGACATGGATGTGGCCACTAAAAGGAATTGGAGCAATAGTAACAGGGTTACTACAGTTCAAGTGGCAGGTGCATGAGTCTGCATTTGGTGAGCTGTGCATCATGGGAAGCCTGATGCAACATGCATAGTGCATGGGACAAGCCAGGTATGCATCATGGGAGGCCTGATGCGACAGGCACTGGGAATGAAACCAGCAAGGTTTTGTTGGGATTTGTAATCTAAGTTTAAATGTCTAGATGTGAAAAAGTGACAAAGGGAACTACAGGTCACTTTACAGCTAGCTAACAAGGTAATTGGTTGCAGCTGGGATTCAGAACATCTGAGCAGTGTACAAGGTCAGTATGTGCCAGAGAGCACATAGATCTTATGTAAATATGCAGTGCATGTTTGGGCGACAACAACTCAAGTGACACAGGAAGAAGTCACAGAAAGAGGCTGGGCATGGAGACTGCATGGCAAGTGTCTATAAAAAATGAGACCTCAGTGTGGGGGTGTGGGGTGGTAGTTGGTTGGTGGTGAGTGTATATAGCATTTAAAAATTCGTTTTCTGTACATACATACAGTAACTAAAGAATAAAAGTATCTCTTTGGAGTTAAACCTGGCTTCAGTCTGTTTCATCAGAAGCAAGAAGTAAACATTCCTGAGCAACCAGACAGCTCCAAGGTGTTTTTTCTCTCCGAAGAGAAGAAAGTTTCCAAAAAACTTGTCTGCATGCACAATTACTTGACAGGTTTCATTAATGCATGTCTGTCATATGTTTTCAAGAAGACCACCTGTATATGGGAGACAGTCAGAATCTCCATTGTTGGTTAGTTGTGGTTGGTGGGTGGCGAAGCACTTTGTTAGTCTATATAGCTGTGAGTATTCAAGATGGACGTCTGGTGCTCTGTGTATCTTTGTAAATATTTGCAACGAAGATTAAAGCCCTCATTGAGTGAAGCATTGCTGTGAAGCTATTCATTTCTCCAAGCTGAAAGCAGCACTTGCGTGTGGGAGGTTTTTTCCTGTGCCATCTGGAGCCATCTCCAATTCTTCCAGACTCATTGAATTGCCTATTTTCTTTTAGGAAACCAAATTGTCTTGCCTAGAAGCTCTCAGGAACAGCAGTTCACCTTTTAAGTATGTTGTAGACTCCTCCCCTACTGTATAACATCAATAAAAAAGTTTTTAAAAAACTAGAAGTGGACAAAGGTGTGTGGGGTATTCTGTCAATTTCCCAAGGCAGAAAAATCAATTGCCACCATTGGCCAAGAGGGAATGAGCATATGGCTGTGGCCAGGCATGGAAGGCTGTAGTGTTAGCAAATTTCTTTTCTACATTTATCTGCCTGGGGCACAGGGCAAAATTCCTCCCACCCAAGATACACAAGAAAGGCTGGCTGCCCTGGCTGCTGAATCTTCATTTGACACTGGTAAAAGAACAGAAACCTCCATTGTCTCAGAGGCTGAACTACCTAATGAGACACAGAGGCTGCATAGCTGATATAACTCTTGTCCTATAATACTTTGTCACTATTTTGAATCTCTCCCTCAGCACCTTCCAGAAAATAGGAAAGGAGTGAATACAGGTAGGTGTGAATAACTGAGATCTTTATATGCCTTGGAGAGTAGTGTACAAAAAGACCCTGAAACAGTCCCCATTCCATGCCTTCAAAACTGTCAATTTCCTCATGTGTTGTGTGTATTAACTGAACATTGAGATTTTTTTACAAGTATATGTTCTTTTTCATTCAACTAACCTTGAAGAGCTATGATTTCATTTTTTAGAGTTATCCCTTTGCAAACACATATCACAACTATTTTGTATAATCTTTTGATGACAAAGCTGCCCCATTCTTAACTGGTCTGATCCTTGAATGGCAGCTATGCAGTTTGCCACAATGACCTTAATCAAAGTTTTACCAGACTGGTAGAATCTATGAGAGTTTGGGTTTCATTGGCGTAGCCTTCCAGAGACCAAAGACAAGTTCATGTCATGAAGAGTTGGCAGAGTAGGACTAGGTAGAGAAGCTTATACAATCACCTTGAAATGGCAAAAATCTTGTTTAATGTTTTTATATTTCAAAATTAGCATGGTGTCTTGAACAGTCTTCTTAATCTGAGCACTATAAAATTACTGAAATGGAAATGCATGATTTGTCACTAAATTAAATTTCATGCTCCATAAGCGTTAATATAACATAAACTTTAGCTGATTGATTAGGTGTAAGTGATTTGTCATATGTTGACATAGTAAGGGTATAATTTATTAATTAATATGACTGAGCATGCATCTGGTGAGATGAGCAATATCAAAATATAGAACCTGACTGTTTTCAAGCATAATAAAATTTTATCTGTATGCAAACATTAGAATGAAATAACACAGTAGACATCAATGGAATGATTACACGGAATTTTGCTGAATTCTTTTCTTTATTAAATAGGTCCCTTTTTAGTCAATACAGACCAACTGTTAAATCTTTTCTCAAATGAAGGTTTTTAAATTACATTGCTTAAAAGCATGCTTAATGGAATCTTTGTGATGAGAATCATTTAAAGTTAACCTATGAAAATAGTGCACATAAAACAAAGATATTCCCCATGAATGAATTCCCTAATGAAAAAATCAGAATGCTGTTTACATGCCCACATTTTGAGCATGGAAGTATCTTTAGAATATAGTGGGTTGTAGAGTGGAAAACAATGTAAAATGTGAGGCTAAGGAGGAAAAACTTTGGGGCTTGAAATAACAACAAAAAAGGAAACACAAAAATTGGTTGCTTCAAGTTGTTATCTTCTAATTTGAATCCATAATGGATAGAATACTCATTGCTTTAGTGATTACATATGTTAGACATATTGTGCTCAATACATCTACTGATTAGATTCACAGCAAACTATATATGTTACTTGTGAATAGACATATTTGAAATGTAATATATTGTCCATTTCTAAAACACTTTAAAGCAAATGATAAGAGATTGTATGACTGTGTAACATTGTTGTTGCTGATGCTGTTCTTCTTATTATTATTGATTCCCCTCTTAGAACCGTAGAATCCTAGAGTTGGAAGAGACCACAAGGGCCATCCAGTCCAACCCCCCTGCCATGCAGGAACTCACAATCAAAGCACCTCTGACAGATGGCCATCCAGCCTCTGTTGTCCAGGAGAACATGATCACTCCCACATAAGGATTCCACCACTTGCAAAACATTAACCAGGTCATCCCTGTTGGCTAGGATCAGATCTAAAATAGCTGGTCCACAGTTGCATTTTGGACAATGAAATTGTCTTCCAGGCTTTTGAGGAATTTGCTGTACATTTTTGGCTGAGTTTGACTTCCAGCAAATATCAGGATAGTTGAAATTACCCATCCCTACTACATCTCACATTTCTGAGTGTGTAATCATTTGTTCTAGAAAGCCATCATTTAATTCCTCAGTCTGACTTGGGAGTCTGTAGTAAACTCCCTCAATAACATCCCTGTTGTTTCCCTCCCCTTTAATTTTTATCCAAATGCTCTCCACCTGGCTTCTGGGATTGGAGTCCTGGATCTCTGCTCAGGTGGAAACATCCTTAATATATAGGGCAATGCCTCTTCCTTTTCTGTTTGGCTTATTTCTCTTTAAAAGGCTATATCCCTCTGTTACTACATTCCACTCATGGATTTCATCTCACCAAGCTTCAGTGACGCCTATTCTATTATATTTGCTTTACTGTGCTATGAGTTCAAGTTCATCTTGTTTATTTCCCATGCTCTGTGCCTCTACAAATTACACTTTCTTTCTTGGAGTACTATGGAGCCCTGGCTTACTCATTGCATTAGTAAATCAAAAGGCAGAGGGTGAAGAAAAGCAAACCAGTAAAACTGAGGCTTAAAATATAAGATTTATGCAATATTGATACTATTTTAGAAAAATTGAGCTGGGGGGGGTCCATGGATCAGTGAGAGGAACTGAGACAGCACCTAGTAGGGATGTTATAATTCAAAGGGGATCTTTACAAGAAAACACCCTCTTAACTTGCAGTCTTTTCTCCTGTTTTTTTTTTTTTTAAAAAAAAGGTGTTTTATTTCTTCTGATTACTTCAAGAAGCCATTTGGAGTACACAGCATAGGATATTCCATCCGAATCAAGGAGATGCTGCAGCAGTTTTCTTTTGCCTGAACCTACTGGGAATGCCAATATTCCAGCCACTCCTCTCCTCTCCTGCTTGCTGAGTTAACTGCTTTTGCATTTTGAACTCAGTTTGTAGCAGCTGAGATAAACCAGGACAAAGGAGAAATGGAGAATAGAAGAAAGAAATTGGCACTTTTTAAGAACATCTGAGAAACTGAGGCCAAATTCACACTATAAAATAACATGGTTTGGAAACCGGGTTATTTCCCTCTCATTCAGACTTGCACCAGTTGTACTCGGTGCAGTTTGTGGGATGGTGGTGGCAACCAAAACATCCTTTTAAACCAGTGCATATGGCAACAGATCCCTTAGCTGTTCTTTTTTTAAAGAACTGCAGTGGTCTGAATCTTAGATAGTTTGAGTAAGCTATCAGATTGATTCGGCTCGTGCAGCCACCATTCAGGAAATGGAGGCATCTACATTTCGATCCAGCAGACAGAATGGTGAATTAATTTTGAATTGATTCACAGATGCGAATCTCTCTGTACAAAAAACATAAGTGTGACTGGCTCCTGAGATGACGAAGGATTAACCATGGCTGTCTTGCCAAACCAGGTTACTTGGAGAGTATGGAAAGAGAGCCAAGAAAAAAGCTGGAGCTAAGACAAGCCCTCATATATAGTCCAGTAATAGGAAGGCCTTGAAAGCTCTTGGCACAAATAAATAGCTACTTTAGAAAAGATGTAACTAATACTGGTAGAGAAGCCTTGAGACTTTATGGTGGGAAATTATGGTCAAGTTGTGAATGCATAGGGAGAGAAGAATAAATATTCCCCAATCATTCCACTTGTAATTATGTTACTTGTAACTGCCAGCCACATTCTGAATGGAGCTTTGAGGGATTTTTTATTTTATTTTTTGGTTACTAATCATAGCACTGTGGTGTAAATGCAGTTCCTAACTATGTGTAAGGCAACCTTCCTGGATGTAGCAGTTTATATATTTATTAAAATGATTTTAATAATTATTTAATAATGATTGTTGTCTTACCTGCAAGCTATTTCTGACTTAGGATGACCCTAAGGTGAACCTTAGTTTTCTTGGCAAGGGGGGGGGGTTGACTTTGCCTTCCTCTGAAATGAAAGAGAGTGACTTACCCATTGGCTTTCCATTCATAAGCGAGAATTCAGACCAGAGGCTGCAGAATCTCTCTATCCTGCATTATATTATAAGAGCTCTGGATGTTTTAAAATCAATTTAAAGAATTTAGCATTTAAAACAATAATAAATTAACTGAAACATATACTAAATACTGTAACAATTTAATAAATGGAATTATTTTAAAAGCTAAAACAGTGTAAAACATAGATTTAAATGAAATCAGTGGGTCTCAATGTCTTTAATAAAAAGCCAAGTTTAACTGGGGATCGGAATGAAAGCAATGCTGGTGCCTAACAGGCCTCCAAAGGAAGGATAATACACAGCCTGTATACTACAGCCAAAAAAAAAAAAAAAAAGGCATCTTCTGCATCCTACAAAGTTTATTAGTCCCACTGGTGGGACACAAAGCCCATCCACAATATCTCAAAGCTTGGGCAGGCATACATAAAGAGAGGCATTCCTTCAAGTATAGGGCTCCAGTGATAATAAAGGGCATGGCTGGTAGAGTAAGAAGGGATTTTTCAATGAGCAAAAAGGATCTTCCAGAGCTAGACAGAGGTGGGCTAGCCAAATAGAGGTAGCTCACTAATGGAAAGCAGAAGATGACATTAATTTTTAAAGAATGGTGGGAGGTGTCCCTTTGTCCCAGGCCATAGAGTTTAAGTGTTGTTCTGCTGCTGCAAAAAAGTAATAGAATTGTATCTCCTCCCCTTGGGTAATTTGCCATTGGGGCAGAACAAGGAATGAAAAGCATGGATATAGTTCCATGTTTATAAGAATAAAGAGCAAAGCATCACTTCTCCTTGTGGTTTGATGCTACCACCCTGTGTAACATGGAGTCCAACCTGCTTCTTATATTTTCTAATAATAATAGAAAATATTGCAAAGTATGTTGCACTTCTCCTCTGTTTTCCTAAGTAGTATAAGCTTCTCAGTGATCTGTTGTTACAGCTCAGCATTCCTAATTCGGCATCCAGTTTTTCTAAATATAGTCTTAGGGGGGTTGCAGACTGCCAGAAATAGTGCAAATTGAGTCCACTTTTAGGGTTAGGGTTAATGCTAGGGAATCATGGGAATTATTTTTTTCTGAGACATTGAGCCTTCTCTGTCAGAGAGCTCTGGTGCCACAATAAAATACACTTCCCATGATTCCCTAGCACTAACCCTAACCCTAAAAGTGGACTCAATTTGCACTATTTCTGGCAGTCTACAACCCCCCCTTAGTCTTGGTGGTTATAAAACAAATACAGTGGGCCCGTGCCATACGCAGGCTTGCCATCTGTGGACTTGAGGCTCCATGGATGGCAAGCCCCCATTCTTAATATGGTGGTGTGTGCATGTGCCATTATGCACAGAAACTCATGCCCATAGGAGAGAACAGAACTTGAGGTCCCACATTTTTTGCCATCCGTGGAGGAAGGGTTTTTTGGAATGGATCTCCTGCAGATGGCAAGGGCCCACTGTATATATTTTCTCCTGAACATTTTTCTGACCCTCAATTTAGAAGTAATACCCTAGTACAAATGTGTTGTTAAAACTAAGCAATTGATCTTCAGGAGTCTGAAGAAAGACCCTTTGCATCTATATCTCCTAGTGGGACAGTATTTCTAAATAATAGAAAGATTTTTCTTTCTAAAAAATTGCTTTGTATGCCTTAGATTCAGCAACACGGTCAATGACCTTTTAACTCACTTTATCCTTGTGTGCTTGTTCAGATGCCAAGTGAGGTTAAAATAAGGTCAAAGTAAAGTGCAACTTTGTTTTAAGTGTTAGTTCCTGAAGAAAAGCATTTAAGAAAAAAATTGTTTAAAAAACTCTCTAGAGCAAAATCATCTTTAAATAACTGAAAACTGCAATGGTAATTGCGTGAGTAACCTTGACATAGTTTGGTTAAAGTGTAGGCAAATATCCGTTGCTGAATAATTATACCACAATACCATTTTTTTTGTTAAACATAAATAAATGAAAGCAGCATAGAGAATGACACAGAATATTGCTGCATCATTTGTTCTGTGATATGCCCTCTCTAAAGGCAGATGTATTTTTCATTTACTGATACCTGTACTCTCTTTGTTGTATTTCCTGTGTCACAAGAAATTACCTTCCTTCAAGAGTGTTCTCAAAAAGCATTTTTGCATGTTAATATGAAAGTTACTGATTTGTAGAAAATCTACAGTGTCTCTGATGTGTGAAAGCAATTGTTCTGTCCTAGAGCAATGTTTATCTTCTTTGATTTATTCCACCCTTGCTGCAGAGACTGTATATCATAGACAACTGACTTGAATCCTGCTTTTCCCTTGTGGCTTTCCTTAAGCTGGGAAGACAGGGCCTTCAGATCTGGAATTACAATGCTCCTGCGAATTGCCACAGCAGAAAAAAAAAAAAAAAAGGAACACCTTTAAACTGAAAAAGAATGTCACAATGTGCCTGACTATTTCTAGCATAGAACATGCTGAACAATGGTACTGTTTTGGGTAGTGAGCAGCATGTGTGCAAACTCTCTTAATGTAATTTTCCCTTAGAATTTAAAAAAAGAAAGCATACTTTTCCTTCTGAGCCTGCTTTTACAGTGCATGATGGGTAGAAGGAAGTGATCCTTGTTCTAAAATAATCAAAAAAAAAAATAGTGGAAATACCATTGTCATACCCACAAAATACTGGCAATGAGCACAGACAACATGAGGAGAGGCAATAGCACGAAAAACTTCCAAATGGTTCTTCAGCCAGTTTGATCATCAATATATTTTTTTGCAGATTGAAATAAAATATAATGCTAAATATATTTTGCACTCTAGGAAGAACATTATTGCTTTGTGTAGTGTACAGCAGGAATGAAGTGTGACTGTACATGTTATTTTTATGTCATTTCAGCAGTGCATATTTTTTATATTGGAGCACCCACCATGACAAAGGTATTCCTAGACTAGAAAGCAAAGTAGGATGTGAATTCCTCTGAAATCATTGGGATTTATTTGCAAATTAATGTTATTCAAATTATGATGTGAATTCTGTTGATAGTGTCAGGATAAAGTCATATCCAGAGCAGAAAATATCCCAGATGCAGCAATGGAGTATAAAGCTGAAAAGGTAACTAAAGGTCAACAGGTGCCGGGATGATTGTGCAAAATTGAGGGGTGCTGAGTCACAGGGAGATGATGAAACCTCAGCAGAAGGCAGAATCGTAATGCTTCAATAATTCACAGTAATGGTACACATGCCACAGGAAACTATGTGACATACCAGTTGGAGGTTAGACTAAATTCTCAGGCAGAGAATGTGTATGTAAGGCAGGTTCTGCCACTGTACATTGTTGGGTTGTCGTTGTTGGATAGTGGTGGAGCATTTTGTCAGATACTGTAAGATATTGTAAATATTGCAACTAAGATTAAAGCTTAGAGTTCTCTCTTAGGGAGAACTCAGTTGTCATGTCAGATTCTTTGGTGGAAGGAGGATTTCTTCACTCTGCACCACTTCAAGAGTGTCCTGTGGCATTTGTTTCTTAGCAGCTTCACATCTGTATGCATGGACTTCGGGTCCCACAGGTGCCAACAGATAGCCCCAACTAGAATAGACTAATTCAATCAGTGGGATTTACCAATGTGTTGAATCCTTGGTCCACAACTTATTCAGTGGTTCTATTCTCATCAGGACTAACAAACAGATTCATATATATATCTAATTTATACATTTTAACAATGTATTTATTAAATGTATTCTTTGAAGTTTTATTCAGGTTTAATACAACTTTGCTGATGAGTACACCAGCATTTGTTAATTAATAGTCACATATGGAGAGCATGCCATTTGTGTTAACAAACTCAGTTTTGCAAACACAACAAAGACTTTATAAGCAATTTGAAATCTGAGAGACATGAGAAATGATACCCAATTGTCTGTTGCTGTCTAACAAACTGCAGTAATTGGGAAAGTAACCTTGACTTATTTCAGCTAAGGTCTGGGTATGGACAGTTTATTATATTTCAGACAGTATCCATTAACAGAGATGTAGAACCAAATTAACTCTAATGTTGCAATCTTCACAAGACGTTCCATAGCTAGCAATAACATTAAAATGACACTCTTAAAATAAGAATTTCAATTATGAGCTAGATGAAGCTGAGGGAAAAATTGACAGCTTTAATGAGTAGTAGGAGTTAGCATTTAGTTTGATAAAAATCAGTGTTGTCATAGATGTGGAGACAAACCAAGGAATAATATGGAGGCATTTGCCACTGTGTCACATTGACAACAGCTTATGACAGAAATTCACTTCCTCAGACCAGTGAATTCAAGATTCTGAACTTTGCTTTCCTTAATTAAAGGAAAAGGGGAAGTATCATCATTTTATGAAAACCTGTTCTATAGTTTTTTGTGGGTTTTTCGGGCTGTGTGGTCATGTTCTAGAAGAGTTTCTTTCTGACGCTTTGCCAGCATCTGTGACCGGCATCCTCAGAGAATGCTGGCCACAGATGCTGGCTCGGAGGATGCCGGCCACAGATGCTGGTGAAGCATCAGAAAGAAACTCTTCTAGAACATGGCCACACAGCCCAAAAAACCCACAAAAAACTATGGATGCCGTCCATGAAAGCCTACAACTTCACAAAACCTGTTCTGTTAATTTAGAAGCTGTTGTCATCTTTCAATTGATTGTACTCTCTTTCTGATATCTTGTGGTATCCTCTGAGTTTAAGCACCAAGAGTTGGTTCATGTAGCTGTCTATAACTATCACCAAAAGTATACTAATTTGATTTGGCAAAGACCTGTCTGAAATGCTTGATCTGAAAGTATAAGTAAAACTTGGATACAATAGCTAGGTGATGTATGTGTACATAAACAAATGTTACAACTGTGTATGTAAATTTTGGACATTGTAAAAGAAGATATTCAATACTTCCTTTCACAAGGTCTACTCCTACCCGTGCAAGGCTGCCTTACAAGGTCAGCATGGAACGAAGGTAGAAGTAGCCAGGCAGCATCTGACTATAGTTATGTAGCTTGGAGTAAATAGTAGACAAAAGAGATTCTTATTATGCCCAGTGTTTGGTTAATGAGTTTCTCCTCTTCAATTGAACATAAGCTGTTAGCTTCAGTTGAACAGTTTATTCAGTAACAACAGGGGTAGGCAACGTTTCCCCTTTAAGGGCCGAGGGATTTCAGCTCCCAGAATCCCAGGAGCTATTGGCCAACATGGGCCAACCCCTGAGTAACTATATATGTTGATATCTGGGTTTGCCCCCTCCTCCCGTGGAACACCTGGGAGTTGAAGAGAGGCTACATATTCCCCCCGCCAGCCCAAACACCAGCTCTAGCAGCATCAGAGTGAGTTGGTCTTGGTGGTGTGGGTTTAATGGTTGGCAACGTCAGTGATTCTGTCAAAGCTTTGGTTGATACCTGGAACACCAATCTTACCAAGGCTATCAACACAATCGCTCCCAAACATCCTTTCCAGCCTGCTCCTAACCGTAAGCTCTGGTATAGAAAGGAGCTTAGGAAGATAAAGCAGGTTGGACAATAACTAGAGCACATCTGGCAGAAGACTCGACTCTTATCCGACAAGACTCGTTATAGGAATTTTCTTGATTCCTATTGAGAGGCAATACATACAATGCAGAAGTCTTTCTCCTCTGCATGTATTGCATCTGCAGAGTCCCATCCAGCGGAACTGTTTAGGGTGGTGAGGGAACTGACGCAGGTTCCTCCTGCGCAGAACCCTCTACTTAACCCAACATCAGCCTGCTGTGATGCATTTAACAACTACTTTGCAGATAAAGTCTCTTGGATGAGCTGACCTAGATGCCAGTGTTATGACAGAATCCATAGACGAGATGTCCAGCAACTCCGTTAATGAAATTTTATTGGATCAGCTTCAGTCTGTGAGTACCGATGATGTGGACAAGCTCCTTGGTAGAGTGAGGAAAACAACCTGTCCTCTTGATCCTTGTCCATCATGGCTGGCTATCCAGGGGGGTGACGCATTGAGAGTATTCCTTAGAGATATTATCAATGCGTCCTTTAGGGAAGGCTTTGTTCCATCTTGTCTAAAGGAAGTGGCAGTTAAGCCACTCCTGAAAAAGCCTTCCCTGGACCTCCTGGATAGGAACAATTACAGACCAATCTCCTTGTTGCCTTTTTTAAGCAAGGTGATTGAGAGGGCGGTTGCTTCCCAACTCCAAGATGTCTTGGATGAAGATCTCTTGGACCACTTGAGAGGGTTAGGAATTGGAGGCACTGCTTTGCAGTGGTTCCGTTCCTTCCTCTCGGGCAGGTCCTAGAGGGTGAGGCTTGGGGACAGTCGCTCTACCAGAATAGAGCTTAATTGTGGCGTCCCTCATGGCGCCATCCTGTCCCTGATGCTGTTTAACATTTATATGAAGCCGCTGGGAGAGATCATTCAGAGGCATGGAGTGCGGTGCCATCAGTATGCTGATGACACCCAGATATACTGCCCCATGACCCGGTCCTTGGCTTTGACTTCAGATGGCATCTGTACTCTCAATGACTGTCTGAAGGCAGTAATGGACTGGATGAGGAAAAACTGAGACTGAATCCAGACAAAACGGAGGTACTAACAGTCACAGGCCCAAAACCAGGTCTGGGAATACAACTTCCAGTCCTCAGGACCGCCTCGTCCCATACAGTCCTCCCTATGCACTCTGGTCCTCCGGGAGGAATCTGTTACAGCCTATAAAAACTAGGCTGTTGGTTACCTCCCAGAGGGTTTTCTCTGCCTCAGCTCCCAGATTATGGAATGGCCTGCCAGATGAGATCTGTCTTATTACCACTCTTGACAGCTTCAGAAAAAGCTGTCAATACGGATCTTTTCTGGCAGGCCTTCCCCGAATAATTATCCCAGCCCAAAGACTTTGGCTAACTTGTTCCCCTGAGCTGTCACTGCTTATTTTACACTGCTGTTTTAATTGTTCTATGTTCCTTTTTTATCTATTCTATTTTATATTTTAAATCTTAACTAGTTTAATATTGTTTTAAGGGGAGGGTGGGTTAGGGAATTGATATATGTATTGTTGTTTTTAACTGTTGTAAGCCACCCCGATTTGCTGCCGAGGGGTGGGATAAAAATAAATTTATTATTATTATTATTTGTCCTTACATCAATTAGTGCCTGTGCTTTTGGAAATACTGACTGAGTCCATGAAAAAAATGGAATCCCAATGTTTGTTAATACTATCAAATCAATAAAAACTACTGTTCTGAGGTTTAAAAACAAATGGAATGAAAAACAGATAGCCCTGTCTTACTCAACTAAAGGATCACATTAACCTTCATACTTGCTATATCTGTGGATTTAAAATTCTGACTTACACAGCAGTACCTCTTGTGTGGTGGAAATCAGACTCCATGGTGTTAATTTTGCAAAGGTTTGAATACATCTGGTAACTACTATAATCCTTGTCATATGACTCTTAAACCAGACCATATGAACATATACAGGGAGCTAGTGTGCCTTAAACTCACCTATATGATAACCTATCTGCTGCTACTTGGCTCTTGGTCCTCTTTTCATGCTACACCATTTGTTTAGAATGTTTTATCTTTCAGTGTCTGGACCAGTTCCAAGAAATGAACCTCAATCGTAGATCAGTATCCTGAATATAACTCTTGAGTGAAGCAAAATGGATGTGAAGTAAGCAATAATACATGTCTCAGGGAAGTTTTGCTAGAACAGAAGCTCTATACTGCAGAGGAAAATCTTTTGGCAAAAGAAAAGATGAAAGGAAAATAGGAACAAGAAAAAAAGAAATGTAATGCAGATGTTTGAAGAGAATTATGACTGTAGATGTTCACTCCTTATGTTAGATTTGGACTATCATGGAATAGACAGAGAATCGCTGCCTTTTTATTGTTTATACTCAGTCACTTACAGAGGTACTTAATCTCTGGTACCTATGGAGTATGAAATCTCAGAGATGTCTTTGACATCACCCTGCTCTTAATGATTTTGCCCCTGCTACTAATGAGTCCTCAGAATATCTAAGATTTGCCACTTGACCTGTACTCCTGTTGTTGTAGAAGAAAAAAAAACCCTGCATGTATAAGCTATGACTTGAACACCTTTCATGTAGAATAGGCTGAAGAGTTTGCAGAAGGTTCCTGACCACCAGCACAATTATCCCCAGCTTTAAAGTCCCCTCACAAGCAGTGAGGCATATCATTAACAAACTGAACATTTCAAGGAAAATGAGAGGCTAAATCATGGAAGTGGTTTTGTAGCCCCATAAGAACTAAAACTGCATACCACACAGTAATCTGAGTTATTACAGTTTTTACATGCTGGATTTTGTTGTTGTATTGTTGCTTTCATAATGCCTATGATGCATTTTATGGTCAAAATGTGTTAAAACTGCATACATGTACTTTGAAGGGGAGTGAAGTTGGCAGGTCAGAAAACCACAGCTGATCCCTTAAAGCACCTCAGATTTTGTAGGCCATTATAAGGGAATAGTTCCAGCACTGGAATAATCCCAATTTTCTGTCTCTTCAATCTTCTACTGTAGTATTTCAATGGTATTTAAGAATTCATTATTAATGGGGCAGAGTGCTAAGAAAATGTCTCAAAAATACACAGAGCCTATCTCACTGAGTCTTTAAACCTGCAATGCCATTTTAAAAATTGAGATTTAATAAATCAGTCTTAATTTTTTTAATTTATTTCAATAACTTGGCCTTTGCTAGTCCCACAGATGCTTTGTCAAGTCCATCCTTTGGCCCCTTTCTCTGGCCAACATTAATTAAACTATAAAATATATCAATGATATTTATAGACAGATCTATCAAATCATTATGTTCTCTCTCTCATTCCCTCTCCTCTCTCCCCCTATATCCCCCCCCCCCAATATTATCTGGGCCAGCCATGTAATGTAGGAGAAACATGGAGGCAAGTTCAAATTGTCAACCCAATGACCTCCCAGATTATTGCAATTGGTAAATCTTTTTGGATAATTGTTCTCTTGATCTGTCCAGGAAGTGTATACTATAGTTACAAAGAGTAAACATTATTTTTCCACTTGTAACATCATGAAAACAGTGCCTTAATGTATCAAATATAATTAGAAGAAAAATCAGACCTCTAGATGATGATGATGATGGTGGTGGTGGTGGTGGTGGTGGTGGTGGTGATGAATTATGATGATAGTAGCAGCAGCAGAAGCACAGTGGGTTATGTGTAAGATAGAAAATAATGCTGATTGAGAACATGAAATACTGGTACATTCTTAGCTTTTGTCTTTCTAATGTAACATTAGCAAGAAATATTTCGCTTATTTGACTGCAATAACTGCTTCTTTCTTGTGTGTACATTTTCCAGAATACCTTCACAACAGCACCTCTTCATGCCAAGAAAACAATGGTTTTCATTTGTTCTCTGTAGATGATATTTTAATGGCCTTTAACACATTAGAGATGGATTAGAGATGGCCAACAGCTTTATATATATTCATATATATATAAAGCCTTTCTCTTCATCCATGCTAGGTACTACTTGATTCACTTTAAAAAGGAGTAGGGAAACATCCTCCCCTGCCACCTCATTTGTTCCTAGTAGTGTTACTTGTGGCTCCCATGATAATAAGGCAGTGAATCTACTCCAGATTTTACTCTGTATTTTAGATAGAATAAATAAGTTTAGCATCTGAGATTGTTCCTTTAAAATTCAGACTTAACCCAGAGATGATTCACTGCCGCGTTGAGATGGAAGCCATGAGACACCAATGGGCCCTTGTTGAATGATATGTGAAAGGCTGTCAGCCAATGTTTCCAGTCACTGGCTGAGTTCAGACCTTGGGACTCAGCTGATGCCTGCAATACTAAACAAGAGTATCTGTCATGTATCATTTTCCTGCCTTCTTCCTTTCTCCCACTCTGTCTCTGAGGGTTGAGCTTTCTTTATTTTCTCCCAATTAATAATAATAATAATAATAATAATAATAATAATAATAAATTTATTTATATACTGCCCAATGGTAACCTAATCTGGGTGGTTTACAGCCTAAAACACAATTTACAATAAACAGAATACCCCCCCTTAAAACAGTATTAAACATTACATGATTAAAAAATCAAAGCATTTATAAGAACATTAAAAAACCTACAGAGAGACAAGACAAACAAACAGAACAGAATAAAAACTGGGAAACCTCTGAAACCTTCCTCATCCATCAGAATGAATGATGGGGCTGAGAGAGGAAGAGGAGGCCGGGTAACCTAAGGGGGTTGGATGACCCGAGAGGACCGGGAAGCCCTGGGCTAGGATAATTAATCTAGAAAGGCCAGCCGGAAGAGATCCGTCTTAACAGCCTTTTTGAAGCTGTCTAAGGAAGTCAGCTGACGGATCTTGTCAGGCAGGTCATTCCAGAGTTTGGGGGCAACAGCAGAGAAAGCCCTCTGGGAGATCGTCGCAAGCCTCAGTTTTTGAGGCTGCAGCAGGTTCCTCCCAGAGGACCAGAGAACGCGGGGAGGATTGTATGGGAGGAGGCGATCCCTGAGATAGCTTGAACCCA
>JAIPUX010001880.1:50231011-50246649 GCA_020142125.1 Phrynosoma platyrhinos | reverse complement strand
GTGTACATGCGGGGAAACAATACAGATTAGCTCCGTGTTCTAGGGCAGTGTAGTGTGTAAACACGGGGAAATATGTATTAGCTGCAGGTGCCCTTTGGATTAGCTCTGCTCTAGACCCCATGTGATAAGGTCCCATGACTGTCTGCAAACCCTGGATGCACAAAACTCCACAATTCACATGCAAAAGCATTATTCCTGCTCAGAATAATTTCCTAAAACTCTTTGTGTAAATATGTGAAAACTGCAAAATTCTGAGGCTGCTGCCACACTGCAGGATTAATATAGTCGGACACCGCTTTAACTGTCATAGCTCCATACTGTGAAATCCTTGGATTTGTAGTCTATTGTGGCACAAACAAACTACAAGCTTTCTGACAGAGTTCTCTGACAAAGAAGGCTAAATAGCTCAGAAAACTACAAATTCCCGAATCCCATAACATTGAGCTACGGCCATGAAAGTAGTGTCAAACTTATATTAATTCTGCAGTTTAAATGCAACCTGAGACTGTCATACTTTGGACATATCATGAAAAGACATGATTCATTAGAAAAGACTATAATATTTGGTAAGATAGAAAGCAGTAGGAAAAGAAGAAGATTGCATTACAGGTGGATTGATGCAATCAAGGAAGCCACAGCCCTGAATTTGCAAGATCTCTGCATGGCTGTTCATAACAGGGTGACTTGGAGGTCTCTCATAAGGTTGCCATAAGCCAAAGTCAGCTTGACAACTATCAACAATTATGCAGAGAAATGACTACTATCAAAGCTAAGTGAAAAGGCCCTTGATAAAATTGTGGTTGCAAGTTCATTTTGAATTTTCAAGAACTGACAGATGCCCCAATCTTCTTTTATCTTGCTACAGATTCTGATCTGTAACATGTTTGTTCATGACCACTGTAACTTGCATCATAAACCTACAAAATGTTACATGGATACAGGAGAAAACACTTGATGTACAATAGCTATTGGACTTTGATATTCACAAAAAAAAACAAACAAAAAACCTCCATTTACAGAGGCTATGTTCTTTCCTTTCCATTTTTGACCAAAAAAAACTACAGAAGAGCAAACCTATAAAGTTGTCCCTGGTGTAAATTAGAAAACCACCTTGGAACAAAGGTTAGGGAAAACAGTCTTGGCATAAATCAGTGTGCTGTCAATGTAACCATTTACACAGGTTTTTCATGAACAATATATTACATTGCTTTAAATGGAAAAAGGTAGTGCTACTTATGCAGAATACTGAGCCTCATATTGACTTTTGTATTGACCTCCCCTATTTTGGTCAGTTACAGCTGTGTAGAACCTCTGGTAAATTTAAAAAATGGAGAAATTGCACAGATGGGGGAGATTTATGGGGAAGATAGACAGGAAAAAGCATCACCTTCCTTGTTCCCAGCAACTTGGATAGTGATTACATTTGCTACCACTGCCACCACCCACTCCTAAACTCAGCTTCCTTACTTCAAATGCTACGGTGATGTGGAAAACCAGTTATCATATGAACTAAGCCAAGTTGTTAATTAGAATAATACTGCCTCTATGACTTGGCTGGTTATTTCCATGTCACCCAAAAAGTAAGGTAATCTTGCTAAATGAGAAATATCTCATGTTTAGTTAAAAGCCAATGTACATGACTTCTTTTCTGAAAAATCAGTATTCATGGCAATTAATTTCTTTGTGCACCTGAACCCACTATATTTGGTACCTTTTAAACTGGGTATTCGATAGCAATTTGTACTGACATACCCTCATTACATATAATTTCTCAACAGGAACCAGTTAATTTATTAATTAATGACAGTGTAAATTAACTTTTATTTTGTGTTTCAATATCTTAGAGAAAATTACCTATTAATGTTGTTTCCAATGCATTTTAATCATTTTTGTTTCCATTGATTGAATTATTGCTTCTGGACTAATTAAATAAATTCCAAGGATTTCTGATTCAGTTGAAAAACTGAACATATTACGTAATGAGATGTACAACAAATGCTAGTCTTTTATTCAAGGGGAAGGTGATGTTTTAGTTTTACTACTGAAAAAAATAATCTATATTTACTCATGAAGAATTTCTGAGATTATGGACCTGAACAGATTGCCAGAAATAATCCATTTTGAGACCACTTTAACTGTCCTAGTTCAGTGCTAAAGAGTAGCACTGAGCTCAAAGTGGTCTCAAATTGGTTTATTTCTGGCAGTCTGTTCTGGCTCTATTTCAGCCACAACATCAGCATGAACAAATACATGTTCAAAAGTCATTAACTGGATCAGCCCAGTAATAAGAAAATAAATCCAGTGCAGACTTTAGTATCTTGCACTAGAATTATTCCAAATATTCTAATTTTGTAAAAGAAAAAAAGAGCTTTTAGTAATTAACTATTAGTGGACCATTTAGTTGGTTTTGGGGCAACCATATGTATAATTCCATGAATCACAGAACTTTAAATTCATGAAAACGTTAGGGAATTTTTTTTTAGTATAATCTTTATTTATTTTACAATAACAACATTTCATAAGCTTGAAACATAATCATATCCAACATAATATCCGTTGTTTTAATATGTTCACTTCCTGTCTTAAAATAGAATAGTCTTCTCTGCGTAGTTCTTTGTCTTCTTTTTGCTCCTTGATAATAAATCGTATATAACCCTTCTATTTTCTATGGTTAACCAATTTCTCCCTAATCAAAATCAATGAGACCAAATTTCTCTTTAAATAACATTTCTTGTAGATTATATATACTTAATATATTCTCCAAAAATATAATGTGAATAATCTTGTAAAAAAAAAAAAAAGATTCCTGGATTTTTCCACCAATATCTTAACTTACAAAACCATCTCCACCAGGTTTTTATCTAAACACCACCTTTTCTTAAGAAACATCACTATCTGTGACCATTCGTTCTCAAGTTTCTCCAATTTTTTATCCTTCAGTTTATGAGAAAGTATATCTAATTGTCTTATTTCATTTAATTTCATTAACCATTCATCTATCTGTAATCTTTTATCTTCCTTCCAATGTTTAGCTATAATCATTCTGGCAAGAGTTATCATGTATAACAAAATTTCCCTATATTTCTTCTCATCCTCTGCCTTTAAGATATAAGTCATATTTAATACATATATCTCTGGTCTTTTTTTGTAACTTATTCCCAATATCTCTTGTATTATAGTATGAATCTCATTCCAGAAGTCCTTCACTTTTTCACAATTCCACCACATGTGGATCATCGTTCCTTTCTCTTTATCACATTTCCAGCAACGATCGTTATCCCGCTTAAATATTTTCTTTAATCTGGCAGGTGTGTAATAACATCTATTACTGACTTTTAAAAAGTTTTCTTTTAGATCTTGACATCTGGTAAAGGAATTTGTTCTTTCCCATGCTTTCTCCCAAGCTTCTAAAGGTATTTCCCGCCCCAAATCTTTTGCCCAATCAATCATATACTGTTTTATTGGTTTCCTTTCTAACTCTCTCTCCCTAAACAGATTATAATATTTAGTTATTTTTTTATCTCCATTATCCAATATTATTTTATCCAGTTCCGTCATTTTTAATTCAATTCCAATCACTTTAATATCTTCATTAAATCTTGTTCTTATTTGATAGTAACTATACCAATTTACTTCTCTTCCTTCATCAGATATTTCCTCTCTAGTTTTTATGCTTAATTCAGCTTTCTCATTTATCTTTATTATGTCCTTATATCTTAGCCAGTCCTCTCTTACATCCCACCTATTTGCAAACGTTTCCTGATTAGACACCCATCCTGGTATTTTATAATAAAATAAAGCTTTAATTGTCTCCTATGTTTCCAATAGTGCCCTTTGGAAGGGGTTGTTATAAAAGTCCTTATGAATTTGTGCTTTATTATACCAGTATCCGTGCCACCTGAAATGTAAAGAGTCACCTTCCAAATTTAAGATGTAGTTATTTTTTTAATTTTATCCACTCTTTGAGCCATTGCATATTGCATGCCCATCTATATATCTTAAAGTCTGGCATGGCACACACCCCTTTTTCCTTTCTCTCTTTAAGATTATTCCATCTAATTCTTGCCCTTCCCCCTTTCCATATAATTTTTTAAATTTCTTTATTCTAATTATCTATTATCCGATTGCTTAAACTAATTGGTAAATTTATAAATAGAAACAAAATTTTTGGTAGTATTGACATTTTTATTACACTAATTTTCCCCAGTAACGATATATCTAACTTTGCCCAAATTCATGAAAACGTTAGGGAAATTTTATCAGCAGTCTGCCACTGCTGATTTTAAAATAATGAGGCTTGTTCTTCTCTACTCTTGGTGACTACGGGCATGAATAACATACTCATTTTCTACCAAAAAATTAATCTTTTTATGGTTCAGTCTAAGTGGAATATTGGCCTCTCCAAAGTCACACTAGTGGACACCAAGCAGCACAGTTGCACTTTCTCCCCTACAACTCTCTGTGTCCCCTGAAAATTTGCTAGGTTTTCAATCCTCTGGAAGAGCTTTTGGAGCTACAGAGAAGGCATTGTCTCCCACATCCCATTCTGCTGATAGATACACTGTCAGTGGAGGCACCCATTTGGATCTTTGACATTATTTTATTTTATTCCCACATTTTTCTCAACATAGGGCTCGTGGTGGCTGGCAGCCTGGATTAAAACAAAATACCACTTAACAAGTCTCTTATAAATCAGGAAAAGTTGAGAATATTTTGTTGAATATTCTCCTATTGGAATTGCTTTATGAATCATTCTAACTTGGCAGATGCAAAGGTGCTACTTTTGCCTGATGAACTATGAGTTGGATCCAAACAACAGTGAGCAGCAGGAAGATAGTCTGGAGTGCTGCTTAGATAAATATGTGCACAACAGCTTCCACACAGATTTATGCAGTGTTTTAAAATGGTGGTTTCCCTAATTCTCACACCTCCACTTCTGTAAGAGGTTACACAAGTTTTTGTAGAAGCAGAAGAACATACTTGGATTTAGTTTCACTTTTCTCACATAGCTTTCTGACCTGTGGTTGTAACATCCTACAGTCATTATTTCTGTTTGAGTCTTTGTTTTGTATTTAGTTTATCACCTTGGCAAATTGCACCCACTGGGTCTCCTCTGACAATTCAGTAGAGATCTATGTATGGGCAACTGTGAGGATTGTGAGATGGAGTGTAGAAGGCCAGATGTTTTCTGGATGAAAGGAAAGGAGCATTAATTTAGTTTTCATATTCACCCTATAGATAAGGTCACCCTATATATCCTTAAGGAATGTATAGAATAGAAACTGGGCATCTATTAGTTAATCAAGTGGGCCTCAACAAAACAAATAACAAAATAATACCGTAATTCAGCTTTTCTGTAGAGGCAGCTTCACTTGCTGAGCAAGGTCAACTCATGCCGTAACAAATAAAGATGTTATAGCCTGAAACAGCTACAAAACTATTCCTTTGTTAGTATGGGTGATTTTCTCCCTTGGTGTGTGAAAGTGTCAGCATTTTCCAGAACAAGAGTGAGAGGTCATTTACAGATCAAAAGAAACCAGCTCAGTTTTCTGATCTTAAGGGAGTGTATGTGACTGTAATCTAACCTTAGAACCTGATCTGTGGGCAGTGCCTGATTCATTGTGGGACCCCAATGAATGGCAGCTGTGATGAAGGACAGATTCAGTCAGCTGAAGTGAAATGAGCTATCTTTGACTTTGCTTTAAATTTTATTGCCACATTCCTTTTGACATCCATATGTAATAATAAAACACAGTTTTGTAACACATGTGACTTTGGGCCTTTACAGACTGCCAGAGATAATGCAGCTTGAGGCCACTTTAACTGTCCTGACTCAGTGCTAGGGAATCATGGGAATTGTATTTTTTTCCTGGGACATTGAGCTCTCTCTGTCAGAGAGCTCTGGTGCCACAATAAGCTACAGTTCCCATGATTCCTTAGCACTGAGCCAGGGCAGTTAAAGTGGTCTCAAGCTGCACTATTTCTGCTAGTCTGTAAAGCAGGGATAGGCAACCTTTCGTCTTTAAGGGCCGAGGGACTTCAGCTCCCAGAATCCCAGGAGCTATTGGCCAACATGGGACTATTGGCCAACATGGCTGAGGCTTCTGGGAGCTGAAGTCCCTTGGCCTTTATAGGGGAAAGGTTGACTACCCCTGCTGTAAAGGCTCTTTGTTTCATTGTGACAGAACATAAGACTGGTTAGCTTGAGATCTGAATGGGACTGTTATTTAGATAGACACACACACATGGGTGCATGCACGCATGCACACGTGCACACACCTACCTTTTAATGATCAGAAGATACCCTCCACATGCAGAAGGTCACTTTGGACCAACTTTAAGAATAATCATTTTGTAAGAGCCATAGGGTTCATTTTAACATTGTAGTCAAAGATAAAATGTAAACTAAAACTGGTTTCAGTGGACATATTTGACCATTATTTACAATTAGTTTCTTCAAACACTGCTAAGTTTAAAAGATTGTATAACTGGTATATAGAATCTTTCAGGTAGCTATTAAATGTCTATACAAAGTGACAAGTACAAATGATAAATAAGTTTGTTGGTTTTTTCTTTTTTTTTTTGGTTTGGCAAGATGAATATCATAAACTCAGTGAGCATTGTTTTCAACATCGCGAGTCTATGTCATTTAATGACCACATAAATTCTCAGCGTATAATTTTTAATATATTAGGAACATAGTAGTTAGTTTTTTGTGGGTTGTTTTGGGCTGTGTGGCTATGTTCTAGAAGAGTTTCTTTCTGACGTTTCACCAGCATCTGCGGCTGGCAGAGAAAATCTTCTCTGAAGATGCCAGCCACAGATGCTGGCGAAATGTCAGAAAGAAACTCTTCTAGAACATGGCCACACAGCCCGAAAAACCCACAAAAAACTATGGATGCTGGCCATGAAAGCCTATGACTTCACATAGTAGTTAGTGTCAAGGTAATCAGTGCATTTAGGGCCTCGGCAGACAGCTAATAGGGCGTCTCCGAGACCCGGAAGAGGAGGGGCAGTCGCACGCGCGGCGTCCCTTCCTCTTCCTGAGGTCGCCCTGGAAGCTGCCGGCCCTCCGCATGGCCGGTGCTTCCAAGGCAACCTCCCGCCGCAGCGACCACATGCGCTGCAGCGGAAAAGACAGCGAAAATGCGCCCTACGCGTTTAGGGTGCACTTTCGCTGTCTTAAGGAAGGAGCGCTGATTTAGCGCTCCTTCCAGGGACACCACAGGAGCGCCGCGGTGCGGCTGCATCCCCCCTAATGGTCTGCATCCCCCCTCAGTTAGATCACATTTAAAATTCTTTACCACCACCTCCAGGAAAGGATTGATTGGCAAATATCTGTCGTGAACTGGAAAATGTTCACACAATCCTAAAAGTATTTTTAATAGGAAGCAGGAAGAATCAAGGTAGACCAAGCACTTGAAATTTGGCCATTGACCAAATTTAAATCACATTTTCATAATTTACAGCAGATGTTCTTTACTGAGAGAGGCTGGGCAAAATCTACAGCTATGTAGAAATGACATATGTGTGAGAGATTTTTTTTAAAATGTTCATCATCCCTTGAACATGACTGAAGACAAAACATCAAATGTTTCCTTGGCACTACAACAAACATTGCAATCAAATAATATTTTTATTTTCCTACAAAATTTTGATTAGATGGAACTGGTTCAATATCTCTGTTTCTACTTCCTGCTGACCACACCTGGAATGGAGAAGTGCCTGTCCATCTCCTCTGAGTTATCTGCTATCTAAAAGAGAAACCATACAGCAGGGGTAGGCAACCTTTCCCCTTTAAGGGCCGAGGGACTCCAGCTCCCAGAAGTCTCAGCCATGTTGGCCAATAGTCCCATGTTGGCCAATAGCTCCTGAGATTCTGGGAGCTGAAGTCCCTCGGCCCTTAAAGGGGAAAGGTTGCCTACCCCTGCCATACAGTATGAACAGCAGGTTCTCCCAAACACCACTACATCCTTTTATCAGCTGTTTAATTCTTTGGAATTCCTGAATCAATGGTCTCCTATTTGGTTTTCATAGACTCTCATTATCCCTTTGTTTCAAAAATTCAATAAACAGCACAGCAGTACACCATTTTAAAAAAATCCAGCAATTTTTTTTTGTAGCAATAAATAACATAACATGCTTCAAACACTAGGCTTCATAAATGCTTAGGTGTGGAACTACCATTTGAAAGGTAATAAGTATGACGCTGAGTGATAAAACATCAACAGAGTTTCTGACACAGTGGAATCACAAAATATTAAATACCACAGGTTTTATATTTTTATCAAATATAAAATATAAAATAATTTTGGCTATTAACAATAACCAGAAGCCACATTAGAATCAGCTCTTTAATGCTAAAAATTGTGAAATCTTTGATGCATGTCATCTGGAAGCATGTTGTTTTCCATCTGATCTGGACTGGAAGTCCTGAATATTCAGTAGACATTCCTAGAATTTTCCATAAAGAATTTTGGGAAATGATTTAAGAAGGCAAAAAACTTGTTTCATGGCATTGTTCTTATACCAAGTATTTCATTGCTTGGTAAACAACCTGTGACCATTTCACACATTTTTGATTGCTGACAGGTAAAAATGCACCAAACTAGTTGGCTTTTGGCTTCCTTGTTTTCACTTTATTCATATCTCTTTGCACTCATACTGTATTATGTGAACCATCAGAAAGATCTATGCTGAATAAAGCTGGAATAACAAGAAAATCCTGAAAAAACTCCTAGTAATCAGACATATTTATGTCAGTTTCAATGCAATGTCAGGATAGTTTAAAATGCAAATTATGAAATGTTTTATTCATGCTTTGAAATACTTTTACATCTTTTATTTCTTTTGTACTATAACAGATCTTAAACAAATGCTAGTCACATGGACCTGTATTTTGTATGCCATTTTTTTGATCTTCATAGACAGTAAATGAACACTTAGGGCTATGCTGAATATTCATATGAAAACATTTTTAGCAAAGAAATAATGCCAGTAACACCTGGTGGCTTCCTGGTCACTGAGTGGTGAATTCACTCTAGGTTTCAGTCCAGACTCTAAAGGAGCTATCCAAGGCTCTGAACTCTATCACCAAAATAATTTCAGCATTTGTGATAGCTCCTTTAAATTCATATTTCCTGACTGCTGCCATGGAGTAGTGTGGTGTAGTGGTTTGAGCATTGGATTACAACTCTGGAGATAAAGGTTCAAATCTCAGCTCAGCCGTGAAACCCACTGGGTTACCTTGGGCAAGTCACACTCTCTCAGCCTCAGAGGATGGCAAGGGAAAACACTCTCTGATGAAACTTGCCAAGAAAACTCCATTATAGGTTTGCCTTAGGGTAGCCACAACTCAGGAATGATTTGAAGGCACAAAACAACAACAACAAGACATTAAGTAATGCTAGCATGGGAGAAAAATGTTTCTAATGGTTGTTGTTGTTGTTGTTGTTGTATGCCTTCAGGACATTTCTGACTTATGGCAGTCCTAAAGTGAATCTATCATGGGGTTTTCTTGGCAAGTTTCTTCAGAGGGGAGTTTGTGATTGCCATCCTCTCAGGCTGTGAGAGAGTGTGACTTTCCAGGGTCACATAGCAGTTTACATGATTATACTGGGATTCAAACCATGGTCTCCAGAGTCATAGTCCAATGCTCAAACCTGGTGTTGTAATTTAGTGCACTCCAGTGGTTCTGTTCCTTCCTCTTGGGCAGATCCCAGAGGGTGCTGCTCGAGGACAATTGCTCCATTAAAAGGGAGCTCATGTGCGGTGTCCCTCAAGGTGCCATTCTGTCCTCAATGCTGTTTAACATCTACATGAAGCTGCTGGGTGAGATTATTTGGAGTCATGGGGCTGGGTGTTATCAGTATGCTGATGACACCCAGATCTATTTCTCAATGTCTCGATTGTCAGCCTTGAATCCTGATGGCATCTCTCCTCTCAATGAGTGTCTTAAGGCAGTAATGGACTGGATGAGGAAAAACAGATTGAGAGTGAATCCAGACAATACGGAGGTGCTAACAGTAGCGGCCCCAAAACCAGAAACTGGGTTGCAACTTCCAGTCCTGGATGGGGTCACACTCTCTGTAAAGGACTGTGTTCTCAGTCTGGGGGTGCTCCTTTACTCCCAAATCAGGTAAATGCGATGGTCAAGAGTGTCCGTTATCAGCTTCAGCTGATATGCCACCTGCGCCCTTTTCTGGAAGTAAGGGATCTTGAGACTGTGGTTCATGTGCTGATAACTTCCCATCTGGACATGGGGCTATCCTCATGCTTGGTCCAGAAACTTCAACTAGTACAAAATATGGCAGCCAGAGTGGTCTCTGGAACATCCAGGAGAAACCACATAACCCCGGTATTAAAATCTCTCCACTGGCTGCCTGTTAGTTTCTAGGCCCAGTATTGTGTTGTGTTGGTTATCATCTTTAAAGCCCTAAATGGCTTGGGTACAACCTACCTTCAGGACCACCTCCTCCCATATAATCCTCCCTGCACACTCCAATCCTCTGGGAGGAACCTGCTTTAGCCATTAAAATTCAGGCTGTTAGCAACCTCCCAGAGAGCATTTTCGGTAATCGCCCCCAGATTATGGAACGGCCTACCGGATGAGATTACGAGCTTAACCAGCTTTAAAAAAGCTGTGAAAACAGATCTCTTCCAGCAGGCCTTTCCTGATTAGATCCTGGCCTCAGGAGTTGTGCCTCCCTACCTCTTTCTGTTCGGCTTACCTACAGCTTAGGTCTATTTGTAATTTTCTTAATTATCATGGGGTTTTTTTTTGTTGTTTTATGTCAATTTTAACATGTGTAGTTTAATAATTTTTATGGGGGAGGGTGGGGTTTTAGTTTGTACTCTTGAGGTCATTTTAACTGTTGTAAGCAGTCCCTATTGTTTTTACAGAGGGGTGGGGTATAAATCAATTTAATTTATTTATTTAGATATAGGTGGTTCTGGAAGGGCACAAGGTAGAATAATTCGCATTTGTCTGAGATTCTTGTCTAAATTAAAAATCAGAATGTGAATTGCAGATTTCTTTCTACTTATAAAATTTTTTGCCAATCTACACTGTCCTTCTATTTTCTGTCTCCTGCCCTCTCCCTTTTTCTGGCACTATCAATGCACTGAGGATAATACATGTAAAGGTTTGTTGTTAGCTCTAACAACACTGTGCACTGTAGTAATACAATCTGAGCTTTCCAAAATCGTTTGGCCGATGATCCATGTTGATACCTTAAGGTAGAATGCAAGGTGGAAGACAAAGGGAGAAGAAATCCAGTTCCATAAGTGTAAGATATTCCGTGGGCTTTGCCTTCCATATTCAAATCATTCTTGCCAGCCACAAGAAAAAAATACTGGAGCAAAAGGTTAATAGAAATTGCATTTGCTGCACAGTTTTCCAAATTCATCTGAACATTATCACCCTTTCCTCGCTCCCCCCCCCCCAAAAAAAACCCCATGATGAGTGCCAGAAATCAGCTCAGATGTTGGAAGATTTGATTGGAATGCTCAATTTTAGTATAACAGTGTAACCTGAAAGATTTATTTGAAATACTTATTCTTTCTCAGCCTTTTTGTACCATTGCAAAATTGTTCATAACAAGAGCAATTTTTCTAAATAAGGTGGTTCAGACAGCTTAATGATCTTCAGCCATGACACAAGCTCACCATTGTCTGAAAGAGTGGCCCTGGATGCCTAAACAGAAGACTAGAGCCTTAGTATAATGAGCAACTGAACATGTCCTAAGTGGCAGTTTAGCAGTCTAGTTATACACAGGAAGTTGTGTTAAGTTATTAGATGAAATTTCTACTCATATAGCAACCTCAGTAATAAGGCTATCTTATGTGCAAGTCACAGTGGTGTGCTTTGTTTTTATGTGAATCACCTCAGCACAGATGAAGCTAGGGACGTGTCTTTATGCAGCAGCTATAATTTGGAAATCCATGACATGTCACCTGTCTATTAGTTCGCAACAGCTTTAACATTTTTTCCAGTGCTGGGAATATGTAGTTTGAAGGAGTATATAGCCATAAATGACAGTTTTATATTTTCTTCTACTTCCATGAATACTCATTCCCATACAAAGGGCACAGAATATGTCTCTCTATATATTCATGTGTGTTAAAATATATACTTTTAAATTAAATTAATTCAATATTATTATAGTTACAATGCCCCTCAAAGCAGTTAGCTATTGTTAAATGTTTTGAAAAGATTCACTTTCACTTTTGGGGTTGTATGCATGGGCCAAACAGCCCCTATTCCCCACAGCCTGGCATCATCCTGTTTACATGATGCAGGTCAACAGCTCTGGGCCATGATTAGGCAGACCGGATGTTGATCCAGTAGATCCAGCCCACCCCTGCTCAAGCTGTCTCTTATCCTGGTTCAACAAGATTGTTTTTTTGCAGTGAAATTTCTCAGAAACTCCACCATGACAGCCAGCACCACATTGTGCTCTTTACCTGCCACCACTGCCAATCCCTGTGAAGGTCTTGCCATGGCCTGTGACATTGGAAGAGGGTGCCTGGCCATGTGGGGCATGCCAGGCATTCCATTCCCACCATTACAGGCTGCAGCATGGGCCTACACAGTGATCGGTGATCGGTGACAGCAAACAAGGTGTGCAGCAGCAGTATCCATGGCGTGGTGGCAGGCAGGTGTCTGCCCACCCATTGCTGTGTTGGCATATGTAAATACAGGGAATGGGAACAGGCCATACCCCCATACAGGATACCATGGGGTTGGCCTGTGGTATCCTGCCCATGCATTCAGCATCTTTTCATTATTCAAATAAGTATAGCTCCCATCAGATATAGCCAACCTTGCTAATGCTAAGGGACCTGGAACTTGCAGTTCAACCACATCTGGAGGGTAACATTTTGCCTGTTACTGACTTAAATAAAACATTAAAACCAATGTGGTAATCAAATCATAAATAATCTTTTTCAGGCTATATCTAACCAATGTTCAATAAACTGAAAAATATCAAAATGTCTTGTTTAAACATTACATGTGGTATCAAAATAAAAGAAATCCCTCCATATTTATTAAAGTGAAGATGGGTTAGACCCCTGCACTGTAATATCTAAAACTTTTTTCTGGATGACTCTAAAATATTAATAGAGGAGCATTTAACTTCTGGGTCTTCACTTAGCAGTTTGCAATGACACAGGTTAACTAGCTCAGTAAGAAGCTGAGCTGTTTCTCAGCATGCACTCTGGGGAAGGAGCTTAGCTTCTGAGATTTATTTAATTAATTTAATTAATGTATGGTTTAATTCTTTATTTTATTTCATCTATAAAATAAGTTATGCTTCATTATACAATCATACATTACTATACAGATCAGACATCTTCCCAACTTACTCTCCATCCCTCAGTTTTCTCTTTCCATACATCTCCTTCTTTAATCCTATCTATTCTCTTCCCCCTTTCCTTCCTCCTCATCCTCCATCCCTGTCATTCACATTCTGGGTCTGGATGTATTCTTTGAAATACACGCACGCACACATGCACACACCTCCATCCTTAGACATACCATTATGGGCATTTTATCAATTTCCAAATAAGACCTGGCCTTGGACATAAAGAGAAACTGGAACGTTTCACAACTAATGGCCAAATGTTTACCAGCCAGGGCTGAGGCTCAACTCAGGTCTGCATCCTTCCGAGGTCGCTAGAATGAGTACCCAACTGTTGGGGGGCAATCAGCTCACAGTTGTAAACAGCTTAGACACCCCATAGTGTGGTATGAAGCAGTATATAAATGAAGCTGCTTTGCTTTGCTTTGCTTTATCCTTATTAAAACTTTCCATTTGTCTGGAACTTATTTTCTTCTAAAGGGCTTTGTATTGTTTTGGTTTTGGTTAGTAAAACTCCAATGCTTCTTTGCTACACCCAGAAAACTGTCCATTAAGATTTCTGTTGAATCCTACCACATCACAGCTTCACCCTTTCCTTTCCCTTATGATTCAGTGTCACATTTTCACCCACTGGGTGAAAATTTTGTATGAGTCACAAAACTGTATTATTCTCCCTGCTTGTTTTCTTCCTAGCCCTATCAGTCTTTAGAATGACTTCCTTTGTCTTGTTTTAAAGGTTTGTTTTCTGCCCTTTTCTTGACACATGGAAATAATTGATGGCAGATAATTAAATCCCACTGATGACAAAATACTGCACTGTATTGTTTCTGCTATTGTTCAGCATTAGTTATCCTAAAGTAAAGTCCCTTTTCTGACTTTTTAATTCTTCTACTCATTTCTTTCTGTTTACAGTACAGCATGTAAATAAAGCCATTGTTTTATGAAATTGGTGCCCTTTCTCAATTGTTACTCATAACAGACTGCAAGGATACAACAGTAATTTCTTCACTTTTCCCTTCCTTGTATACTTGTGTTAATAATCAGTCATCAAGGAAGCTATAGACCAAACCTCTACATACCCTTTTAACACAGAAAATAATACTTTGTCATCCTTTCAAGTGGCAGCTTTCTCCCAGCCATATGTATACATTTTGCTTATTTATGAATTAATTAAATAGAAGATATATAATAAACACATAACAACAAACAAGTTTGCTAGTTGATATTGAACACTTCTATGCCTGGAAAAAAGTTTGGGGGCTTGTTTTTTGTTTTTTAAATAACAACCAAATACTTTTTGCCAAGGCACTTTTAAATGAAGAAAATGCCTGATCGAAATTGTGTTCATTTTCATGGTACAATTTAGTTGTAAAATGTGTCCTTTTCACCATAAGATTATCTTGACTTTCTGAAACAGTGCACCCTGAATCTGTAAAGAAAGCCTGAGTATGAGGAATAGTTAAATGACTAACTGCATCATTTGATGTTGCTAGATTAGCCTTCCATGCTGAGCAGCTTTGTGAAATTTCCCATCTACATTTTCATGCTTTAAATAGCCATTTCTTTTTAAAAAATCACTCTCCTGTGCAAAGTTAGAGAACTGGAAGGATAGGTGAGAAAAGTTCAACAGAAAAAGCTTAAACAGGAAGGAACATGGTAGAGGTTGTAAGAAGTCCTTCAAAGGAAGGAATAATGTGCTATAGTATATTCTGTTCTTTGTTCAGTACAGGTTGAACTGTGTGGATGGTAGCAAACATTCAACTGCAGAAACATTAGGTGTCGACGGAGGACCTAAAATATTGCATGGGAAGAATATTAAAGGTGTGCTACATTTCTGAGTTACAGATAGGATTATTTCTGTAGAGATATTCTTGCAGTCTTACAATTCCCAGCCATTTCTATATGGAATGCAGAGCATAATGGTAAAATGGAAGTAGAAAGCTAGAAGGGGCATAAAAAGAGCTGGACATTAGAAGCCTCTACATGGGGCTACCCTTGTGCCTAACTTGGAAACTTCAGTTGGTGCAAAACATGGCAGCCAGATTAATCACCAGAACATCTAAAAGGGAGCACATTACACCAGTGCTTAAATCCCTCCACTGGCTGCCAATTAGTTTCCGGGCTCAGTACAAGGTGTTGGTTTTGACCTTTAAAGCCCTACATGGCTTGGGCCCAACTTATCTCAGGGACCGCCTTTCCCCATATGAGCCCCCCCTGTGCCCTTCAGTCAGCGGGAAAGAACCTACTTCAACAACCGAAGACAAAGTCTAAACA
>JAIPUX010001880.1:50163658-50213195 GCA_020142125.1 Phrynosoma platyrhinos | reverse complement strand
ACACACACATCTTTACATTTCACCTTTGACTGTATATCCCATCCATATGCTAACAGAGATGACACAGAAATGCATGTTATTCTAGTGGACCTACACTTGGTCATAGAGATGTTTATAGCTTCACCTCCCAGAAAGCCTAGTTAGAGTGGCCAGGAGTAAGGAGTTCTAAAAGCTGAGACCAAAAAACATCTGGAGTGTCATGGTCATCCCTGAGGAGGACTCGGAGGATGAGGAGGAGGTCTTGGCCCCTCAGGTACAGGGGGATCTTGAGACTGTGATAGAGCCTAATCCTGCCCTCCTAGGTTCCAGCTCTCCCCTCTCAGCCCCTGCAAAGATGACTCAGCCTGACTCTAGTGGTGAGGAGTCTCCTGCAGGGGACACTGAGTCTCAGCAGCCCAGCCTTGCCTTAGCAGAGGTCTCAGCCTTCGGAGATATAGAACAGCAGGACATCCCTACCTTTAGCCAGAGGAGAGTTGAAAGGACGTGCCTTCGGCATCCCAGAATGCTCATTGAGAGACGCTCAGCCAACACTCAGCAGCTGTGAGGAGGAGGGAGTGGTGCTATGATTTAAAGCACATGGGAGATGCCGACTACCTTGTCAGAGACTATCAAGCTTCTCTTGAGAGAACACTGCTGGCTCTGGCTTCCTTGCTCTTGGACTGTTTTGCAACAACGACTTTGGATTGGACTCATTGACCAACTCTCTGGCACCCTGACCTTGGACTGAACTGATACTCAAGAATTTCTGGAATCCTGAACTTGGTCTGACTTGTGACTACTCTATTTGGACAAAGGACAGGTCTGTGAGTTTAGTCTGTCTGCTGGCAGCTCAGCTTGGGCTTTGCCGCTCTTATCAGCTTATTTGGTGTGTGTGTGCTGGCAGCATTCCAGGACATGGAGGACCAAAGGTTGAATATCACTGATTTAGTCAGTGGGGAAAACACGTAGACAAATGCATACATTAGGAAACATGCCTATAATATGGGTGTACATTATGGAAAAAGAAAAAGAAAATGTGTACAAATGAATCATACAGCCTAACATAAACATAGAATGGAACAGGATTGCAGTTGGGAATCAGAAAAATGGCAATAACACCAGACACATATCACTAGAGAAATGTGCATTACAGACATTTTGTTTTACGTTTCGATACCATAGGAATATAAAAGGTCATTTTATGGGATTTACAGTTAGAAAGTACGTGTAGATTTGTTGTTTCATATAAATGTAAGTACCCATAGGGTTTCAAAACAACCTTAAGGAGACCTTTTTACAGAGAAGAGAATATATTTGATGCTAGCAAACTTTGTTTACCATTGAGACTTATTTCTAAGAAGTCATTAAAAAGCTTTGGAAGTGCCAAGAATCTGGAGTCATTAGTTCTCTTTGTCAATAATAAGTTTGACCCTAAGTATAATGCAATTAAATGAAGGAAAACCAGAAGCTAATTATACGAGCAAAGCCTGACAGGCAGCATAGTGTGCTCCCAAGAAAATTCTGACTGCTTGAAATACAGTTGTCCCTGTAATAAATTTTCAGGGGCTCTGTTCCTGTTCCCTTCCCCCCCCCCCCAAGAATCAGAAAAATCACAAATATCCAAGCCTCATTGGATATAATGGCCACACACTCCTGTGCTCAGCATTCTCACAGTCGTGCCACTATTTTGTCCCTCCTGGCTTCCTGTTAACAGAAATTCAAGACCACAAATGGGAAGTCCGCAAACTAGGAAGGAGGACTATTTTAAACTATTTAAGCAGGATAAAATACTTGTATGTGTACAAAAGAAGATGGTTATTGTCACTTAGCCTAAAGAGATTGTTCCCGTTTATGCTTATGAAAAGTAGATGCTTCCTCTGTCATTAGTTTTTACTGTAACTATAGCTGAGCATTTCAGTCATGGTGTCTGTTTAGCACCACAGAAGAATGCATGATTGGATGTGAGGTTTCAACCTTAAATGTTAATAGGAGAGATCTGACCTGAGCACTTAACCCTAATGGGTTGTTACCTTGTTGATTTCTTAGTACATTTTCCTGATCTTGGAAAAATTGCTATTTTGAATTACAGTTGTTAGAATCTGACAATCAGCATGGACCCCTTATAGTAAAATAGCAACAATGACAACATTTCTAATGCATGTTTTTCCCTCCATGTATAGTCAGATTTCAGACATATACTAAGGTCAGCTAGTATAAGCTATTGGTTCTAAACCTTTGCTCTTCCAGATATTGTGGACTTTAAGCCCTATGGTTCCTGCCAGCATAGTCAATGTTCAGAGATTCTGGGAAATGATGTACAAAACATCTATAGGGCCAAAAGCTAGGAAACTTTGGTATTGCAAGCATCCAAAATTTGTGGAAGATCAAGGCTGCATCTGCATTGCAGAAATAATCTAGGTTGACATTACTTTAACTGCCATGACTCAATGCTACAGACTCTGAGATTTTTCGTTTTGTGAGGTCATCTCTGTCACAGAGCTCTGGGACCACAACAAATTACAGTTGCACTGGCACAAAGGACACGAGATGCCTCTTTTTGGGTTTAAACAGGCCACAACTTTTATTTAGCTGTACAGGGTCTATTTACAAAGCAATAAACATTAATAAATTTGTCACGTGTGTAAGTGAAGGTGTAACCCCCCAAAATGGGTGGTCCTTCATCGCACATGACAAAATAAGTAAACAATAATATCAACAAATTTACAAACCCCTCCCCTCTGGAAATGGCGTCATATTACATTGTATGACGTCATTCAATTAATGACATCATGCATTTAACTGCATTCGTCATTTCCTTTAATTTGTCTTATGCCAATTTTACCCCAATTAATTTAATTAGCCAGATTAATTTTCCTGTGGGGTGGGGGTCATTACCTGCCCTCGAAGTACAAAACAAACAATTTTCAAATTATAGACCCTACCCTTAAGTTGTGACAAAGCAATAACAAGGACACACCATGACCCATTCCCAACATCAATTTAATTATTAATCTCAGGGAGGGCGAAAAATCCAGGGAAGGACCCTGGGGGAAAAATTTCATCCTGGCCCCCGAAAGCAACCAGCCTAAGCTTGAGAGTAACCAATGTATAGCATCTTAATTAAGGGTGGGTGGGATGGGTCACTCAGTTCAAGCTCAAAAATGGCTGCCTCCACGTGGCAGCACAGAGCTATAAAGAACAAACTCTCATCCCAAGTCTCAAGAGACCAAGAGCAACACAAGACTTTAGAGTAACAACCAAACACCTAATTGGACAAAGTGTGCAGGTGTTCTCATTCCCCCGCGTGCTTTGACTAATCAGGCTTCTCATGTCCTTATATGTCCAGCACAACAAGAAACCCTTCCCGACTCATCAGGGGGTGTCTTTCTCAGAATTCCATTAAGCCTATGACAGTTAAAGTTGTGTCAAACTGGATTATTTCTGTAGTGCAGACAGAGCCATAGTTCTGCTGTGTCAAAGGCAAGAGTCAAACATGGCATCAAGTCAGTTGCCTGTCAATAAATCAATCTCAAAGAATCTTGTTTTAGAGGAGGAATTTGGGGCAATCAGGGACAGGGAATTAAACACAGTCACTGTGAACAAAGCTTCTAAAATTAGCATTACTGTGGTGTATTATCAGTCTTCTCTCTTCATCTAATTAACAATGATTGTTTGTGACTTTGTTAAGAGGCAAAGTAAGGTGATGGTGTCAGTACTTGGACACCTTGTAGAGGGAGTAGAGGGAATAGAAGTCAGAACGGGCAGTTGAAGCCTGCGTTACCTACTCCAAGCCATGACTATCCTAAGCCAACATTACTGGCTTTGTGGACTTTAAGCCCTATGGTTCCTGCCAGCATAGTCAATGTTCAGAGATTCTGGGATACAGGAGACAATTCAGTTAAATTACTCATGCTAGCTTTTAAAGACAAATGGTATTCTGTGCTTCAGTCAGAACTTGGAACATTACATTTTAAAAGTAATTTGTTCACATTTGTTATAGTGTTTAGGAAGGACTTCATTGTAATCATTGCAATGTTATTAAAGTACAGTGGGCCCTTGGTATCTGCTGGGGTTTGGTTTCAGGACATCCTCATGAATACCAAGGTCTGTGGAAGCACTCAGTGGCATCACTAGGGGGGTGCGGAGGTTGCAGTCCACACCAGGTAACACCCTAATGGGGAGTGACACCATGATTCCTCAAGCACTTACCTTTTGGCAGAAATCGGCTGTGGCATTCATCTGCTTCCCATTAAAATCTTTTAAGAGATAGTGGGAGTGGGGCAAAGCTCAATGGGAGGAAAAAGAAGAGTTCGCAGTATTTTTTAAAATTAAAATTTCAAATTTCAAATTTTTAATTTTTTTTAAAAATTAGAAATGAATTTTTAATTTTTTCATTCTTTGAAATGTTCTTTAAAAACATCACATTTTAACCAAATTATGTATATGTAAATACATTTAGGTTGTGCTTGTGATATTGTAATTTGAAGGTATAATTATAATTTTGCTAGTTGTTTATATCATAGCTATTAGCATTACATTCAGTGGGATATGGGAATTATGATTTACAAGTAACAATAGTGCAAAAAAAGAATTACTAAGGATGCTGTATGGTGTGAAATGGGAGGAAGTCAATGGGAGATGTGACACCATGAGTTGCTGCAGTGGGTAACACCAACCCTAGGGACACCACTGGATGCACTTTATATGAAAGGGCAAAATCAAGGTTTGATTTTTGGAATTTATATTTTTTTGAACATTTCCAAGCCATGGATGGTTGAATCCATGGATAAGAATTCATGGATACAGAGGGCTGACTGTAACTCATTGGCTGTATCTATACTGCAGAATTAATGTAGTTTACCCCCAGTTTAACTGTGATGGCTCAGTGCTGTGGGATCCTGGGATTTGTAGTTTTGTAAGACATTTGGCTTTTTCCATCAGAGAGCAGTGGTGCCACAACAAACAATAAATCCCAGGATTCCATAGGATGGAGCCATGAGAGTTAAAGCAGTGTCAAATTGTGTTAATTCTGCAGTGTGGCAGCAATCATTGTGTTTCCTTTTTTAATGGTGCATTGTTTTTCTCTTAAATTTTGCAGAGAGAAAAAAAGTCTTAAATTTGAAAATAGAATCAAATGGGAAAAATTTCTACAAAGTGTCTCTATGATTAAAAGTAGTTTTTAAAAATATTTCTGTAGCAAGGTGTTGTGGATCCCAGCAGCTGCTCCAGCCCCTTCAGTCACAGAGAGGCCCGCCATAGGGCTGCCAGGTATCTGGTTGCAATTGCAGTGCTTCAGATGTAGCTGCTCAGACAAAGTGGTAGTGATGGCAAACTTTGATTTTCTCATTTTCAATGGAAGAGGAAGAGAATTGAATTGTATTCCCTGTAGCTATCAAAGAATCTTGAAAAAAACTGCACAGCTTATCTCGAAGACCATGCAGCTTTCCCAAAAAGTTTTGCAGCTTTGCCTCACTCTTAAAGCAGCACCTTTTAAAAATAACCCACTCCCCACCCCCACCCCCAAAGAAGCTGGTTAGTTCTACAACCTGTCACTGAATCCTGGCCTCCAGTCCAGGAACTGCTTACTCATCGAAGCATCCCAATCTGGGGATGACTTACATAAAATAGAGGCTGAATCCTGGATATGTACCAGTAGCAGGGGTGTAATCCTGTAACAGCTTGCCAGATTTGAGAGCCAGATGGTGGAGTGACTTACTGGCAAGATAGGTGTGCTCAATTCTCCAGAGTCACCAGGGGCTAGATCATGAAGTGACTTAAAATAATAATAATAAATTTTATTTATACCCTGCCCCTCTGTCAAACAATTGGGCAACTCACAGCAGTTAAAACTCCATATTGCTTGATGTCCCATTACACAGACATAATAATAAATAATAAAATAAAAATCTAATGAATGATGCTGATAACTACATGATGATTTGATTTTTCATGCCAGGAGACAACTACAGTGTGCAGCTCCCCAAGGAGTGGAATGAACATTAGGTAATGGTAAAGGTATTCCCCGTTGACAAGATTGTCAAGTTGAGTCTGACCATAGGGGGCAGTGCTCATCTTTGTTACTAAGCCAAAGAGCCAGCGTTGTCTGAGGACTACTCTGTGATCATGTGGCCAGCATGATTGCACAGAACGCTTTTTACCTTCTAACAACATACCTTACTATTTGCACCAATGAAGTGACTTGTTCCATGGCTTTTGAAATATAACTTCATCATGAGAGTGTGTGTGAGAGAGAAAGTAACTTGCCACAGGAAATTATGTTAACTGGCAACTCATTACTTTAAAGGTATGGTTTCAGTATATTATACTAAATAACTGCTGACTTTGAAAACATCTGGTATGTACTGCTGTTTCCCATATCCAAAAGCATCAAAATCTGGCTATGTACTTACCAGACTCCAACACACGCCCCATTCCTTCTCACTTGAATGCCATCCTCCAGTCTTCCAGACTGAGTTCATGCCGTCAGCTCTTGATTTCATGCCTGTAGCACAAAAATACATACTGCACTCTTTACTATGGTAAGTTCAATGCACATACGCATACACGATAGAAAACAGAGTATCTCTCAGTCTCAATTTCACAGAGTTTTGCCAAATCCCATTGCAGTCTTTTCTTGTGTTTTTTCTCTGCACTTATTTTTTAAAATGCATTTTGTGAATTGGTGTGCTTATGTAATTTACATAGATTTCTCCATTGATTAAAGCCTGCTTTTGTATATTCTTCCCAATTATGCTCAATTTAGCTGTCTGCATTTTAAAATATATCCTTTGTTTATGTGCATATATTATTATTATTATTATTTTGGAAACATCCTGTAAGCCTTGCAGATATATGAATGCTTCACTAGATATGCACATTTACTCAAAACTGGTCTTGGGAGGTGCATGTGCTACTAGACTGGGAAGTCCAGCAAAATTTATTTTCATCTCTACCCTAACTGTATGGGTTGCAGCCATCACATTGCATCATGACCTCTGTTCTATTGTTCCACCTATCTGCTCTGGGATAGTCACAATCTGATAGCAGCTCTCCCTTCTAAAATAGTATTTAGAAATGTTATTATGTGTTGTATATATCTGTGTCTATGTGTGCATGCATACATGCATGCATAAACTCACCATTGATTTATAATTTGTATGTCCCAGTGCTTAATGTATTGGTTCACCATGGTGAACTGTGGAAGAGCTGAAGGTTAAGCCAAATTAGGATGGGTTCAAAGAGCAGTGCTATGTAGGAATGGGGTTAAGTGTGATAAAACAAATGTGAACATTATGCAGCCTACAGATTTTGGAATGTCCCAGCATCCCTTACCCTTAGCTATCCTGAATAAGACTGCTGGATTCAAGAACATCTGGAAGGTTGCATGATTCATATTCCTGTAAATCTGCATATCTCAACTCTGAAGAAACCATAATTTGTGATATTCTCATTACTGGAATCAGCTATAGAATGCTGCATTGTGGTGTGCCTCCACCATTTCATTTGTCTTTCTCCACTTTCTCTTTTGCCTCTTCAATAGAAATACAGCATTCTGTTATCATTGGAAATGCTCAGTTTGCAGTGGGCTGCTCAAGGGGAGGTCGCTCCCCCAATTCTTTCTTTAAATCTTTTTGTGAGGGGTCTTCTTCAACTCTGGAGTTCCCCCCACCCTGGGCTAAAATATCTTCTTCTGTTGCTTAATCTTGGCTACATAAGGAACAACATTCACAATTTGAGCCTTGAAGACAATAGGATAGTCAAGTTGTCAATGTCAATCCATTAGTATAGTTTTGTTTTTTAAACTTCAAGCTATTTGTGTTGTCTTTGAGTCACCATCAGTTCTTAGGGAAGCTTTGGCAAGGACATGTTTCTGCTACTCTGCTGATTTAAAGATAACCCCAACAGATTTGGCTTTGATATTTTTGATATTTTGATATTTTTGTTTCCTTAACAAAGGCTGAAGCTTTAGGAAACTTGAACTCCAACATATTTAAATAATTAAAGGAGTCTAGGACATGGAGCAATGGATTCAATCTACAGGAGAAGAGATTCCACCTAAACATTAGGAAGAACCTATCTATGGCAAGAGCTATTCAACAGTGGAATATGCTGTGTCAGAGTGTGGTGGAGTTTTCTTCTTTGGATGTTTTTAAATAGAGGCCATCTCTCAGGAGTGATTTGATTGTGTCTTCCTGCATGGCAGGGGATTCAACTGGAAGGCCGTTGTGGTCTCTTCCAACTCTGCAATTCTGTGGAGGAGTTCAATCTAGGTACTGCAACAAAGACCTATATTTGTCAACCTGAAGTGTTTGGATAAGCTGATGTAAAACAGGGCCTCTGCTGAAGATCTCAAATTCCAGGCTGACTTATATGGGAGGTATTCTTTCAGATGTCCTGGCCCTATTATTTTATGTAGGTGGGCATGAAGCACATGCCAAACAGTCTGTCCATTGCATTTTTACTGACCATAGCTTCCAAGAACTTTTATGTAATGTAGTCAATGGGCAAATATCATTGAAATGCATGTGAACACGTTCTTTGTAATATTTCACTTGTCTTTTCCAAGTTTTTATTCCTATGTTTCATTTTAATACTTTGCAATTATAATAACTGAATTAAAATTATGCTGTCACAAACTTAGCATTTTTGATGAAAACTGGGGAGGATGCTGGCAATGAGCAACTTATTTAAACCAAAATGCCTTCACTAATTAGACAAGAAATCATAAGACTGTCAAGTGAAGTTATAATGAAAATAATTTTGCATATTTCCACACAATTAGAGTCTCTTTAAAGAATCTCAGAAGGCCAATTCAAACAACGATGGGCTTCTGCCAACATGCAGATCTACTATTCTAGCAGATTGGCATGCACAAGGAATTGCATTTGTGATTGTTACTCAGAAACCCCAGGTGTGATGATTTCAACTGATGTCCAGAACACTCCAAACAGTTATCAAAGGAATTATCAGTTGCACACTAACAAACATTCAGCAAAAACTTTTGAGTTGGTTGTGTGGATAAATTATCAGAAGCCCCTTTAACTTGAGCATCTTAGATATTCTCAGTGATCAGCAACCTGAGATATTTCTTCTCCAGTGTAATTTTTCAAAGAAGTCACTGTTTATCAAACTTTATACTATACTTTGTAAACATTTATGGATGGTTTTAATCTCAAATTTTGAATAGTGATTGATTATTTATGCAGGACTACAACCTGCAAGTATGTAGCATATAGAAACCATTGCCAGTTAAGCTTGTCTGGCGCTGATACTATCATTTCAGCACCAGTTTAATATTTATTAATTTCTTTATACATTTTAAAGTGTGATATTGCTTTGAACTTTTTTCTTTTCCTCTCTGTTATGTATTGTAATAGGTAAAAAGGGTAAAAATATTCCCCGTTGACAAGGTTGTCAAGTCGTGTCTGACTATAGGAGGCGGTGCTCATCTCCGTTACTAAGATGAAGAGCCAGCATTGTCAGAGACTACTCTGTGATCATGTGGCCAGCATTATTGCACAGAATGCTGTTTACCTTCCCACCAAAGTCATATCTATTTATCTAGTTGCATTTTCATGCTTTCAAACTGCTTGGTTGGCAGAAGCTGGGACTAGTGACAGGAGCTCAACCGATCATGCAGCACCCAGGCCTTGAACTGCCAACCTGCCAATCTTGCAATCAACAGAGTCAGTGTCTTAACCACTTGACCCACTGCATCCCTCTACTGCATGAATTGTGATGTTGCTGGTTTCCCCCCATATTTTGGGGTATATTTAGTTTTCATGCTTCTTGTTTGTTTGTTTTTGTTGTGTGCCTTAAAATTGTTTCTGACTTATGATGACCTATGGCGAACCTATCATGGGGTTTTCTTGAGGACTGTTCAGAAGGGATTTGACTTTGCCTTCCTCTGAAACTGAGTATGACTTGCCCAAGGTCACTCAGTCAGTTTCCATGGTTGAGTGGTGATTCAAAACCTAGCCCCCCAATGTCCTAGTCTAATGCTTAAACTACTACACCACCTTTATCTTAGTGGTATTTTAGGATACATGTTTTAAAACTGCTTTTAGTTAGCCCACAAATGAAACAAGCCTTGCTAAGAATTATAACATTTATTTCAGATTATTTCTTAATAAGATATGATTGCTAATATTAATAGGCTCATAAGGAAGCCCTTTCTGACCATAAGTTTATTTATTTTTAAAACACTGTGCCCGAAGTAATAGTAATTGAAACAGAGTGATTATTGAAACAGAAATCACTTATGCTACTGTACTGTATTATTGACCTTGTTAGTCAAATTAAATCGATTAGTAAGAATTTAGAGTTGTATTCTTGTTTTCAGATTGATGTATTTAAGTATTCAGCAGGTCATTGTATCTTGGTTAGGTGCCCTAGAGAACCCTCCAGACATTTGGAGAAATTTATGTTTAATATGCATTAGTACACTGCACATGTTTAAAGAACAGCCAGGTTAACCTGAACTGAGTTGAAATGTGTCTTGTATCTAGAAGACTAGTTAATAATGACATTTCATCTAAATCTGGAGAGGGCTTCTCACATGAAAACTCTTTAAAAGGCATCTACTGCCAGCCAAAAAGCACAGTGCTTGGCACATAATTCTGTTAAATGATGGTAGCCAAGTCTTTCATCGTTGAAAACAAAACTGTTTTCCCATGACTTTAGAAAAACTAAAAAAACAAAAAGAAAAAGCAAAACAAAACAAAAACCCTAGAGATGCAAACACTTCCCTCACTGAAATTGTTCTTTTTCTACTGACTTTTTTTTCCTTCCAAATTTTATTTATAAAACCAAAATACATTCATATTTATACAATTCAATACAAAAAGCTACATATTATAATATAGGGGGGTTGCAGACTGCCAGTAATAGTGCAAATTGAGTCCACTTTTAGGGTTACGGTTAGTGCTAGGGAATCATGGGAATTGTTTTTTTTTCTGAGACATTGAGCCTTCTCTGTCAGAGAGCTCTGGTGGCACAATAAACTACAGTTCCCATGATTCACTAACACTAACACTAACCCTAAAGTGGACTCAATTTGCACTATTTCTGGCAGTCTGCAACCCCCATAGTCTATCTACTATAATACTTCCTAAAGTAGCTTGACTACAAATACCTTTTGTATGTACTTCTAATATTTAAGCTTGCTATAACTCCAGAATTTATAAGAACAAAAACTCCCATTTATAATGTAACCCAATAGATATTTTCTAATATTCAACATACATTAATATAACATCCAATTATTATCTCCAAATTCTAGCATTGTCTTTAAACTTATATCTTATTTCCTCCTAGTTAACTTGCAATCCACTCCATTTTATTTTAATATATTCCATAATTGGAGACCACTCCATGTCTATTTTATCTAAATCCTTTTGGTTTAATAAAGCCGTTAGTCTATCCATATCTCACATTTCTGACAGTTTCATTAACCAGTCGTCTACCAAAGGTAAGTCTTGTTTCTTCCACCTCTGGGCTAATAGTAATCTGGCTGCTATAATCATATAAAGAAGGATTCTCCCATATTTGTTTTCCAGTGTTGAATCTATCTTATTTAACTTATTTAGTAAGTAGATCTCTGGTTTGAACTCATATTTAATTTTAAGTATTTCTGACTTTTTATCTCTTGTTGTTGTTATTGTTGGTGTTGTTAACTGCCCTTGAGTCAACCCCCACTCATGTCAGCCCTGTGGATGAAACTTCTCCAAGACCCCCTATCCTCCACTGTTCTGCTTAGGTTCTGCAAATTCACACCCGTGGCCTCCCAGATTGAGTCTAGCCATCTGGCATGTGATCTTCCTCTCTTTCTACTACCTTCTACTTTTCCTTCTCATAAATGTGGCCAAAATATGATGGCATCAGTTTCATCACCTTGGCTTTCAGAGAGAGTTCAGGCTTGATCTGGTTTTGGACCCAATTGTTTGTCTTTTTGGTCATTCATAGTATCCTCAGTGCTCTTCTCCAGCACCACATCTCAAATGAGTTGATTTTCTTCTTATCTTATTCTTCTTCCTTCACTGTTCAGCTCTCACATCCATACATGATGATGGGGAATATCATGGCTTGGATGATTCTAACTTTAGTGTTCAGATGTACACCTTTGCACTTTAGGATCTTGTCTAGTTCTTTCATAGGTGCCCTTCCCACTCCTAGTCTTCTCCTGATTTCTTGACTTAAATCTCCATTCTGATCAATACTTGATCCAGAATATGGGAAATGTTTAGCTATTTTGATTTTGTTGTTATCTAGGTTGAATTTATGTAAATAACCCTACCTTTTCATGTTCTTTTTTAACTTGGCTTAGTAATTGTGCCTAGTCTATAATGTTTTCCACTAGTATTATGGTGTCATCCTGCATACCTTAGATTGCTGATGTTCCTTCCTCCTATCTTTACTCCTCCTTTTTTTCTGAGCCCAAACCTGTTCTTCATATGATATTTTCTACATGTAAGTTAAACAAATAGGGTGATAGTATTCAACCTTGCCTGATCCCTTTGTCAGTTGGGAACCATTCTGTTTCTCCATATTTTGTTTGAACAGTAGCCTCTTGGCCTAAGTACAGATTTCTCATCAGAACTACCAAATGTAGTGGTACTCCAATTTCTTTAACAGCATTCCATAGCTTTTTGTGATATATGCGGTCAAAGGCTTTGCATAAAGCACATGCTGGTTTTCTTCTGGAATTCCTTGGTGCACTCCATTGGCTATCATATGCTTTTGATGTGGTCTCTAATACCTCTTCCTTTCCTGAACCCTGCTTGCAGTTTCTGTCTCCATATATGATTGGAGTCTATGATGAAGAATTTTGAGCGTGATTTTGCTTGCATGTGATATTAATATTATGGGTCTATAGTTGTTGTAGTCTTCTCTCTCTCTCTCTCTCTCTCTCTCTCTCTCTCTCTCTCTCTCTCTCTCTTTCTTCTTTGGTTAATAGAGATGTACATAGTTTGTTTCCAATCTGTTGACCATCATTTTGTTTTCCACATTTGTTGGCATATTTTAGTTAACACTTGAATTGATTCTGTCTGTGTGATTGTAGCGGTTCAATGGAATATCATTGGTGATTTATTCTTCCCAATTTCTCTTAGTGCAGTCTCCACCTAATTTTCTAGAATTTGGTGTTCATCTTTGTATAGTTTTTCATTCCATGTGTCATTCATTTTATCATCTGTTTTATATAGCTCTTGTGTATATTGCTTCTTCAGATCATATTTTGATATGGTGACTGGTTTTATATTCTTCTTCAGCTTTAATCTATTTTTTTAATGTAAGTAGTTCATGATCTGTGTCACAGTCAGCACCTAGTCTAGTTTTGGACTGGTCTAGTTTTATCAATTACACTGTCTCTGATTATGGCTCTCTATCTATCAAGTATGTAAGTTTCCTAAATATGCCTTAAAACTTCATCTACTAATATTTGAACATTTAGAGAATTTTAAGAGAAACATGTATAGAAATTGGGAGTGTGCATCAAATACAATATTCATTTCCAAACCTGCTTTGGTACTCTACAGATGCCTCTGATGTGGAGGGCACTCACTTCAGCTCATGTTCATAGTAAAGACCTCCCTTCAGGAAGATTGATGCTTCACATATCTTCTCATACACCAGTATGTCCTATGCCCAGCTGCTCCCTTTTGTAGTCCTGACTGTGAAAGACCTGCGGAATTCTGTAAAATTAGGTAGTTTGGAATAACATCCAAATTTTATAAGAATTCTCAGAGGTGCTGTAGTTAACCTGCTGTAACAGTTGACTTGCTGTTGATCACTGGCTCTTCTTCACAGATAAGAATATACAAAGATTCCAATTAGACTATGATTTAGGACAATAGTCATTCTCCTGGCTCTGGTGTGTCCTCACTGGCTCTGGTGTGCCCTGACTCTGAATTTGATATTTTGACCTGATTCAGAGCTATGGCATCAAATATGAGTCCTGTTCCTAGTTCTTATTGATGCCTACGTAAGTCCTTTGTTATGCTATTATTAAAACTTGTACATCATGAAATAGTTTTGCCCACCTCCCATAGTCCAGATTAGGAATGTAAAGAATACTCTAATTTTTTCCCCTTATACTCAGTGAGTAAGGGTATTTAGCAACACCATTGCAAACAAACAAATGACCGCATGACTTTTGCATTTCACAGCTTTATGGCAAAAAAAGAAACAAGAAAATGGTTTTACAAGAGTGCCTTTTTAGCAAATAACATTGCACAACTAATGTGCAGTCAAATGTATCATGTACACAATTCTGCTTCTGCAGCTTTGAGCTGAATGCCATCATTCCACATTTGTCCAAGCCTTTATGTAAGATTCTGGATATGGTTTTTAGAGCAAAACACATATTTTTGCCCATCCAAAAAAACCTTTGTTACAATGCCAACAGATACTGCTATGCTACCATTCACTGGTGGCATGATGCATATTATCATTTTATGTTGTCATTGTGACACTGGCACATGAAATTTGTACTGTTTTCCCAGTGCCTTATGTGTGTATGTACTTTCACCTGTTGACTTATGGCAATCCCATAGAGTTTTCTTAATCAAGGAATACTCAGAGGTGGCTTTCCTAGTCCTTTCCTCTGAAATAAAGTCTACAGCACCTGATATTCAATGGCAGTCTTCAAGCAAGTACTAAACAAGACCTGGGGCAAAACAGATAGGCAAAATAAGCAGGTTTCAGGCTGGCTTCAAGGTGAGGCATTTACATGACGCATACTTTGACATTAGTTGGAAAGTGTCCTCTAGCTATCTTATGGAGAGAAAAGCTGCTTTAAAAAGAAGCTGCTTTCCCCCACTTCTTCCCAGAAAGTGCACACCTTCACATGTATGTATAAATGCTTCAACGCCATTTGGTGCTCTTTTCAAACCCTAGCCCTAATTGTGCATGTAAACGCCCCATCACAGGAGCACATTTAATAGGAACAGAGCTGTCATACACAAGTGGTGGGGGTACCCAAAATAGAAACAGTAGAACCTCTCATGGAGATGAATACAACATACACAAAACAGACAGTCGAAGGGTGTCAGAGGATGACAGAGGTGAAGGGGGATGAAGGGAGACATGCTTGTACCTTGCTGGCATCTGCATGAGTACACCTTTGCTCTGATGCCCTGTCCCAATGAAGTGATGCACAAGCGAATGTGTACAGATCCACAGGGATGGCCATGCAATGGGATGGCAGTCACCGGCAGTTTACTCCTGTGAAGGTGTGTAGCGATGGGGGTGGGGACAGTAAAAAAAAAAGTACCTAGTGGCATGGCTTAAAGCCGTGCTGTGTGGTCATGACATGCTCACTCCAGCTGCCTTGTGAGCCGCCAGTGTGGTTGGTGGGGTTTCAATGTGGCTTCAAAAATAAGACAGCTTCAAGCAACTTTTTCCTGCCTTTCTGTTGCCCCATAGTTTCCAGGATCAGATGGGATCTTGTCTCTTTAGGATATTTACTACTAAGGAATCTACTAAGGTGTTACTAAGGTAATAAGTATCCTTAGGATTTACACATGCTTTCAGTGAGTCGTTCCCACCAACTGTTCCACTTGCTTTAAAAGTGCTAAATGTTGCAATCAAAAGAGATGTCTTATGGGTGAGCAATATGGTGAAATGTAAAAGAAAGTAGGAAGGCATAAACTGGTCAATTGTCATAGGAGAAAGGGATGGCTGTTTTAAGAACTGTTTTTGGTAACTGTGCTTTTTAAACATTTTTCAAAGGCAAGGAAAAGTAATGAAAGACATAGTAATAACTGAATTGAACAGAACTATGCTGGTAGAGGTGGAGAAGAGGATAATTGCAATTACTTTTACACTTCATTACATTCTGAATTACTTTTTATCACTCAAGAAACAGCTTCTGAAATACTTGAGAATAGCATCCTGAAGGTGTCAACCAATGGCTAGCATCAACCAACTTCTTGTATTCCAGAGATCAAAAAGATCAGAAGAAAGTGGAAGATCAGATGAAATGACTTCCAACAGTCTCTCAAATTCTATGGTTTTTTTAGGGTTGTAAAGAGTATTCACAGTATTTTCATATCAAGAACTTTTGTCTCAGCATATTGAGACAACCACCACTTGATTTTTCTTATTTCACAGCCTTTTGGTGAGCTATTCCATTCACAGATTCCACTGTTTTCTGCACATATAACGGCAACAGCACATAGAAGTTATATTTGAGTAGGAAAATGTTCTGTGCAAAATACAGTGCTTTGTACAAAAATTATGGCCAACATCCTGGGTCAGGCATGTGGAGCTTAAGGTTCTTCACAGACAGGTCTTGGCCCCTCCTCTGTCAAACCCCATGAGCTGTTGCTACAGCTGTTAAATGGCAGAGAAGAGGGAAGGAGGTGATCAAGAAGTGGGGACTGCAGCTCCACTGAGCTATAATTCTCCAGTGAGAAGGAAAGGAATGCTTCATTGCTTCTTTCCCTCCCTCTCCCAGATACTTAACAGCTGTAGCAGTGGCCCAAGGGGTTTGACAGCTGCTGGAGAAGAAGATTGGAACAGTGTGCAAGAGGCTAGTGAAAAGCCCCTTGTGCCCCATCCGGAAGAATCCATGTGTACTTCAAGCTATGCACACATATGTCACTAGCTGGATTCCAGCCCAATTGTTTTGTACAAATGAATAATGTTTTTGAATAAAATGCACAAAACCTCTTATAATATTGCCCAGAAGGGGAAAAACATTTGGAATCATGCATTCTTGTATGGGAAAACAAAGTAAGGATTATATTGATAGATTCTATGATCCTCAAGTGGAAGCTATTAATTTTGGAAACAATTGACTTAGGACTCAAGGACCCATAGTATTCCTATTGTGTATGTTATGTGCCAAAAGTTTATTTAGATATTATTAGACATCAGCAAGATATTGTGTCAGGAGGAAGTGTATAAAGGAGGATAAATAGTATCTAATAGATTTTAAAAAGTGTTGTTGTTTTTTTTAAGAGGGAGAAGAAAGTGTTCTGATGGTAAAGCAAAGCAAAAGGCAACAAATAGTTTCCACCCATTCCACTGCTGTCCTGCCAGGATCTTTGTCAAGCCTCCACAGGGAATAAATACATGAGGCATTTACAATATTTGACAATTATTGTGTAGATAAAATCATTGATTCCTCTTAGGTTAAAGGAATATCTGTTATTCTAAGCTTATTTTAGGACAGGCGTGAGATGAGTGGAAACAAGACCACTCCTATTAAAAGAATTTATAATGATTCAATCTTTTCTGACATTTTTTCAATTACTATCAAATCAGGCTGGAAGAATGTAAATTGTTAAACATTGAATTCAGATCAACAGAATAGAGGACAAGTGTTGCATCATAATTCACAGCAGGTCTGTAGATTAAATAGTGTAAATCCCTCCCCTACCATGCATGTCTACTCAACTCCCATGCTCATCTATTCAAATATAAGTCACCCTGTATTCAGTGGATTTTTTTTGGTTAACAAAAGATTGCAGCCTTTTGTGATCCTCATCAAGTAGATCAGGTAGCAAACTTTGGAGATTATGAGACAGGGGATGGGACATCCTTGTCCTGTCTTTTTCCCATCCTTGTCCCATCCTTCCCACGTGATCGTGGAAAGGACTTTTAGATAACAACATACTGATCCTGTCACTATTCCGTCCAGGAACTGTGAATGACAGTGATCACGTGAAAGCCTTTCAAATGATGTCACACTGATCCTGTCATTGTCCCATCAGTGAAATGGAACTGTCCTGTCTCTGTCCTTCATTTTGCATTAATGGAAAAAGCAGTTAATACAGTTCCACTTCATTGACAGGTTTATGACAGGATCAGCACGACATGTGAGAATGTCTTTTGCATGATCGTTGTCATGGACAGGATGAGGACGAGCTTTGCTCCCGTCCCCCATCTAATAATCTCCTTTGTAAATGATGTGTCATTTATCCCTTTCCAACCAAGGTTTAAGACTACTGAGTCAATTTACACTTCCAAAGGATATTTCAAAAGCCTGTGATATACCAATGCAAAAGATAAATAGGTATGGGGAGTTCAATGAGGAATTTGCCACCCAAACAGGAAATCTTCCCCCTCTTCCATAAAAATTTCTTTCATTCTCCAAATTTCTAGCATTGGACAGAGTGAGATAGACTGAAAGTCATTTATACCCAGGGTTGACATGCATCCTGGAAAACAGGGAACTGAGGATCTTAAAAATGTCCCAGCTGGCTGGGCATGTTTGAAGCCACAAATCCAAGATTCCTGCTTTGTTCCAGGCCACATTTTGTCAATCTCGTCTTTGCACTGAAACTCCCTTCCCCTTGTTGCAAGGACAGAGAGCAACAATTAAAACAAAAGCAAGGTGATAATAGCCCTATTAACACTTCTGCTACTCTTGGCAAAAGCATTTTCCCTTTTCTCATGAGAAATGCCTCCTTGGATCTCTGTTCCAAGTCCATCACTTTAAACCAGGGGTAGGCAACCTTTCCCCTTTAAGGGCCGAGGGACTTCAGCTCCCAGAATCCCAGGAGCTATTGGCCAACATGGGCCTAGTGGCCAACATGGCTGAGGCTTCTGGGAGCTGAAGTCCCTGGGCCCTTAAAGGGGAAAGGTTGCCTACCCCTGCTTTAAACATTGGTTTGTACTGTTTCTGTCAGATCAGATATAATTTTTTTAAATGGTATGAAGGTCATTAAAATTAAAACAGTATTGCAAGATCAGCAGGTTGGCAGTTCGAGGCCCAGGTGCCGCATGATAGGGTGAGCTCCCATCACTAGTCCCAGCTTCTGCCAACCTAGCAGTTCGAAAGCATGCAAATGCAACTAGATAAATAGGTACGACTTTGGTGGGAAGGTAAACAGCGTTCTGTGCAGTCATGCTGGCCACATGATCACAGAGTAGTCTCTGACAACGCTGGCTCTTCGTCTTAGTAACGGAGATGAGCACTGCCCTCTATAGTCAGACACGACTTGACAACCTTGTGAACAGGGAATACCTTTACCCTTTTTTCCTATCACAATACAAAACAGAGAGGCAAAGAACAAAGTTCAAAGCAATACCTTTACCTTTATGAAGGTTAAATAGTGGAAGAAAAAATGCAACAAATAATGTGCTGAATTTGCAGAATTAGAATTCTATTAGAATATTTTATAATATGCAAATTAGGTCCCCAGATTTTAAGAAGTAGGATATGGCAACCCTATCCACACCTAAAAATCTTACATTTGTTTTAATCACATTCCCTTGATAACTTTCCCTACTCCATTTCTTTGGATGCTGAAGCTGTATTTCTAGATGTTGAACTGAAGTTTTAAGTTACTGCAATGCTAGAAATTTGGAAACTGGAGGGAATTTTCACTGGGGAACAGATTCTTATCTGGAGATAAGTGTTGGTGGTAGCAATTGTGGCAGTGGCTCTGCCATTTCAGTCAGATAATCTACTGGCTGAAGAAAATACTGTTGTGGTAGTGGTTGTGGTGGTCACTTAGATGGGCTGCAGCTATGTATAATATTAAATTGAAGTATTTTCTCAGGTTTGATTAGCAGCAATCAATCACTGCTAATAAAGGAGCAAGTTTTAGATTAGATTTCTGTAATATCTTCTAGGGCTCCACATAGATGTAGGGCTCCCCATATAGATAGTCCAGAAATTTCAGTGTAATGTTACTGTCCATATTCTCTCTCGGTCATGCACTGATTGACAGTTAGTTTGCAGGCTCTGTTCAAGGTCAGGCTTTTGATCTTTAGACATATAAATGGTCTGAGACCTGAAAATCTTGGGAAGTGGTATCTCTCCTGTAAGTCCATTCAAATTTTATGATCAACCAGTGAAGCTCTCCTCTAAGTTCTGTCATTTTTAGAGGTCAGATTTATCCAGTGTCTCTCATGGGAAGCTCTCCTTTGAGAGGCTTGAATTGTATCATCTCTCATCTCCTTTCGAAGACAGAGCTTAACGGTTCCATTGAGATTTTGGAAATGAATTTATTGGTCATTTATATGGTTTGCCTGCTGCTGTTCTTACATTTAGTTGTTTGTTCTTTGTCTTTAGGATTTTAATGTGGCTAAATCTTTGTTGTTCTTTTATACTATAAACCTTATGAGGTTATATTACTGAAAGGTAATATCCAAATACTTTAAACAAATAAAGAATCATGACTTTGCCATGACTAGACTTTGTAAAAGGGGGGAAAGAACAGTTTAGTTATCTTATGCCCTTTCATAAACAGCAGTGAAAGTTCTGTCTCTTTTGTGGGAAGTGTATATTTTTAATGCTTTCTCTAATTTCAATTTTGTTGCGGAATGCAACAATTTTGCATTCAGAATTAAAATCCATTAATTGCTACTTGTTTTGTGAAAAATCTCCATACCTTTTTGCACAGACTTAGAGGGCACATTTTATTTTATTTTACTTGAAATTATTAATTCTTGCAGACAAGAATGCAACCTGCGTTATGATCCTAGAAAGTATGACCCTAGAAGGGGTAATACTGCAAAAGTGTAACATTTTAAGTACTGCCTCAGTCATGCCTGCCCCCTGAAATTGTTTTTTTTTTGGGGGGGGCTAGGGCAAGGCTGAAGGGATTGTGTCCTGTCCCATTAGGGTTACCCTGTTGAATAAAGGCTAGGGTTCCTATAACTTTAACTCCTGAACTCCTGAACAGATCATGGAGCCGGACAAAATACCACAAAGCTCTATTAATCCAAACAAAGGTACCTGTCCTCCTCAACCTTCCAAATTCCTCTGTCTCACTCTGCTTTATGGTAGGGCTGACCCTGAAGATAACATAACCAAAGCTAAATAGTTTTAATACAGTTCTAGAAAGTAGTACATCCTTGTATTTTCCTGTGTTTGCAAGCCTTCCTATTTGAAGCAGAATCCACATGGTTAGAAGAATTCATCCTGTGAAAGCATTGCAGGCCAAGTTTCATTTACCAGGTGACCTTTGCCATCTATCCTCCATCTCTTTCTTCTGTGACACTTGTGTTTTGTTTGGGGTTGGCAAAAAAGAACCTTAACAGAAAGAATGGCTTACTTAGGGCAAACCTGAATGAATGGTGATCGACTTGTGAAAAGTGGCTTTCTTTCTGCCTTTCATGAAACCCAGTGAAACGTAAAAAACATCTGTTTTGTTTTTAAAAATACCACTCTTCACACAGCTCTTCCTATCTCTTAGTTTATCTAAAGTGGGATCTATGTTTTGTTCCTATACTCCTCTGACAAATGCTTTTGTTATTTTGCTTGTTTGTAGCTTGTGTCAGACTCTCATTTAAAGATGCCAGCCTCTGTGTTCATTTTCTTAGCATTCATAACATCTGCCATCTCCACAGCCCCTAAAGTTTTAACCATCATATTTACTTTCTTAGAATATATAGAGTCATTTAATAAATTTGTCAGCTTCTTTTGTTCAATTGCATTCTAAGAGTCAATGTAATGATAACCTGCAACCTTTCAAGAAAATGTTCAATATTTTAGAGAGAGAATAGAAGAAATGGAATTGTCAGAACCTGAGATTATGTACATTTTTCTCAGCATGTTGTCCACTTAACAGTTTATGCTGTGTCCAAGTACAATTAGTCTGTAAGATTTATGGCTATCAGGAGCATTTAAAAGTTTTGTACATTAGTGCATAAAAGTCATATAACCTATTGTATGTGATTAATCACATAGTCAGTTTCTTGCTTAGTTGATTACAAGGCAATATTCCTTCCATAGACACTGAGGAATGATCTCTTAAATTCTACAGAAAAATTATTTAAATTGATGCCAGTGTTGTTTTCTATATATTATTCCTGCTATCTAGTTATGGGCATGTACTCTAAAAATCTGCATATGCATTTTTAAAGGAGGATATACATTTTAATACAAATCTGTGATAGAATGACTATTGAAGTTGAAACTTCATTTCAAGAGGCACTGGGCTTTGTTTAACTTTATTTTTATTTTTTTAGTATTCGGAGTTACTGAACCAGACTTTTGTTAATTAATAACTATAGGATGTGAGGCAGTTCCAGTGCTGCTTTTTCTATTAACTTGCAATTTCCTTTAGGAAATGAGTAAACTGGGAGGAAAGCCTCCTGCAAATAAATTTGGTACAACTGTAAATTGCCAAAATTCATTTGAATGAACTAAGAAACATGTCTAAATGCATTCTAAACTTGAATGCTTTAACTTACTAGAGATGCTCTTTAAAAAATATTGTAGCAGGAGAAATATTAGAGAAATATGCAGAATTTATTTGATAACTGTTATGATTTTTGTTGCTCCAGAATGAGAGTGCTAAAGATGAGAAATATACTCCAACGTAGGAGATTATCAGACGGGTGGAAAAGCCGGGAGTAAAAGGCATACTCCCAGCAAAGTAGCATGATTGTGCTGAAGATTTTCAGACACATCATACTTATCCAGGACTTAACCCACGAAGAACTAGCAATTCTCCAGCAACAAACCATTCATGGGGAAGTCCCATGAGTGGTTTGTTGCTGGAGCATTGCTGGTTCTTCATGGGTTAAGTCCTGGATCAGCACGACAACATCTGAAAATCTTTATAGTGATCATGCTACTTTGCTGGGAGTATTCTCTCCTCCCCCTCCCGATTTCCCCCATCTGATAATCTCCATAGCAGCACAAACCAATGATGTCACAGTGGTCATAGGGCTGCTTTTCCAGCAACTAAATATATTCAAGCCCCTTCAGCTCCTACATATGATAGAATGAAAGTGATCAAAAAACATCACTTCAAGGAATAATCTTAAAACTCTTCAGAGACTAAGCAGACAGTCCTGGCAATGAACCACACTTCCTAATTGCATTCCTCTCAGATAATTAGGAAGGGAGCAACAGAGTCCTGCAATGTTCTGTGATCCAATCCCTTGTAAGAAAAAATAAGAAAAATGGGGGGCAGAACAGAGGAAAATATCCACCACCACCCTCACCTGTGCAAAAGTAGCAGGGTAGTGTCAAATAATGTCATATTCTTTTTCTAGCCTGGTAATGAGTAAAGGATGTGATTTAGGAAAGCTCGCTAGTGCTAAGGCATTTTTATGGTCATTTGAAGCTCTAATTACATGCTAACAAAATATGCTGCATAGGGCACTTACTTCATATCCATAGTAAATATAATAACAGCCCGCAGTCTTGGTTTCATTTTTTATTCTTCCCTGTCATGTATTCCCCAGATTCAGGCTACAGCCAAGGCATGCAGATTCTTTCTTTATAATATTGTGAAAATCTGACCATTTCTTTCCGTATCCACTATCAAGATTCTGGTCCACACCCCAGTGGTCTCATGACTGGATTATTGTAACCTCCTCCTGGTGGTTTCCCACCTCCATCCTCTAATTTCTGTTCGGCATCCAGCTGCACTTATCATCATGTCTGCTCACTGCTTCTATCACATTTCTCCTTTACTGTCATCCCTCCACTGTCTCCCCCTCCCTTTCTGCATCTGTTATGAACTTCTCTTACTGACTTTTAAAGTTCTGCATGGTTTGGCCATTCTCTATTTGTCAGAGCTAGTTTTCCTTACCTTCCCACTTGCACCCTACGGTCTGACAATCAAAGACTATTGTCCCAGCCAAGGATTTCCACTTGTCCTGCTTGGATCTGTCCATTCTCACTTGCTGCCCCACATGCATGGAATCTCCTTTCCACGCAAGCACTATTCATCACCTCTTTAACCAGCTTTAAAACTGACTTAAAGACAACTGTATTTAGGAAACATACCCAGACACTACATGATTGTTATCCTATGCTTATTTTAACCTGTTTGTTTGCTATATCTTATTGCTTAAAATGTTAATATGTATTAATATGTATTAACTTCTAATTGTTTCTCATAGAATATATGCCACTGGCATGTCTTTTTTATTATTTTACTTATTGTTAATTGATTGTATGTACAACACTATGCAAACTTACAGCGCTTTATAAATAAAGCTTAATCATAATAATAATAGATAACAAACCACTGTGACCTATAGAAATGTCTGTGTTTCATGGTTCTCAGTTGAGCTGGCCACTTACATAACAAGGATTCATGATGCAATTAATATTGCTTCCATTTTTAAACTATCATTAGAACCATGTAATTTGTGCTGGTGTTTATGGGCCTTAATGTCATGGTTTCTTATTTATGCAAGGAGCCATGTAAAATGTATTTGTCTTTTATTTAATTTTAGCAGTTATGTAAGCACCTAATCATTTGTGTACCTGAAATTGGTTCTTGTTCTTGATTAACATGTGCAATTGAATTCATCTGAGTGTGTCTTGTTATTAAGGTTACTTTATTAAAGTCACCTTTTAATTTCCTGAGTTAATTAAAGCTTTGTGTTGTTTTTATGATCTCCTAAGTTGTGTGATGGCAGACACTGCACCTTTTTATTTGTATGGTTTCTTATAATTTATCACAGCTGTCAATAGAATTGTTGAGCTATTTACTTTGCATGTAGTTGACAGTATCCTACATCTTTATATGGACTAATTGTGTTTGTAAAAATGATAAAAGAGGTCTCTTAAATTCATATTTTACACACACAGATTGAAAAATAATCTTTTTTCAAAGTGATTCTAAATTGAAGGCTCATCACATTGGGCAAAAACATTGATTCATTAAAATACTTAGTTGTTTCATAATCTATTTATAAAAACTTCACGTTTCCTATATTTTTTTTTGTTAGAGTTATGTCTGTTTTGCAATAGTCCCAATTATTTTTATTATTTTTCTCTTCTTGTCTTTTAAAAATGTCCAGTAGGTTTGTTTCACTGATGGAACTGCTTATGTTTGTTCCACTAGTGGGTTTGGGTGGGAGCAATTCCCCTACTCCTTCAAGTGTGGGGCACAAAGCAAGTTTTTTAGTAGCACAGAGGGCTACAGAGGGGAAGGGAGAATGTCCTGTTGTGTTAGCAAATGATTAGCAACACAACATTGGAATTAGGCCTCTGTACTGATGAATGGAAATACATTCAGTACTTGATGATATCTGGCATTTACCCAGTTCATTGCTGATGTGACCATTCTTTTCTTCATCATAAAGTCTTGTAGAGTAGCCATAAATTTGACTCAACTGATATCTAGACATACAGATAAATTTGGTGAAAGATTCTGTCTTTTCCTAATACAGATACATCTGAAGAGGCATTCTATGGGATTTCATGTGTATTCCAACCAGTTACTTGGGGTCTATGCTACTACCCTTGCTTTTGAGTGTCTAAACAATGAATATGCCAGGATAGAGATGTTTTTAATAAATAAAGAATTCAAATTGCCATCTGTGTTGTGTATGAAAACACTTTGTGGGCCAATAAATAAAAAGCCAAACTACCAAGCACATTAGCAGCTGATCAGGAATTTGAATTAAAGATTGGAATTGTGTTGATTAGTCCCAACTAGAGAGATCTGCTTGACCCCTCAGTCTACTTTTGAGGTTCTCTTTATTATGTGTAGAGGTGGGCAGCTGTTTTGGGTCAGGGGTGACTGATGATATATATATATTTAAAAAAACAGTGTTGTTTATTATTTTTTTAAAAAATCCTTGCATTGTCTAATTAATAACTAGTGGTAGATAATCATATCAAAACACATTCTATTTTTTTTTTTTTACCTGAAAGAACACATCTCTAGGAATCTCTAGTTCAGTGATGGTGAACTTTTTAGAGACCGAGTGCCCAAACTGCAACCCCAAGCCCAATTCTTTATCACAAAGTGCTGTGTCCCTCTGGCTTTCTAGTAACACACTTTGGTGAACTCTGTGCTGAGGCAAAGTGCACATGCCATAAGTTTGCCACCACTGCTCTAGATCCTCCAGCACAACTCTTTGGTCAACATCTGCCAGACATTGATCATAGAATTGCATTGGCGGACCTACAAATGCCTAGAGAAGTGTTCTCTCTAGAAATCTGTAGGTACTCCAACATGACCTCTGGTGGATTTTGACCACAGAGTCATGCTGGAGAATTGATATATTCCTAGAGAGAACATATTAATCAAATTTGTGAATAATGAAATCCATAAAAGTATTTTCTCTTATGAAGAGTTTGAACCATTTGTCCTGTGGGGAATGTAGTGGTATATTGCTGATAGCATATATTGCATTGAATAAAGAACATGAGAACAAACTCTTGATGTTGCCACTATCATTATTATATTCAGTTGTGGAGTGGACTTGAATCCATGAAGCTTATGCCTAAGAAGTAATTGAATATTTTATGCATAACATGATATTTTTTTGTTCTATTTGTTGCATCATACCAACACAGTTGCCCTCACTATATTATATGACCTCATAATATGTGGTATACACACTGACATTTTAACTCTACCTCAGCATAATGACAAATAGCAAATGCTATTTCTGTATTAATGAAAATAGAGCCTTTAACTGGAATCATGTGCATTGAAAACAAATTTCACTGAATACAGAGATTTATCTAAGTAACCATGGATAAGATAGGACCACACAGATATAGATTACTGGTTTACCTGTGGTTGAAAGAGAATTTCTAGACACATTAATACAGGACTATATAAAGAAGTTAGGAACCTAACTCAGGTTCCATTTAATAGGACTTTAGGTCATTCTAAGTTCCTTGTCTCATGATTTCACCAAGACCTATGTGTGACTGACTTCACCTAGACTGAAGCCGCTATCAAGTGAAACACAGTGACTTCCAATTCAAATAGCAAATTAAAAAAGAGACAATGGGGAACAGATTACAGCATAATCAATAATGAAAGGATAGGAAGTTAAGAAACTCCTTAGTTCAAAAGAAAAAGGAAATAGAAAGTTGTTGAAAAGATGGACTCAATACCTAGTTTACTATCACAGGGCAATATGAAATAGATAAGTGATCTCAAGTTCATTGTAGTAGACACAGTAAGCATCTTTTAAAGTTATAATTAGCAAATTTTCTTTTCTCAGGCTTTGAAATCTGATTATTTTGGTCAGATGTGAACCAGCTGTGTTTTCCACAAGCTCTTTGATTTTAAGATTGCTTTTAAATCTTTAGAAATAATCCCATAAAAGCTTTTCAGTGCAAATCCTTTGAAGAAACTCCTGCTAGATGCAGCTTATAGGATTTTATAATAGCAGACACCAAATTCACAGAGTTGAGCAATATGACAGATACCCTGTTTGAATGAATAAATCAATTCTGTCTATTGGGTATCTTTCACAGAAAAAAAAGGTGTGCTAATTCTACATTGGTTAACAAGATGAGCCATACCCTTAGAGTCAGTTCTGAGTGTATCTGAGTTTCTCTTTGCAGAAAGCACCAAGTTTCATCCGTGAGCTGTTCATGTCAGCAACATCATGTTGGAGAAGGAGACCTTCATGAGATCTGACTCCTCCTCTCCAATTAGAAAATAAAAATCATTATTTAACTTTTTTGTTTATGGAGAAAGAGCTGATGTCTTTGACAGCACCCTGTGTATTGGAGCAAACACTTTGAAGAACTTCAAATATGTCAAAGAACTATTGCTCTCATCATTCATAACTATTGACTAACTATTAAGTGCTAATGAGATCTGAAACCCAACAATATCTGAAGGCCCATAGGTTCTTTTTTTTGTTTTGTTTTGTTACTACCCACCTTTCTTGACTACATCATTGTAATAAATAAATCAGAAGAAATCAGATTAAATATATATCATTGAATGCCAAAGTCAGGATCATCCATGCCATAGCAGCCCAGATTCTGCATATTGATATATTGGACAGTGAAGAAAGATAATAGGGGGAAAACATCAAATTTGAAATGTGGAAGAGAATTGTATGGATACATGGTCTGACAATAAGTCCAGGGTGCAGATCTGTCCTCCATGCTATTTAACATATACATGCAACTGCTTGGAGAGGTTTTCTGGAGTTTGGGGGTTCAGTGCTATCAGTATGTGGATGAGACTCATCTCTGTTACTCCTTTTCATAAGCCAAGGAAGCTGTTTCTTTCCTAAACTGCTACCTGTCATCAGTAATGAAGGTAAACAAACTGAAACAATCCAGACAAGACAGATGTGCTTTTGGTTAGTTGAAATCTATTTATTTATTTATTTATTTATTTATTTAGAGTATTTATACCCCACTGTTCAGCCACAGAGGCTCTCAGAACAATTTACAGATTGTTAATTCGACAGTTCCCTGCCCTTAGGCTTACAATCTAAAAAGACATGACACAAAAGGAGAAGGGAATTGCAATAGGGAAGGGGATCAAATCCAGCAGATACTGCTGCTTCTTCTCTCCCTCCAAGGCCAGGGCAGTGGCAGTTGGAATGGAGGGTGGGTCTTCTATCTGCTTCTAGGCCTAGGCATGGTTGAGCTGTGCCTGCTGCTTCTCTCCCTTGGAGATGAGGGTGGTAGCGGAGAAGGAGGGAGGGACTTTTGAAAAGCAGATCAGGGAATCTAGATTCAGTCTGTGCTGGGTGGGGTTAACTTCTCTGAAGATGCACATCTACGATATCGGTGTGCTCCTGAATTCAATCCTGAACTTGGAAGTGCAGGTTCCAGTAATGGCTAGGTGTGCTTGTGCGCCAGCTGCACCCATTCCCTGAGACATCTGAACTAGCCATGGTGACACATGCTTTAGTTACACTTTGGTTGGATTACTATAATATGATTTACATGGGAGTGTTTAGGCGAGTATTTCAAAACTTCATCTGATCCAAAGAGCTGCAGCCAGGTTGCTAACTAGAACAGGCTACAGGTTCTTATCTATTGATATGAATTTAGGATCTATGCATATTTTTTTATTTATATCAAGGATAGGACACTTCTGGTCCTCCAGATGTTGGTAGACTACAGTCCTTCATGTACTATGTTGCTAGGGCTGATGCGGTGTTGTTGTCCAACATATTGAGGGCCACACATTCCCCACCATACGTGGTTAGGTCTCAGGAAAGTCTTTGAATCAGAAAGGCACACAAAGGCCTTGTCAAGAAAATTTATTACAGGTTGGGTTTCTTTTTCTGGCATTCCAAAATCCAATATATTCCAAAAACAAATCTTTTTTTGTGGGTGGCTGAGATAGTGACATCTTTTTTTTCTGATGGTTCAATGTATAACAGAGATGTTGTTGCACTCTTTGCTTGAAGACCAACATGGCACTGCTGTGAGTTTCTGGTTATGAAGTTAAACAAGAAATACAGGAGTTGTATAGTATTTGAGTTGGGTGACAACAGCACTGTAGTCTTTTACACTAAGCACAAGCAAGGAAACGAATACAAAGTGTACTGTTTGCTAACATATGATAGTGGACAAGTTCTGGCATCTAGACAGACCTCTGTCAAAGTTATGGCAAAGTTGTTGTTTTTCTATTTGTTTTGCTTTGCTTAGCTTGGAATGTTCTTTTTGTTTGTTTTTGTTTCATTGCTGTTGCTCTGACTTTGTTGACTAAGCCTGCATTCTTTGCACCTTACTCCTTAATTATGGTGTGATGTGGGACTAATTAGCTGAAATATAGGGCTGGGCAGGCACTCGTCCTAACAATTACATCACTGGAATCACTGTAGTGTATTCAATTCAGCTAAAACAAAACAAAACAGAAACATGCAGTGATACCTGCCAAGTTTACTCAGGTCATCTAACATTTATTATAATATTTTTGTAATAGTCAGAGAACATATTCTACAAATATGAGATACTTGCAGACTTCCAATCTGTTTTTACAAAAGGCAGCTGGACTTTAGTATCCTGTAAAATTAGTAATTGATGTCAGTACTGGCTGAGGATCTAGTGTTGAGAAATAGTTCCTAGTTTGAAACTGGCCACATCTGAAGGTAGCAGCTACATATAGAAACCAGAAGCTCTACACACAAATGAATAAAAAATTTTAAAACTGTGTGTAATGCAGTACAGGGTTTAGGCTAACTTTCCAAGTTAGGGCTTGGAAAATTTACCTTTTTGGACAATAGTTCCCAGAAGCTCCCGTCCAGTATGGCCACCAGAAACTAACTGCTGGAAGCCCTTCATTTGAGATCTGTGGACAATAGGATTACAGAAGTTTTTTCCCTATTGTTATTGTCTGCCAAAGCTTCAAAGTATTGTTGCAAGGCATGCCATGACTTAAATTAATTTACTTTTCTGAGTCTGTGGGGCTTCTACAGAGGTGTAGAACAATGCTTCTCTCAGGAACCAAATGAGCAACATTTCCTATTATTAACAGTCTGTGTGGGAAAGAATGATACCAATACTTATCTTAAAATAGATTTTTATTTTTCAAAAAAAGAAATTAAACTTAAGGACAAGTATCCTTTTCCCAGTACAGGGCCCTGGCTCCTGGACACACTGAACAAAACTAGAGTGATATTGCACTTTAGCCACTGCAGGGTAGAGGGTTTTGTTGACCAACCATGAAATAATGAGACCAGACACTGTATTTGGGGTTAAACAAGGGCTGTCTTTATTGACCTAAAGCCTAGTTAAGTGTTTGATACCTGGGGTTGAAAAAATGAAGGGGGAAGGAACCTGGTGCGGCTTTAGCTGAGGCACAGCTGTCAACCTGTGACACTTCCCCAGCCACTCTTGGGTGAAATACCAGATCCCTAGGACAATCAAAAGATATTGGTTGTGATTTTGAATGGTCATTTTTGGAAGGCCAACCTGGGGGGCTCCCTTCCAAGCACTGTTACTTTATAAGAGAGAGTAAGCCCATAAATCAGCTCCAAATCCAGACTCTTTCCCCATCCCTCCAGTCTCGGGTCCGGTGGAAACATTTCCAGAGACCAAACCTCCACCACAAAGGGGTGACAAGGTGTACACCAATCCCATATCTTCTCCCCAGCTACTTGCCAGATGGAAGCCTATTCTTTATTTATAAATAAATAAAGAATATTTAACAACATCACCACAAGCCAATGGATCATGTAAAATTCCCAATAGATCATGTAAAAGAGGCATATGAGGGGCAACGAGCCTTTAAATATCCTCCCTCTTTTCCCCTACATGTGATTTTGCTTGGCTCTATGGGCCAAGCTCCCTTGGCTCCTCTCATGGAGGCCAACACGCCCTCATCTGCAGCACCATTTGCCATGTGGCTTGGGGACCAAATGTCCAGGTGTCATCAGTAGGTTCATTGCTGTGGCTCCACATTATTCTTGTTTAAAGAGTTATAACTCTATACAGGTTGTGTCTCCCTTATCCAAAATGCTTAGGATTAGAGCTGTTTTGGATCGGGGGGCGGGATTTGGAATACCTATATTGGCATATATGTCCATAATAATGTATCTTGAAAGTGGAACCTAACTCTGAACACAAAATTCATTCATGTTTCATATACACTTTATACACATAACCTAAAGGTTATTTTCAGCATAAAACAACATTTGTGTACACTGAACCAACAGAAAATAATGGTGTCAATATCAGCTACCCATGAAAAGTTTTGGATTTGGAATATTTCAGATTTCTGAATTCTGGATAAGGGAGAGTCGTGCTGTAGCTGCTGTTTCACACTATGCAGTTATAGTCCTATGATTCTACTTTAGCTGTCATGGCAACATCCTTTAGAATCTTGCAATTTAGCATTTAGGGAGGGGTATTTTGGAATTCATGGCCGAAGTACTTTCATACCTTGCCAAAGTACAAACTTCAGGATTCCATAGTATGATGTCATAGTAGTTAAAATGGAATTGTAATCAGAATGATTCTACTGCTCTTAGGACGTTTTCACACGGGGTCCCTAAAGCCGGCTGGAGTCCTTCCCCTAAAGCCGGCTGGATCCCCGTGCCGCCGACGCCGGAATGACTCTGCCGCCGAAAGGCTAATTCCTTTTGCCACCCGGCATTACCTGAAGCCGGCGTTAGCCAGGAATTAGCCTGCCTCCGCCGGAGTGACGCCGGACTTAGGGCTCCGTGCGTTTGAACACACGGAGCCAAAAGCCGGCCTGACGCAGGGATGACGTCAGGAGGGGCGGGGTTTGCCGCCGCGTGTGTGTGAACACCCGGAAAATGGAGACGGAGTGGGGCCGGAGTGAGGCCGGCTAGCCTCCTCAAAAAGCCCCGTGTGAAAACGTCCATAGTAGTGTCAGAAGCCTTGTTTTCAGTTCAGAAAAAGAAGAGAAGAAGCCCTCCAGGTACTTCATGTGTTTAAGATGAGTGCCTGTAACCTCCCTCCCCTGCCACAAATGATCCATTGTAATGGTGGTGCAACATGTAACTATGGAACTGCCATTATGGCAATTAAAAAAAAAGTTGCCTGTAAGGGATCCTGCAACCAGCTGCTGAATATGTTATTATTTTAAAGTAACATTTCAAGTCTGGTATTTGCATACTGTGTAAGATGGAGATAATTTGAATTACACAATCATCATAGTTTATGGAGTAAATATATTTCTATGCATACCCATTACAATGTTATGTGTTTATTTCTCCACTGACTCTCCTAGACAATGTAGTTTGGAAAATGCTGCAATGAAAAGAACAACAATAGCTCTCCTTGCCATGACTCTAGACAGTATAACAAGGTGTGTGTCCAGTTGAATTCTGGATTTTGCAGTTCTAGAACTGTCTACCACACAATGTGATGCACAAGTACAATATATCAAATGGGATACCTTTTCTGCTACTAAACAGTGTTATGAAAGCAGTTTATGGTATAGAAAGGAACAAAGAAGGAACAGCTGTTCAAAGGAAGCAACAACTATACTAAATCAATATAGTATTGGGTTGTCTTGAGCTAAATCTCTAGGATCCGGTTACTGATTTTGTTAGCATATGTTCCTTCTTTGTGATTAGAAATATAATTTTACTTGGTCCAACAACTTCTGTATTGCTGTTTAAATATTGCTGTGTCATAGTTGCTATATTCTAAGGGCTAGTTCTTGGGAATCTGTTACTCTCATTTAATTCTCTCATCTAAATGCTGCACCAAAGAAATGGTGTGTTGCCACCTGCTGTGTGGCCAGGTGGGCAGTGTGATGCTGGCATCGGGGTGGCATTGTGATGTGCAGAGTGCAGTCGCCATGCCCCCACTCTGCCCCGATGCCGGCATTTAACGTTGGTCTGTTTAGGCCCTAAATGTTTAAAACCAAAAGTGACCAAAGTCCATTTCTCATTTTGAGTTTGAGGTTTTCTTCCTCAAGTTTATGGGCTTATGTGGACCCTCAACATTTCCATGCAAATTTGCAACTCCTGGAGGCTTCCAAGAATGGGTGGCAGGGGCACTTTTTCAGACTTTTGTCCCAGCAAGATGGCATTGGAGGTTCCTCAGAAACTATAAAAATAGCCTTGTATGCTACCTATAGCTCATGGGCACCACCTTGCCCACTCTTGGCATATGGTGTTACACCACTGCAAAAGAAATACAAGTGCAAATCTTTACTTATATCCTCCATTGTAAATTATGCAAGTTATTTATGTCCAAAACACACTGCAGAAATAATCCAGTTTAAGATGACTTTAACTGCCCTGACTCAGTACTAAGGAATCCTCGAAATTGTAGTTTATTGTGGCACCAGAGCTCTCTGACAGAGAAGGCTAAATGTCTCACAGAACTACAGTTCCTAGAATTCTCTAGCATTGAGCCAGGGTAGTTAAAGTGGTCTCAAACTGGATTATTTCTGCAATGTGTTTTGGGCCATAGACATCTTGTTTTTTTCCATGGACTTTGTTGGGCTCCTCTAAGGCTTTTTAAAAGTATACAATATAACATGGGTCTAAAGAGAATGGCATACTTTTATTTGAAACTGCCCTTGACCATGCAAAAAGTACATGTTCTAAAATAGCATCCTACAATAGCCCATAATAAATTTAAAGTAAGTTTCCTTTGAAAATGGCACATTTCTACTGTATTTTATTACTTTCCATTACTGAAATACATTACCTTCTCTATCGTCACTCATAATAGATATGGAATGCATCACAGTATGTGTTAAGTGCTTAGAATCAGGAAGCACCAAATGTTTTAGAACGGTGATGTCCTCCCTCAATAAAAATGACTTTGAATTAATTAAAAAGGATATTAATTCATATTTCACTGTGAGACTTTTTCAGTCTAAGATTAATCTTGGCATTGTAGTGAAAGCGGCATATCCCCAGAACTCTAGGACAACAGAATAACAGTTTTGTTAAGCCAGTGGTGAAACCATATTATTTAACCATCCTGTTTACAGTTGGTTAATTAAGTGACTAGCTAAGTCTTGTTTTTAAGCAGAGAAAGGACAGGTGCAAATTGGCTAACACTTATAGTATCTACAGGAGTATTCATTAATAAGATGAATGTGAAAAACAACTCCATAATGTGATATATAACTATTACTATTTTATGCTTGTTCAGCACTCCATTGAATGAGGTACGGAAGATCAAGAAACTCTCAAAGGACCACATTTAGTTTTAAAAGCTAGTTAAACATTATTTTTATAAAAAGAGATTTCTTCTCTTATGTTTGTATTTACAGTCAGTCCTCCGTTTTCACAAGGGATCCGTTTCAGACCCCACCCCACCCCACCCCCCGTGAAAATGGAGACTTGCTGATATTCAAGTCCCATAGGCTTGAATGAGATGTCTCCCCACAGGCAAGCGCAGGCACATGCCCATGGGGGTGTGATCCACTGGTTTCACAGAGGTTGTCCCTCCATGAATATTCAAAACCACAGATCTCAAGTCCGCGAGAATGGAGGGATGACTGTGCTATATTTTAAAACACATTTTATTCTATTTTTTGCTTTGGTTTCAAAGCAACCAGAAAAGATAAAATTCAATGTATGTATACGTTTTTAAAAATAAAAATCAGCTCATGAGATTTTTCTATTCATACAGGATCAATAAAAAGGTGTGAAGGGGGCAGGGGGAATGCCATGTTTAATGAGCTGAAAAAGATTTTCAGGGGCAGAAACACCTCAATGGGCAAGAATTATATAAGAATTGATATTGAAAAACTTATTGTATTGTATTCTATATTTTTAACTATTGTCATTTTAATCCATTTCAGTTTAATTTATTCTTAATGGGTGGGTGGGTGTGGGAATATGGGATGGGATTTGGACTGATTTTAATTTGCTGTGATGTTTTAATATGTTGTACGCCACCCCAATTGCGTGGCAGAGGGGGTGGGATATAAATAAAAATTATTATTATTATTATTATTATTATTATTATTATTATTGAGCCCTGGTGGCACAGTGGTTAAATGCCTGTACTGCAGCCACTCACTCATAAACCACAAGGTTGCAAGTTCAATACTAGCCAGGGCTCAGGCTAGACTCAGGCCTGCACCCTTCTGAGGTCACTAAAATGAGTACCCAACTGTTGGGGGGCAATGAGATTACAGTTGTAATCCGCTTAGACATCCCATAGTGCGATATGAAGCAGTATATAAATGAAGCTGCTTTGCTTTAAACAAATCAATCCAGCATGAATTATGTTCAGTAACTGTAGCATGATGGAGTATAGAAGACTTTTTTAAAATCCAGGGAGAAGCAAGGAAGAGTGGAGTAGAACATCTTGAAGACCTTAGATTACAGCTGGAAGACTGAACAGAACATGTTATGCTGCATTGTTGTAATTTCCATTTGTATGGAACAGGACATGAAGTGCAACAACCATTGAAACAGCAATAAAATTCCAAATGGAAACAGTGAGAAAAAAAATTAGTTGAAATAATGAAGAAAAAAAATATGCCTTCATAATTGCCTTCTGGATAAGGATGTGAAACTCTCTAAGCTTTGATTTCATTTGATTTCTTCATATCCCACCTGCAGTTTCTTTCTCTCATTGTTTTGTGTTGAGTTGAAGGACTTTTTCTTCTTGAATTGAAATTCTTGCATATTTTTAATACGTTTCCTTCTTTGCCCAATTATTTACATGATTTACAAACTTTACTCAACTTTCCCTATTGACTAAAGTGTGCTTCTGTGTGTGCTTTCCCACCAAATATGTGCATTTCAGCCCTTCACATTTTAGAAGAGTTTGTACTAAAAGCTTGGGACTCATTATTTCTCAGAAGCATCTGATAAAATGTGTGAAAGCTCAAGGTAAGAAGGGCATTCTTATGTAACAAAACTCAGGACAAATGAGCCTATCAAGTACAACAAAATTGTTTTCAGTCCCTACTTCAGAATCAAGAAGGTGTTCATGTGTTTCTGGAAGGCAAGACATGAAGGAGCCAAATAAGCTACCTGAAAAAGGGAGCACCAAAGTTTTCATTTAGTGCCAAAAATATCCCTTCTTGAGTAACCACTCACAAGGAGGTCATATTAGAGTCATTTTCCAATTGAACTGAGAGGGAAGATGAATTTGTATGGAAGAAGGTGGCACTCTGACAGAAATGTGTGTTTTTGTTGAAATTCATAAAACACAAAAGCAAAACAAACAAAAACACTATGAAATTACTGCAAAATTGTTATATCAATACTTGTTCATATGCAGTCTTTTGGAACTCTCCTACACACACAATACAATCACATCACATCTAATGAACTATTAAGAATTGCAGCAGAGAAACTATGGAAAGCCTGTACAGGAGGAGACTCTTCGTTCTTGGAATTAACTCCTGTAATGTCCACATCCCCAGCTGTGGAGAGATCTTGGGCAATGTCCATGTTAAATATTTGATATCTTTTGAGGGTTGCTCATTTCTAAAAGACCATGAACAACATATTGAAAATGTAGTTATTAAGGCTATTTTTAACAAGTTCTTTCAGTAACCCTAATATCCACCTGTGGAAAGCTCTGATAGCTGTTGTAGCTGATTAGGCTGTAAAGATGTTATAGAATATACAGCACAGGGTGCATCCACACTGTTGGAAATAATGCAGTTTGACACCACTTTAAGTGCTGTAGTGCCATCCTATGGAATTCTGGGGTTTGTAATTTTGCCTTCTCTGTCAGAATGCTGATGCCTCATGAAATTAAAAATCCCAGGATCCCATAGGATGAAGCCATGTGAGTTAAAGTGGTGTCAAACTGCACTCTTTCTACAGTATAGATGCACCCATAGTCATCTAGAGCTCAGGTGATAAGAGAGTAAGGAGGTAAAGACAATAGTCTCAATTTTTCTCTTCCTTATCAAGAAAGAGTTTCTCAGTGCTCCTTCAAAAAGATTAACTGTCACAAGATGTTTTGCCCTTTGCAGAAACAAAAGACCAACAGTATTTTGTTTGCAGGCAAACAAAGCAAAAAACAACAAAAATTATTTTGTTTTTGTACAAAATATATTTTGTACAAATTGTTGTATTTTAATGAAAACATTTCTTTTTGCACAAAACTGCTTTGCAGTTCATTGAAATAATTGAGAAATTATTGAAAATGATTCAAAATCTTTCATAATCCTTCCTAGTGTGGAGAAAACATTTGAAAATTTTTATTCTTGCACACTAAAATAAAATAAGCCATGATTTACATGTCTACAAAATGATAAGGACCAGATGATAATTAAAGCCAAATTATTTATCACATTTGTGTAGTCCTCTTTTCAGAAAATGTAAGAGTGAGAAAGGCACCATGTTCCATTTGTGGCAGTTTACAAAAGCCAAGAGGTTTTGGTCACAAATACACAAGGTAATAACAAAAATCCTACAAATTAAACTGAGCAAAAGTCCAAAAACTTACATACTAGTCATAGTGGAAGAGGATGTGGAGAAAAGATATGGAAAGTTCCTCTTCTACATGATAATAGCAGCTAGAGTAATATATGCCAGGAAGTGGAGGGAAGAAGGGATCCCAGATATGGATGAATGGAAATGGAAGATGTTCAATTACAGGGAAAATAAGTTAACACCATTGCTCAGAAACATGTCCACTGGAAAGTTTGAGAATGAAGGGGTATAATGAATATTTCCAAATAACTTGATATCTATCTGTATATCTGTTTACTTATATATTATACACTGTATAAAGATACTGTATACAAATAAGGTCACCTAGGAAGTAAAGATTGCAAATGTTTTATAGAATTAAGGATATTTTGTTATATAGAGTTATGAAGGGTGTACATTAACACAAATAAATTAGAAAGGAAAAATTCTACAAAATTATAGTTACAAATGGTGTAAAATCACAGTTCACAGTTTAATTGAGAAAATAGTGATACTGAACTACATTGAACAAAGAAGACTATAAAGTAATGTGGGAAAAATAAAACAAAAGTAACAAGTAAAAAAAGGATATAAGATATCTAAGAAAAAGATCTCGGAGTAGAGTAGAGGAAGTATATATGCGCATATCTGTTCTATGTACTGTATTTTAACATAGAATAATGACATGAAATGTTTCATCCTAGTCTATGTCTGTGTCTAGGTTAGGTTGGTTATGTTTATGTTATGTTATGTTTATGTAATATAATGTATTGTATTGATGTTGGTTTTAAGTGTTGAAAAATTAAAAAATTAAAATGGACATTTGTATAATCCTGAATTCCTATACACATTTTTCTGTCAGGGTGGAGTCATAATAACATCAGAGACAGAGATGCATGTCCTTCTTTACATAGTCAAGGTTTCCTAAGATACTTCACAGAAACAGTCTTAAACAATGACAAGGATGATGTGAAAGTCACAACTGGTCACAGTGTTTACAATTCAGTACCATTAATTCAAATGGTATGGGGACCATACAACTAAGCAGCTATTAAACTATATATAATATATATATATCTCCTATATATCCTATATTGGATGGAACAGGATAATATTTACATGATGCTCTTCATGGAGTTACTCTTGTGTAGTTAGATAATTAGGCTTCTGGGATAACAGGAATTCTACAGTGACTAATATTGGTGACATTTTGCTTCTTCACTGGCTTATAAATATCTTTTTGATTTCCTTTGCCACATCTACAGTTCAACAATAGTAGCTTTTCTATAATATCCAAATGTATTTTTTTAAATGATCCACTATCCTGTATGGAAGAGCAGTAAGATCTTTCAATAAAAGCAATTTTCTTAAAGACAAAACATTATGGCAGCTAGGACAGTAACCTTGGATCTGCCTGCATAGAATTCAAGAGCAGTGAAAACTTAAGCCTTCATTGCTTTTGCACATGTTTTTCCAATGTTCAGTTGCCTGAAAATACAGTAAAGTATTTATAGCTCAAAGTAATTTGGTATGCTGGTGTGATTAGCATTTTTTCTCCTGCTGAAAAATATTGCCAAGTTTGCATTTTATTCTGCTCTGCTGATATCTTTTAGGAAATTCATTTTATTACATTCTTTTTGCTATTTCTGTATGCATATATGTGTTGATCTCAACATTTTCCAGGCATGCTTCTCTATGATAACATTTTTTTATACACCAGAGGCCTCAAGATACATTTGCCATTGGTTATAATCACCCCTCAGACCCTGTCCTTAGGCTATTATTTCTGTGGACAGATGCCTTGGCTTCTCTTCCTTTCTACATCCCATTGTCTCCCCACCCATTCCTACCCCAGGTCACTTCTGGCAGCTACACTTCTTCTAGTTCTTTTTAGAATTTTCCTTTTTATGGCTTTGCAGTAAAATGATTTTTAAAATGCTGCTGTTCTTGATCATGAATCTAGGTCTATGTTGCCTGACAGAGGATCATATTAGTCTTTCTTTGTCATACACTGAAAGGTTGCCAGTTCTATTTGTCCTGCAGTAAGAATTTTATTCTTGCTGGAGAGAAATCTGTGTAGCAGATTGAAAGTCATCATTCTATGTTGAAATCTGTTGTGTGGTAGTTTCTGAAGAGAGAAATGTCCAAACGAGCTTACTGCTGTGATCGCTATTCTGTGTACTTTTCCACAAGGTTTCAGTGGGTTCTGGAAAGGAGACTTATAATGTATTTCTTTGATTCAATTGTATGAACTCTGAAGATAAATCCTCTTTGACAAGAGTGGGTTAGCTGTGGAAGAAAGGAAATTAGCTTAATTCTCCCTTCAGTTTGGTGGCAGCATTTTAAGAAGCCTAGGGAGAGAATCCTGTCAGTACATCACTATTCTAAAATAGATAATAATGCTTACCTACCACATATAGCATGGTGGAGTTTAATTAATTAAAGTTGTAAATCACTGTGAGAGTCTCAGTTGGAAAACACTGCAGTGAAGGAATGCAAAAAAAGTTCATCCTTGAGTGTCCCATTGTACATGGAATGGATTTAAAGGGTAGAAAGCTTACTGACTGTTTGTGGAGAGAAAGTAATGTGATGTGTGTCTGTGTGCACGCACAAATTAATGAACACAGATTCCTATTGCAATATCCTACTGCAGTATTTTCTGAAAAATATTCCTCCTGAAGCATAGATTTTACTTTGGTGGAAGTATTTGTGTAATAATTTCATTAATGTTTAAATTATTCATGGGCTTTTCTTTTATTTCAGTGAAAGAACTGAGCCAACAGAAATGGTATTGAATAATTAACAATGACTGTACAGCTAATAATTTGGGACAGGATTTTCAAATGTGGGTTGATCTGAAAGATGGAAAACTGCAACTGGCCATCTTGGCAGTGTGAAAACATGGAATTACTGGAGCTAATCCTAGTTTGGAAAATGAAAAACACAGAGTATATGGTAGTAGGGCTGCGTGGCTCATGTTTAGTGAATACTAGGCAAGTCGCTGGATTATCAATGAGCCCTATGTTCTTTTAGAGGGTGGATGCCATCAGCTATCTGAAGCAGTGGCACAAAATATACCATAATGTCATCATCATCATCATCATCATCAAAAATTTGTAGTAAGGGCCTCTTCAAACTACACAATTTAACCATAATTTCACTTTAACTTCTATGGCAACAACCTATGGAATCTTGGCGTTTATAGTTTGGTAAAGCGCTAGAACTTTCTGGCTGGGAATTGTAAATGTCCCTGCCTAAATTGCTAATCCCAGGATTCCATAGGATAGAACCTTAACAGTGAAAATGGAATCTAACTTACATAGTATGAAAGAGCCTTGTACTGTAAATATTAAAATCAGTTATGATCCTATTCATTTTTTTCTCCCTGTGATATTTGGTTCCTCCAGAGATGGCGGAAATTTCTTCAGTTGCCATAAAATGAACTGTAAGATGCAGCTGTGAGGATGTGAGATTGCTGTGTTAATTGCTTCAAATGAACACTTTTGATTGTTTATATTCAAAGCAATCATCTTTAATCTAGTTGGGGTGAAAAAAATTAATTTGCATTAGTGTAAATTATAATTATCTATAAAGGAGTAACTTATTCCAGCTGCTCTGAGAGTCACTTTTATTTATAAACAGTGATAAGAATAGCATTCAGATGTTTTAGTCTAGCAACACAGAAATGATTAATGCATAGTTGTTTGCATTTTAAATACCTTGCGCATCAGATCAGTATTAGTGCACTGTGACAAATTTTATTCTGCTCATGTCAAAATACTTATTATTGCTGACAGGTGTAACATACCCACATTAATTCCTTGATCCAATTTTCTAATTGCTTTTTTGGCATGAGATGCCAGCCATTTAGTCTTTCATGATCTATTTGTCTTTATGGCATAATGATGTACTTTTAAAAATTAGATGCACCTAGCTCAAATGGCTGTCCAGAAATATATAGCCAAGTACTTAAATAAAATGGCTGTTCTTTTTCTTGGAATATAAATTAATAGGGAACCTTTCACACGTTCAATGCATTTCATTTTCTGAGGATAGTAAATATTTTAAAGGATCTTATTAATTTTTACCTTAATCTACTTTGATACTCTCCAAAAGCAAAACAGAAGTCAAGGGGGGAAGGAGATGTGGAAGAGAAATCCATACAGCTGTGCCCAACTGAAATTAAGTTTCTGAATGGAATTACATGTGTTCAATCCATTATTTCACGATTGCTAGGAACAGCAACACAGTTTTATCATACTGTTATAATATATACATAGTTACCGGTACTCCCAGTTGGATCAGGGAAATTTTCTTGAACTGAGTATAAATTATTTTAAAACAAACAAACTTCTCTCCCTTCCCAGATTATGCATATTAGTTGTTTATTGCCCCCTCCCATCCAGAAATCCCATAATTTGAAACACCCAGTCCAGCCCACAGTGTAATTGTCTGAACAACATTTGCATAGCTAGTTGGCATAGGAGGTGTCTTGCAATGACAGCACACTGTTATGTGATAAGAGGAGAAAGGACAAGATGATGCCCAGATTGCTCAGTAATCCCCATGTTTTAAGTTCCCTCTTTTGTCAAATTGCTGTTGAGTTAATAAGATGATGAAAGTGTAGCCCTGACCAAGATATATACATCAGGTCCTCCTATTGATAAGAAAACCTGTGGAGCAGATATATGCTCTGTCCAAGTCATCTGATTGTCTGAACTGTGATTGTCTGAACTGTGGTCTTAACTAACTTCTTTTTTTTTTTTTTTTTTTGACCGAGCAGTGGTGCTGAAATCTATGACTTGTGGTATTTGACATATTATTCTAAGATGGAGATCCCTCCATTCAGTTGTGGAGAAGGGGTGGACGGGAGTTGTTGTTGGTCCCTATGGAAGAATTACATATCAAAGGCTGCAATGCAGAATTAATGCAAATTAATACACTTTAACTGCCATGGCTCCATGCTATGGAATCCTGGGACTTGAAGTTTATTGTGACACCAGAACTCTCAGAGAGAGAATAGCCTACAAAACTACAAATCCCAGAATTCCATAGCACTGAGTCATGGCACTGAGCTGTGTCAAGTTGTATTGTTTTTGCAGTGCAGATGCCACCAAAGGCTTACATGCCAGAACATGCATAATCATTTTGCATCTCATATGAGACCAATGGAACAGTATCTGAGTTATGTTTTTTAAGCAGAATATTTTGCGAAGGGGTATATTGGAAGAGGATGGTAGTCTCAAGTTTGAGGGTTTAGGTATTTAACCTCTCATGAAATTATTGGCATTCCTGGCCATAATGCATATACATCATGACTCTGATGATTGCAAGGTCATTAGGTCAGCAGTTCAAGACTCAAGGGCCACATGATGCAATAAGCTCCCATCACTAGTCCCAGCTTCTACCCACCTAGCACTTCAAGAGCATGTAAAAGTGCAAGTAGATAATAGGTATCACTTTGGTGGGAAGGTAACAGTGTTCCATCAGTCATGCTGGCCATATGACCACAGAGTCATCTTTCATAACGCTGACTCCCTCAGCGTAATAACAGGGATAAATACCACCCCCTACAGTCAGACACTACTTGACAATTGCATCAAAGGAAAACCTTTACCTTTATCTTTAATGTATATAAACATTTTTCATATGATAGGACATCATTGCATGAATTTCTTTGTGGGACTGCATCAACAACTGACATGGACCAGGAATAAGAATATTGATGGTTATGATATTTGCTCACTGTGTTTTACCTACTCCCTAATGTGTGTTTCTTTAATTGTGAAGTAAGATACTTTGTGGATCACAGCAATAGAAAGATGCCAGCCAGCAAGTTTGAAGACGCTAGAGCAGCTTCCCTCTTCCCCCTCACCATTGGGGCCAAGGCAGCTGTGACAGTAGAGCCAGGCAGCAGCAGCAAGGCGGGGGGTGGCCAGGAGTGGCAGGCTTTAAAAGCCACTCCCCCACCCCTCCCTGGAACACCAGCCAGCAAGCCTGAAGACTCCACCACCATCACTACACCGAGCGGCGGAGGTGTTTGGGAGGCAGGCAAGGGCAAGGCAAGGCTATTTAGCCTGCCCGCTGCCTTTACCTTTCTTAAAGAGACCATCAGTGCATCCCTTAGGGAAAGAGTGATTCCAACTTGTTTAAAGGAAGTAGCGGTAAGACCGCTCCTGAAGAAACCTTCCCTGGACCCCCTGGACTTGAAAATTACAGACCTGTGTCACATCTCCCATTTTTGAGCAAGGTGCTCAAAATTGGATGAAAACAACTTTCTAGATCCATTTCAAACCGGCGGTGGAGACTGCTATGGTTGCTCTGGTAGATGACCTTTGCCTAAGCATCGACAGGAGAAGCATGACCCAGTTGGTGCTTTTGGATCTCTCAGCAGCTTTTGATAAGATTGACCACAGCATCCTCTTGGAATGCATGGAAGAGCTGGGGATTGGAGGCACTGTTCTTCAGTGGTTCCATTCCTTTCTCTCAGGCAGATTCTAGAGGGTGACGCTCAGGGATAGTTGCTCTTAAAAAACAGAACTTAGCTGTGGTGTCTTCCCAGGTGCCATCCTGTCCCCGATGCTCTTTAAAATCTATACAAGCCACTGGGGGGAATCATCCGTCGACATGTGGTAGGGTGTTATCAGTATACTGATGACACCTAAAATATTTCTCTATATCTCAGTCAGCAGCCATGACGACAGATGGCATTTCTCCCCTCAATCAATGCCTGGAAGCGGTAATGGACTGGATGGAAAAACTAACTCAAACTGAATCCAGAGAAAATTGAGGTGCTTACAGTAGGGGCCCCTAAACCAGGTATTGGGATACAATCCCCAGTCCTAGATGGGGTCACACTCTCCTCAAAGGACTGTGTTCGCAGTTTGGGGGTGCTCCTAGACCCGTCACTTCACATAATTGATCAGGTGAATGTGTTGGTCAGAAGCACCTGTTACCAGCTTCGGCAGATACGCCAACTGCACCCTTACCTGGAACCAACTGCAGTTGTAATGCACTTTATATGGGGCTATCCTTATACCAAGTTCAAAAACTACAGCTGATACAAAATATGGCAGCCAGGTTAATTACTGGGAGATCTAGAAGGGATCATATTACACCAATTCTGAAATCTCTTCACTGGCTGCCTATTGGTTTCCGAGCACAGTATAAAGTGTTGGTGCTGACCTTTAAAATCCTAAGTGGCCTAGGTCCAACCTATCTAAGGGATCACCTCCTTCCATATAATCTGCCTCGCACCCTCAGATCCTCTGGGAGGAACCTACTGTAACTGAGAAAAACTAGACTAGTGGGAACCTCCCAGAGGTCTTTTTCTATCATTGCTCCCAGACTTTGGAATGCCTTGCCGAAAGAGATCCATCAAATTACCAGCTTGGACCATTTTAAAAAAGCTATCAAGATAGATCTCTTCCAGCAAGCCTTCCCTGAATAGAATAGACTCTACCTAATCTGTGTCTCTCCCTTTTATATTTTTACATCTTTAATGGTGATAGTACACCAATTCTTTTTAACTATTTTAGTAGTGCATTTAATTTAATTCTTTTTTAAGGGGGGGGGCTTGTTCTTATCATGTTTTATCATTTAATATGGGGTTGATTTACCTATGCTAAAGATGTAAGCTGCCTTGATTGCTGTGGCAAAAGGTGGGATACAAAAATAAAGTTTATTATTTATTATTATTATTAAGATGGTATTTTATTTATTTATTTACTATATTTTTTATTTTAAATAAATAAAAAATTAAAGGGTCTTACTCACCACCTCAAGGGATAGTGTAATGTGTTTTTAAGATGTAAGATAATAGTTATTTAAATAGAAAAAATAGCTTTTTGTTTGGTTTTGTGTTGCAAAGCTCTTAAGCATACTGATTGTATCAATTCCTTTTTCTCAATGTAACCCATATGTCCCATATATATGCCTTATTTAGAAAAATGTAAATGGTGTAGGCAACTGGCCACTCTTACACATACATACTTCTGGCTCTAGTGTTATGTAGAACTATGGTGCCTTAATTTCTGGTCTCAAACCTGGTAGTGAAATATTTGTGCCTTAAGAATGACCTGCATAATCAACATTTTTTTAAAAAAAGAGAAAGAGAAATAAATTTCCCTGCCATCAGTTTTTTCTTTAAAAATAACTGAAAATACCAGACTCTCACTCTTACTTCCACTATCTCTCTTTCACACACAAACACACACCACCTTTTCAACTCTAAAGAGATGACCAAGACAGGCAACCCTGAAGGCTGTATACCAGATTAGTTCTTCTCTATGGTACATATTGGCTTTGCAGTGTGAAAAAAAATCACCTTTTCTAGACAAGGTACTACGGACACACTCCAATGAATTTTTTTTTTAAAGTTATGTATATGCTTGACTGTGGTGCCATTGAAATAATTGGAAATGAGGCATGCTTAATTTTGATTGAGCAATCCTTTATGTTTTTAAGTGTGTTTTTGTATATTTTGCTGTTGCTTCTGCTGTTTACAGAGTTTTCATAATTATTAATTTTCGTCAACAGAGGCATGAAACCACCTCACTTTATTTTGAAGTTCAGTATTTCCTTTTTTTTCTTATGTTATCCACTCCAAATGGTTTATTAACTGTCTAGCTATCTTTGGCAGCTTTTTCGGCACAATACAACAGTCACTTCTTCTTTTCATCCAAAACGTGACAATTCCAGTAAATAAATCACAGTTACTAAGTGCTTTGAGCAAACAAACATGTGCCTTATCTCTTCCCCCCCAAAGCTGTGGAGAGTGTATGATAAACTGTACATTTCAAAGAACATGTCATGTCCCACTGAAATAACTTTGATTCATGGTTATGTATTTATCTTTAAACAACTGACAAACCTAAGGGTATCTGAATTATTATCATTTGCTCTATGCTGCCTAGGTCTCTTGCTACAAAATTGAAATGATATACACTAAGATTGCACTTCTGCTTTTCCAGGCTTCACATGCTATAAAACATTTTCTCAGGCAAAAACAGAAAATGCTGGCTGTACTTGCTTTAGATGAGATTCAGCTGAAAACAGTTAATGATAATACCATTTGAACCAGTTTAAAAAAAAAGTATTGGCAGAAAATACCAATAGCAGATATATCTGCACTTCTGGAGGTTTCACAGCATTATGACAATTGAAAATATTTTATTCATGTGAATTTCAGAAATCAAGGACACTCTCTTAGGTATTTAACCTAACCTCTTTTAAGTTTTTTATGTTTCTGTAATGGCATCAGAGCAATCCACCAGTACCCCCCTTGCTTTTGAGAGAGAGATGACAACCCAGGAAGGGAGCCTGCAGGTTATTTTTCTTTTCTAGCAATCTGGAAATCAGCTACTTCAGAAAAATATGTTTAAAGACAAAACTACACAGGACAGGGGAGATTTACTTTCCTTTTATTTATGTATTTTTCAAAACCAGTACCTTCCAAATTTGATTTCTGCAGCAAGTAGCTCTTTGAAAGTAGGGGAAGGAATTGGGAAAGGAGAAATGGGTTAAAGTTTCCATCTTCCATCAGTGCATCTTTCATGTAAATCCTATTCCTTCCAAAAGTCACTGCCAGCAGGAGTGGAGGAGACAGATAACAAAAGCTGGAATCTAATATTTTTAGGGTATTCTGTTATTTGTTATACTGATGATAATTAATGCGACATACAGATTTGGCAGGGACAGTACTGATTCATCCTCTGACAATCAATTTTTCAGCTCCCTTTAAAATAACCCAGTTTCTCTCTTTTACTTCTCAGCTTATGTCCATCATTGCAAACTGAATTCAAAGTACAAAAGTAATTTGCACTCAGTTAACTTAGCAAAGGGAAGTGATAGGAGTGGGTGGGATCTTGACTTTGTCAGTAGGCTCAGGTAAAAGGCAAGTGCTTTTGTGAATTCTCCTAGCTTGTGTGTTCTTCCTCATCAATAACTTTGGGGGGAAGCAGATGGCGCTTTGTGCCATCTTGGAGCCAAAGAAGGGGCGGGGCAACCTCACGCTGGGTGCCCCAACCCCTTCCTGAACACGTCATTGGAGTGCCTGTCGCTCCACACGATGGGCGCTCCAATGACGTCCTTCCGCTGCAGCGTCCGCACACGCTGCGGTGGAAGAGACGCCGAAGGTGTGCCCAATGCCTCTTGAGGCACACCTTTGTCACCTTGTGCAAGGAGCGCTAAAATAGCACTCCTTCCAGGGCCCGAAAAGGGGAGGATTGGTGCTGAGGAGTGCGGCTACCTTGACCCCAATCCACAGTTTCTCCCGTCTGCTTAGGCCCATTGACTACACTCTGATGTTGCTTGTCCCCACGTGTCCCAGTCTTCATTTGTGAAATGTTGACAAGTATGACATTACTCATTATTCAAAGAACAATATGTTTAGTTTTTAAGTTATTTTTTATTTTATTATTTTAATGATACTCTTGCTAAATGGACAAAAATCCTCCCAAAGCTCTCTCTCAGCAACAAGGTAGATGTAACTACAAAATGTTAGCTTTTCTGTTTTTGAAAAGCTTTGCCATTATGAGTCCCTACTTTACTTTAAAAAATAACAATGTCATGATGGCCTCATTACCCTCAAAAGTAACATGATAAAGCCAATGTTTCTGCTTGTAACCCTTTTCCTTCAGCAAGTACTTTCTACATCTACACTGGGCCTCGGCAGACGACTAATAGAGTCGTCTTGGAGGCCCCAAAGAGGAGGGGCAGCCGCACGAGCGGCGCCCCTTCCTCTTCCTGAGGTCGCCCTGGAAGCTGCCGGCCCTCCGCACGGCCGGCGCTTCCAAGGCAACCTCCCTCCGCAGCGACCGGACGCGCTGCGGAGGAAAAGACAGGGAAAGTGCGCCCGCCGCTTTTAGGGCGCACTTTCCCTGTCTTGAGGAAGGAGCGCTGATTTAGCGCTCCTTCCAGAGCCGCCGCAGGAGCGCCGGGATGCGGAGGCTGCATCCCCGCGGCGCTCCGTCTGGCGGCGGCTCCAGGGCCTCCGTCTGCTGAGGCCCACTCTCTGACATACAGGTACTTTTGAAATATAAAAAGGGTTAACTGCTTTCAAAAGATTTAAACACATTACATGCTTGTTATATTCACATGATAAATTTCCTGCCCAAAATTGTTTCCTGGTGGCGGAGGAGAATACACTACAGTATTGTGAATTGGCTTCTGAAGTAAGGAATTTCTAGTGGACAATAGTTAATTTTAAAGCAACTTCTCCTTTGCTCCTTATTAACATGATAATAATGAATACCAGCATAAAGATATAACCCCAAGGTATAAACAGCTTTATAGATGGATTCCCAGAATTTGAAATAGTTATTTATTTTGGACTAATGGTAGGGAATTCTGTGAGGCATTTTGCCTTCTCTTCAGAGAATTCTGGTGCCACAATAAACTCCAATTCCCAGCAGTGGTGTCACTAGGGTTGGTGTCACCCGGTGTGGTAACTTATGCTATCACTCCCCCATTGACTTCCTCCCACTCTACACCAAACAGAAGCCTTAGTAATGATTTTTGCATTGATTTAATCATAAATTGTAATTCCTATTTATCACTGAATGTAATGGTAATAGTTGTGACTTAAAACAACTGGCAAAATTAAAATTATACATTTAAATTACAATATTATACACACCGAATAAATGTGTTTTCACATACATAGTTCCATGTGGTTAAAGTGAAAAATTGGTAAAATGTGACTTTTTAAATATTTTTTTAAAAATTATTTTTTTAAAAAAAAAAAATCAATTTTGAATTTTGCTTTTAAAAAAACCTAGGGCCTCTCTTAATAATAATAATAATAATAAAATATAATAATAATAATAATAATAATAATAATAATAATAATAATAATAATAATAATAATAATAATAATAATAATAATAATAATAATAATAATAATAATAAATAAATAATAAATTTATTTATACCCCGCCCATTGGTAATCCAATCCGGGCGGCTTACAATTAAAACATACCATTCAATAAAACATGCAGTATGAACACAGTCCTCCCCCTCTTAAAACAGAATTAAATCAGAACAGTGTAAAAACAAAATACAATTAAAACATAGAGCC
>JAIPUX010001880.1:50140082-50150580 GCA_020142125.1 Phrynosoma platyrhinos | reverse complement strand
TGCGTCTTATATGCCGGAGCGTCTTATATGCTGAAAAATACGGTAGTTAGCCTTGGTGGCTGGTACAGAAGTAAGTTTAGTAAAGTAAACTAATATAAGGACTGTGTGGGTTCAGGGCAAAAGTAACTATTGTTCTCTGGAGACAGCTGTGAAATAAATTGTAACTGTAACAAAGTGAAACTAAGAAGTAAGACTTCAAAGTAACAAGTTCATGAAACATGTGAAACATTGTTCAAATCATCTTCCAAATAAAGTTTTATTATTGTTTAAATACTGGCTTGTCTGAACTTGAATAAATAACCATGCTACTGACATTTACAAATAAGGAATTAGTTTCACATATAAGTTGGTGTACACAAGAAAAATAAAGTGACCATCACACATAGATTGCAGTGTCACAAATTGATAAGAAAAATATTTTGATAAGTACAGGTGCTTGTCACAAATTGGTGGCAACAGTGGGATGACAAAACCCATTGGGCTGCCATCTATGGAAAACAGTAAAGTGGAAAGTGTCTCATCTTCACAAATTGGTGGCAGTAAACATAGGTGGGTCAGTGGGACTCATCTTTACAAATTGGTGGCAGTGGTGGGATGACAAAACCCATGGGGCTGCCACAATAGGTAAATAGTTGGGTGAGTGGGACTCACCTTCACAAGCATCACAAACATAGTTGAGTATACAGCGATGCAAAGTCAGACCTTTAAGAGCTATGCACTGAAAGCCTCTTGCCTGGACTCATTTAGTTTTCTCCCTTAATTTTGCTAATTCTTTCTATCTTGTGTATGGTGAAAATGTGAATTTGGAGATTTGTTATGAAAAGTCCTATCCATTGTCATCCATTCTTAGCTGTCACAATAGAGGAGAAATCCTACTGGAGGGAATTTTGTGAGGCTCATTTCATAGCTCATGCTTGTAAGATTATGGCTTGAGCAAATCCACATGGGTGTCTTTCTGATGGGTGCCATTCTGACTGGCTTCTTATTCTATGTACCCTCCCAATCTTGTGAGTACCCAAGTAGCAGTTTTATTCAAAGCTGCCTGGCTTTCAGCCTACACAGGCTAGAGTGTGCTAGTTTCCAACACATTCTTTTACTGGCATGTCTTATTATTTATCAACTCTTGTGGATAGTGTGCATAGAATATGCTGCTATTTCTCTCATAAACCCTGGATATAACAAAACAGACTTTAAAGTGACTGAAATACAACTCTAGATGGATGAAATGAAAGTTGAGTGAAAGTACCACATATGCAATGGGAGGAGAGCCATGTTTATATTATGTCATCACATATAGCTTGTGCCTGAGTCTTTATCTACTGTTTTTAAATGATAGAATTATTTGTCACATAAGTGACTTTCCTGATATACTGAAAAGACTTGGCTTACTAAAAGCCCTTCATTGGAGTCATTGTGACTTAGAAGAGTGAGTCTGTGGTGGTGGTGGAGGTGGTAGTGGGCTGGTGGGAGGAAGCTTGTTTCCATTGTCATCCTGTGGTCCATACTGGCTATTGTTTTTTAAAAAACTGTAGTTGTGCTGATTCCATGAATGCTTCTATGGAAATGTTATTCTTTTCCAGAGACAGAGGTCACCCTAGGACTATGGATGACAGTACTGGGACATCAAGGATTTATTCTCAGACATTGCTACACTGTACAAAAACAAACATGGGGATGGGTGGGCACAAGGTAGCTCACAATATAAATGAAAATACAAATAAAAGCCATTGAGTTATAGCATTAAAGAGGTATTTAAAAATCAATTAAATAAACTGTTTTATCAAAGGCATACATTAAATGCCTAATGAACTCAGGCCAGAACATAGCTACATTAAGCATTTAGCATAACTTGATGAAGAGAGACATGCTGTATTATCCATTTTATTAATAATTTGTATATTGTGTGATACTTACTATCAAAGCCTTTAGCCTGACAGTATTTGGAGACAATGAAAAATGCTATCATTGGGGGGGAGGGGGTTACTGAGAAGGAAAAAGCATAAGTTTGTAAAGTGAGGCTTAATCAAGATTAAATACTATTTTTACTCCTATTTTTACTTGCCCATATTTTACAGTGTAACATAGAACAACTCATTAAGAGTAGATTGCATTCCTCTGAATCTGCCAACTTTTTTAAAACAAAGAAGTACCTATGAAATATCACAGGCCACATTCTTGTAGCAGTAAGGGATTAAGGGACACACCAGTGTCTTACTCCATTTCCCTTCACTTTTTGTCCCTTCTCTTCATATTCAGCTCATGTTCCTGCCACCCACTGCTCCATGTCTAGCTCAGTTTCTACCCTCTCCTCATGCCAGCTCTGTTTGCTTTCCCCATTTATCTGTGCTTTCCATTCATGGTTCCTTCCCACATCCCATCATCCCTAATGCTATTAGCACTTCAGAGTGCCAGCAGGGTGAAACACTTTCTCACACCTCACCAGGCTAAGCTCTCAATAGAGTTCATCATGGAGCTGAGGGCAAACTTCATGGACTTCCTAAGAGGTTTCCATCCAGGCAGTGGCAAAATCCAGGCCTTCTGAAATTTAACAAGGTGACTGCTTCAAAGTATGGCTTCAGAGGGGTTATGCTATTTATTTAGTATAACCTGACAACTAGTATAACATTTAGTATAACTCTTCTTTCTCCATTTTGGCTATTATTAGCCTTACTGAGTAGTAGAGCCAGCTATCTCTGCGATGGAAACACTGCTCCCTGTGCACACCAACCAATTGTCATATAGCAAATGTCCTCATGATTGAATGTTGGCAGCCCTGTTCCTTTGACTGAAGAGATTTGAGAAGGGATTATTCCTCAAAATCATTACCATACAGAATCTTTTAACCAGAGGTAGATGATTTCAAATAAATGGTCATGACAAAGCATAGGCATAGTCTATAGGTATTTAGTTATGCATTATTTTCTGCCCTGCTTTCCTTCTAGTGCAGGACACAAAGTTTCTCACAGTATAAATGGAAATACAACTGAAGGCCATAGAGTTATAATATTAAAGAGGTATTTTAAAATCAATTAAATAAGTCATTTTATCAAAAGCCAACACTGAATTGAAATAGTTTTAAAACATTTTGAAAAGATAACAAGAAGGGGTGCAAGGGACATTAAAATATACATTTGTAGCAACTGGTTAATGACCAAGTACATGTCTGAAAAGAAATAGCCTAGCCATCTATAGATGAGAGTTCCACAAGTTGGAAGCAGCCACTGAGAAAGCCCTCTCTTATGTCCTCTCCAAACATGCCATGAAGATTGGTGGGACAGTAGTAATGCTCCCTCCCAGCAAGATATCAAGACTCAAGCAAATTCATATGGGGAGACAGATGTCTCAGACAGTGTGAGCCCAAGTCATACAGGGCTCTAATGGTTATAACCATCACATTGAACTATGTCCAGTGGTAACTGGCAGCCATTGAAGTGGTTTTAAATAGGACTTTCTGTACTCTCTATGACCTGCTTCAGCCAGCACTCTGGCTGCAGAATCATGGATCTGCAGGAATTTCAGAATCCTTACCAATGACAGTCCCATGTACAGAATATTTCAGTAATCTAAATGGGATTTAATTAATGTATGTATTCCTGTAGCCAGAAAATATGTTAGTAGGAGTGGGTGAAGCTGGTGCAGTATTTTAGCTTTGGTGGCAAAATTAAGATAGCAACCATTACAAAATACCTATGTGGGTTATATGAAGGCTAAAACTGGAGATGAGAATGCTGACCCAGTATGGACATCCTTGCATGTGGTGCCAGCCCTACTTTCTTAGATCTTCCATTATCTTACTTTGCTTTATCAAGTTTCCCAATCAGGGTGTGTGTGTGTGTCTGTGTGTCTGTGCCAGTGCCATTTTCTTAAATCCTGTCTTTCCCACGATGAACAGCAAGGTGTACATGGGAGTTCTACTCACGTACATTTGAGCATGTTGATAAAAGTCTTACCATTATTGAGAATCTTGATGAAGCAAAGTGTGATACAGAAGGAAGTCATGTTCATGACTAAGCACAAATGAATAGAACTCCTGCTTGAGACATCAAGGTAACTGAGGAGAGTGTGACAAGAGAAGAGCAATTGTATATAGCCTGTTCCCATCCCAACTTCTGTGTTCAGAAGGAAGAATGAATAGAGCTTTTTTACTGCCATGCTTTTTGGCACATAATTCTGCCTGTTAAGAGTTTTTACTTTCCTCCTAAATAAATTTTTTTGAAATATTGGATCAACTATATATATGGTTATTCCTTGTTCATGTCATAGGTTATTGATTTCTATATTTCTGCTGTCACTTTTTGATAGCTTTAATATAGTAGCTTCATTGTTTTGATTTTTGACCCATGGCTGATACAGATTCTTTCAAATAAGTTTGAAATTTCACTTAGGGACTGGTCAGATATTGGTGCCACATTCTGTTAATGGAAAGATATGCAGAAAGGGAGGGGCACATCCTTAATCTCTCAAATGATAGATTACATATTTTGCTGCAGTTACTATGCATGCAGGTGCATACAAAGTAAGGCGTTTTAACCTGAGACTGGTAATAAGGGGAGATTGTCATATAGCAAATGTCCAATCTGGCTCAGTTGTCAGAGTCTGGTTACTGAAAATCTCAGGATGAAACAGCAGGCAGTACTCTGGAACAGGAACTAAGGGGCTATGCAGATGGGCAAAAAGGGGTGCTTTGAGATTGACTTGTAGTTATGGCCTTTAGATGAAGCACACCTAAAAGTCACCAGGAAAGTGCCTTCTAGCTGTTGTATGCCGAGAAAAGCCACTCCAAAAAGGAGCCACTTTTTTCTGCTCCTTCGGTGAAGATGCGCACCTTCGCATATGTGTATGTATGCAGCGACAATGCTGCAACAGAAAAAGGCTGTATAAATGTACCATCACATGTGCAGCAGAAATTGACTCAGTGATCCAGAGCATGCCCCCTATGATGCAAACTGTAATTTAAAGTGCCCTATGCTTCCAGGTGTGCTTGAATATTAGAACCCTAACCTTAACCCTAATTGTAACCCTCCGCATGTGCCCTAGCAACTGTCCTCTGTTATGACAATAAATGCATTCTGTTGGATGTACACTTGGTGTCAGCATGCACAGCAGTTTGTATGAAAGAGGCTTTTGTGACCTCTTCTGTGTAGGTGTGCATAAGACCTGCACACCACTTCCTGGCATGACTGGGGGGGGGTGCTCCTGGAGTTAAGTTTGTCCATTTGTCCTGTTGACCATGTCCCTTGCATGACCACCAGCTGCATGTATCAAGTCTGTCCACACATACCTCCCTTGCATGTACCTCTCCCCTCCCCCCGATCTGTGTGGGACATGTTTTGTGGAGGACGATGGAGTAGGTGTCTTTTCAGTTGACAAACCCGTTCCTTTGCTCCAAGGGTGGCACAATCACACAGTGGCACCTGTCTACTGCACCCACTCCTTGGGGGAAGCAGAGGTCAGCGAATCCTTGCATGATCTGTGGCTGTGTGACAGGTGCACAGGGACTCCGAACTTTAGTCACCTTTGTACACAGAGAGTGACAGACTGTATACTAGCATGTGACAGGTCCTGTGCAGGTGTGCAGGGATGTCCTGTGCATGTGTGCATGCGTTTGAGAGAGAACAAAAAAAATATTAAAGCAGCCACTGCCAGACTATGCGGTTGCTACATCTCCCTTTGCGGCGTCCTTGGGGCTGGTGGTGCAGTTGCTGGGGCTTCAATACAGCCTTGGAAAAGCTGCATTGACTCCCCCCAGTGTGGTTGCTCCATACCCATTTAGGGCATCCTCAGGACAGGCAGTGCAGTTGCTGCAGCTTAGCAAAAAGGCAACTTCAGGTCACCTTTTCCTGCCTGTCTGCATAGCCCAGGGGTAGGCAACCTTTCCCCTTTAAGGGCCGAGGGACTTCAGCTCCCAGAATCCCAGGAGCTATTGGCCAACATGGGACTATTGGCCAACATGGCTGAGGCTTCTGGGAGCTGAAGTCCCTCAGCCCTTAAAGGGGAAAGGTTGCCTACCCCTGGCATAGCCCCTAAGTGAATTAGTAGAATGCAGGTATGCCAAGAAGACCCCATAATAGCTTTTGCCTACACAAGACATACCTACATATAGTGTGAGTAGGCAACAAATATTGCAGTTCATTATGGAAGAAGGATTAGGGCAATCTAACCTAATGGATGAATTGACACCGCTGCAAGGCACCAGGGATTATTGCTCGCTTTTGAAATGTGTTTATAAGAAAGCTGCCATAGAGATTTAACATTTCACAGATTGACAAATATTATGTCTGACAAAAGACCCAAGTGATTTTTTATTGTGTGTACTTGATATTTTGATGGGGTGGGGGTATTCTCTTTGATGCTGCAGTACAAATTGCTTTGGATTAATTAAGAAAATCAATCAAAAATTAAACAAAATGAAATAGCTTCAGGATGTCACTGTTTGTTCCCATTTCTGTTTCATATGCCTCTTTCTCCTTTTTCTTATCAGTTTCAAAAGACTTTGTTTATAGATCAATACTGGAAAAAAGACAATATTTATAAATGACAGCTGGAAGAGAAAGTTCTTGTGGTTTGTTTTTTTTAAATGTGCCAATATTTTGTAACATAAACTCTAAAATCATTGCACATAAAGAATTTGGTTTTGTACTTCCACAACGTAAAATTGATATGAGATACAGAGGAGGGAGAAAGATTTTGTTTCCTCTTACTGCAGTCAATCCAGAGCAATTACATAATGACTGGAATCTTTTTTGTGACGTGTGCAGGCATCAACTCTTTACATCTGCATTTATTGATTTTATGTCATTGTGGAATGAGGTGTCCAGTACTTCCTTGTACCGTAATCCCCTCTCCATACTGTCAGCTGCTAAAGTACTACTCAACAAACCTTTTAGTGGCTGGGGAAAGGTGGAGTCACACTTACATGGCATCTCGCTCCATTTCTTCTGTTGGAAGCACAAGGAACATGTCCTTATCTGGATCTCCAGCAGATCTAGAAGATGCTCTTTTCTTTGTTCTTTTCTTCTTTGCTCTTCTTTTAGAGATGCTGGATGTCACATGGCCTGGCCACCAGATCAATCTGGAAGCATGCGGATTGTGTGAGAACATCAGATGGATGCACTGTAGAATTGCTGCCAATAAATTATTAGTAAACCACCTTGTGTTGAATCACAGCAGTGCTCCAGCTGTCCTAGTATTGTCAACCCTGACTGACAGCAGCTCTCCACTTGTTCAGGCAGAATTCCTTCCTAGTTCTCCTTGGAGAACATTGGTGTTCCCTGGTGGTTTTTTATGTAAATGGGCCCCAACAGTGCTTAAGTTCTGAAATCAGGTGAGATTGGTTGTGTTCATAGGTGTTTTCAATAGACCTATGTTTTTTTGTTGTTTTTTGTTTGTGATATGCCTTGAAAGTCAATTCTGACTTATGGCAAGCCTCTTATAAGGTATTTTTGCAAGATTTATTCAGAGGAGATTTGCCATTGCCTTTCTCTTAGTCTAAGAGTGTCACCCAGACAGTTTTCATGGCTGAGCAGGGATTCAAGGCCTGCTATCCCAGAATCCTAGTCCAACAGTCAAACCACTCCACTAAGATATAGCAAAAACTGTGGTATAGATATTTTTTTTAAAAGCATCAGTGCATGTCAGTGTACAAAAAAACCACAGCTGAATGAGGCAATATTGACATTTCCTTTATTTATTTGTGTGTACACATACATATGTATCTTGCATGACAGGCTTGTAAGATGGATATATGGAATATAAAATAGCATATCTATTAAAATTTGCCTTTGCCCTTTACATACTCAGCACAGCTGCACACTAGATAACTAGCCAGCCCTTGCTGAGAATACCTCAGTACATGTGGCCAATTTAGATCATTCCTCCAGCACTTTCCATCAATAAGGACTGTCTGTAGAAACAGTACTAAGATCGAGGTGGTTGAGTTTGGGCTACAAAAGCAAAATATTGCAGGCTGTCTAATAACCTACTGCCTTAACATCTCTAACACAAAACATTTGTGAATATATTATTTTTTAAATCTCCAAATTTTCCAGATTTACAGAAGTTCACATCTTAGAGTGCTTCTGGGTACAATATGAAATGACACATTCACACATCATTGTACCCCCTGGTGTCACTTAATATTAAAACTATTTGCTATGTGGGTTGTTGCTCCATACTCCTCCTGGTATAATTGTTTTCTTTCTATCACACGTTGCACATGATGAGGAAAACAAAGGAGCTGAAATCAGTGCCAAGTTCTGAAGACATGGAACTAGACTTGCTATTCATGTGTGCATTGTTTTGTATTTATTTATTAAAATAATTTACGTCACCTTTTTCCATCTGTGTAGGACCCCCAGAGCAACTAATGATTGTTCAATAATAAAAACTAAACAATAAACCAAACATCATTAGCACTGAAACTTAATACCAACACATTGGATTTTTAAAAAAAGACCAAGAGAATCAACAGAATTACATAGGACAAGCAACCAGTAATAAATTCATGCCTGTTTCAAGGACAAAGTTTGAAAAGTCATACTATAATGACATGCCAGAGTCATCCAGGAATGAGCCATGGTAGGACCCAAAGAATCACCACAGAGTTACCCATGGCTTCAGGATGTGATTATACTTATTCTTCTTCAAAGTAATTCCCTAAGCCCTGGAAAGGCATGTTGAAATAGTACCATCTTCCTTATTTAACAATTGGAAAGGGGAGCCAGTTATGTAGTATAAAGAGTTTCACAAAGTGGGCATCACAGCTAACAATGCCCTGTACTGCTGTACTTCAGCCAGTAATGAACAGTGGCGCTTAATACTAGACTACGGGGCAAAACTGCTTTGGCTCAAAGGCCCTCAAACCCGAACTAGTCAAGCCCTTTGCTTTATCTGGCCAGCCAGCTTTCATCTCTGCCTTCACAGGGAGAAAGATAAAAACAGAAACAGATGGGGCAGTAATGAGGCCAAAAAAAAAAGGCAGGTATGATTAATGTTGAACATTAAGAAAACAAAAATAATGACCACAGAAGAGCTATATGAATTCATCGTAGACAATGAGGAAATCAAAATAGTCAAAGAGTTTTCATACCTTGGATCAAACATTGATCAGAATGGAGGCAACAGTCAAGAAATCAAAACACTCAGAATGGGAAAGGCAGCCACAAGAGAACTAGACAAGATCCTGAAGTGCAAAGATACAGCATTGAACACCAAAGTTAGGATTGTGCAAGCTTCACATTACCAATCACCATACATGGATGTGAGAGCTGAACAGTGAAGAAATCCAATAGAAAGAAAACCAACTCATTTGAGATGTGGTACTAGAGAAAAGTGTCATGAATGGCCAAAAAGACAAACAAAACAGATCAAGCCTGAACATTTTGCAAGCCAAAATGACTAAATTAAGACTGTTGCACTTTGGCCACATCATGAGAAGGCATGGCTCATTAGAAAAGACAATGCTAAGAAAGGTAGGATGCAATAGAAAGAGAAGACTGCATGCCAGATGATTAGACCCAGTCAAGGAGGTCACAGGCCTGAACTTCCAGGAGATGAGCAGAGTGACTAAGGATAGGGAGACTTGGTGATGTCTCATCTACAGAGTTGCCATGAGTCAAGGTCAATTCAAAAGCAGTTAATAATATGCAGGAAGGACAGGGAGAGGGAGCAAGAGAGAGAGAGATGGCACTAAGGGAGACAACAGAAAAGATTCCTTCCCAGTCAAAACATTTTCAGGGAGCAGAAAGCTCCCAGAAATCACTTTGACCTAGATCTTCTCAACTAAACTGTGCTTCTTTCTAGGGAGACACAGAACTGAACCTTCACTAAAGCTCTAAATATAGTTCAGCAGTTGACTGAAGAGTTGGTGTATAAGACAATTTGGGGGATGTGTTGTTGATATGCAGCATTGTTGAAATGCAGCTCCCATTAGTTGGGTTGGCTAAATCTGATGGGAGTTTCAATCAAACCACATCTGTAGGGATGTACTTTTTCCATCTTCAGTTTAAGGCACAGGATGCAACTCTTTGGGACTTTAGGGGTCATAACTAGCACTTCAAGTGAGCTCAGAAAAAAAGCACAAGTCTGTGAGAATCACATACAATACTGGTGTAATAAGATCTGACTTGTAATTCTTTCTCAGAACAAAATCCACCACATTCTATTCCAGCATACACTTTCATTCTATTCCAGCATATAATATGCATATAATATAATATGCATGTAATACTATATGCAGAACATATGATAAGAAAGGCAGGTTTGGACACAGAAGAAAGAAGAATGAAAATAGGAGGAAGGAATATAAATTATCTAAGATATGCAGATGACACTATAGTACTAGCAGAAAACCTCACAGATCTGGAACACCTACTAAAGAAGATCAAAGAAGAAAATGCAAAGACAGACTTAATGTTGAATGTAAAGAAAAAAAGAATAATTGCCACCAAGTACCTTCACAAGTTCAACCTAGACAATGAAGAAATACAAATAGTAAAAG
>JAIPUX010001880.1:50105418-50139982 GCA_020142125.1 Phrynosoma platyrhinos | reverse complement strand
GGCTGAGAGCATGTGACTTACCCAAGATCACCCAATGGGTTTCATGGCCAAGTGGGAACTGAATCCAGAACCATAGTCCAACACTCAAACTACTATGCCACGCTGGCTTATGAAGGGCAAAGAAAAATTTTAAAGAGCAAAGAAATGGGCACTTGGGCCTAAATCAAATTGTTAGTCAGAGCATGAATGAACCCATTGACTCAAAGGGAACGTGCTAAGTCAACACATAGACAAAAGTTCCATTGATTCAGTGGAACTATTTCACTTGAGATAAATAATTTGATATAGGCCAGATGAGGCAGTACTAACCCATTCACTACTCCTCACATGTATATTTAATCTACTTTTACAACACCTGAATAGGACTATTGAGTGCCTCATTATGGACTGAAAGATCCAGATGGCATCTCAGTGCACAGCATTTAATGTTAATCAATTTCATAATAATTGTGAAGAAGATGTAAAATGCTGTTGTAAATTGATGTTTTTCATACCTAAATTAATTTCATCTTGTTAGTGTTCATTTTAATTGTAATTGCCTGAAGTACTCCTTGAGCAAAGGGCAATTTATAAACACCTCAAACAATAAATAAATAAAATTATGCTTTTTTGCTCATAAACACTGTGAGCTTAAAAAAATATAATGCTGTATCCCATTGTTGTTGTATAATGGATAAACGTCACTCAAATTATAAGGCAAAAATTAACAAGAATCTAGTGGCTGAGTATCTTACCACACAAAATATTGATTAGAAAAACTACACACTGACCTGAAGTTGGAGGGAAATCGGTGCTTGTGCACCAAGTGGGCCCTTGGTATCCACTGGGGTTTGGTTCCAAGACTCCCCGTGGATACCAAAATCCATGGATGCTCAAGTCCCATTAAATACAATGGCATAGTAAAATGGTGTTCCTTATATAAAATGGCATAATCAAGTTTTGCTTTTGGAATTTATATATTTTTTGAATATTTTCAAACTGTGGATGCTTGAATCCATGGATAAAAAAATCTGTGGGTATGGAAGATTGACTGTACTATATTTCTCTGCTAACAAAGACTATTTCTCTGGACCTAATTTTGCTCTAAACTAAGAATTTGGCTCCAGTTCTTAGATGAATACTTTGATTTTTCAAACTATAGGCCTGGTTAGTACTTAAGTGTGGGACTACCATGGAATACCAGGTGCTGCATGCTATATTTAAAGGAAGAGAATGACACCTATGAGTATTCCTTGCCTATGGGAACCTTATGAAAGTCATGGTGGTGCCATGTCGACAGTTGACTTGAAGGCCCACATACACACAGTGAGAGGATGCTATAATACAGTGGTGGGCAACTGGCAATCTGCCACAAGTCCCTTGTACTGGCAAAATAATAATAATAATAATAATCCTTATCTTTGCTCATGGCTGCTGCCATAGAGTATATGAGGACTATCATCCAACATGCTCCATTTCCAAGCAGAACCAGGCTCCTGCCAGATGGTTAGAGAGCTTCCCAAAGCTCAATTCTGCTGAAAATCAAGTACAGAAAAAAAATATTTGTGCTGTGAAAGCGTGAACATGAGTCGTTGCATTCCTATACACCTCCTTTCCAAGTAAGATTGCTGGGTTGAGGGTGGAGGTTAATTGTTTATCACCTCCTAGTAATGGGAGGTATGAATTTCTGGACAGCATGAACAATTTAACCTTGTCTTCATCCTAGTGATCTTCAGAAGGATCATTGGGGTAGGGGAAGGCTTTAAACTCATCCTCATCCTGGCAATCAACTCTGCTGAAAGGGGGAGATAAATCATTCCCCCCATCTCAATCAGCTGGAGTAGAATCATTAAGATGAGTTAGAGACTTTAACATTTCCTTTTCCCCCAATGTATTAAGACTGCCCAGAAAAAGGTGAGCTTCAATGTGGGGGTGAATGAAAGAAAGACTTTATTTTTTCTATAAAAGCAAGAGTTCATTTCCTTTCCCCTCACCTTTGATGTTTTGGAAAATTTGTATAGAAATGATAAACCTCATAGAAATGTCCCAGTGCAAAAAGCTGCAAAATTTCAAACAAATAAATGCAGGAACTAGGGAGTTATGATGCTTTAAAAAGTGTAAGCCTTTTTAAAATAGTGGAGTGGAATGTTAGAGGATTGAGAAAGAGAAAGAGAGATTCAAATAAATATAATTTCTTTTTTGGGTGGGAGGGAGAATGGAATGGTGCTTAATAAAATACATCAAACTAAACAGTAGCAAAAGTAGTAGTCACTGTAAAAATGATTGAATGCAGAGAGAAAGGGGAGGGGATGCAATTTGGGCCCAGCCTACTGAATCCAAAACTAAATAGAAAATACTTCTTTCTTCCATATTACAGCATATCAAGCTGCGAGGAAACAAGAACACTCTTAGTAGTTTAACTGAATCACATTCCTTCACCCAAAGAACAATGATTAAAGTCTCTTTCAGAAAATGTATCTAAGGATTTATAAGCAGATCTGTTAGACACTCAGCTGATTTTACATTGTTTTGGTGCTAAATATCTGTCATTCCAAAACCAAAGCTCCCATGAGGCTTTGGTCAGGCAAAGGGTTGGTTTTCTTACCTGTTAGATGAATGTGAGCCTGCTTTGCCTCAGTAAGTACCTGAACTAGGCAAAGGTAGTGCTAGGAGTAGGTCTTGTGTAGAAATAATGGGTCTTATTTCAAAACCAAGCAACCCTCAATTATTTTGCATTACAGCAGGGATAGCACACAACAATCTGTACTTGAAAAAAAGAATCTATTTTTCCTCCCAGCTTCTTTGTGTATTTTGGTCACGTTCAGGTGGACCAGGGCAACCTGAGTGGGGTGACAGAAGATTTAATCATTTCTGGTAATTAAAAAGTCTTGGCAGTTTTATTTGGTGAGCCCTGGACTTTCTGCATGCAATTCAAAGATTGCAGTCTACCACAGAGCCATCGCCTTTCTCGTACATTTCACAACTGTATTTGCTTCAGACCCTTTTAAGAGAATTTCTAATGCACAAGCAATTTGTGATTCAGGAAAATGTTGTCAGGAAGATGTCAAGGCTTTATATTATTAGTTGTTTGAAAGCATGATGGGGACAGTTCTGGCTTAAAAGTAGCACTTAAAACTTTGCAGCTGTCCAATTTCAAAAATCTTTTTATCTCAGACCTTTCACTACTTGAAGAAGAAATGTTTTCAGAAGTGACTGCAGAGATATTATTACTATAATATCTGGCATAGCTGTCAAGTCAAAAATTAAAGGGGAAACAGAGCAGGAAGCAAACCCCCTTCATTCTTTTACATTATAAAGACATCAGCTAGATACCAGATATTTCAGTATTAGGTATCTACTAAATGATATGTAATTTTTAAGTGCATGAATTCAAACAAAATTAACCTGGTTTTCAAGAAGGATGAATATTCCATTAAATTCCTCTTTGGCCAGAGACCTATGGTAAGATAGAGAATGGCAAAAGTCAGGAAGGTTCATTATCTGGTTATGCCTGATATTCAGTATTATGAGACATCACTTTAATGTAGACAAGCCTTTGTGACTTCCTAAGAATTAATACTTCTCTAGGGCTTCCTTCTGAAGACAGTGTATTTCTACAAACTTAAAAATAATTAATTACCAGAGATGAACATATTCATTAGTTCATCATCAGAGAATGAATGTGTGGATTTAAAAAAAATTCCTTCCGAGCAGCGCTCTCCCTTATGAAAAGATATTCACTGCTTGGCTTTGGATTCAGTTCTCTTGTATGTAATCTATTTATGTCTTGGGGTTCATGCACATATTTGAAATCCCTTTCCTCTGCATTATTTGGGTTATTTGGTTGGATAGTGTTGGAAAACTAGCTCCATTAAGTATCCTCAAAATAGCATATCATGTCAAAACCCAAAACTGGCACAGCACAAACATCAGGAAGTCTAAAGAGTTTGGCATAGGAAGAGGGGAATTTAGCCATACCAAGATCAGGAAGGAACTATCTGCTGCTTGGTGTAGTTCCAGTGACTTCATGCCAGGCCATCCCATCACTATTCTGTGAGCTTTTCTATTTGGAAATATAACTGATTGTCAAATTGTTATACAAGTTTTAAGCACTGCCATTGTTTATGAAACTACTTACATACAGTTGCAATTAGTTTGGAGGAAAATATATTAGGAAATTCAAAGCACCTTTTAGGTGGTTAAGTGGAGATCACACTTTTAGCTTGTCCATCACCATATAGCCATACCCACATATCCAGCTGATAAATGCCTGAAATAATTCATTTTTATTATTGATAAATGCATCCTTGGTAATTTAATTTTCTATAGAATACTGTTTGTGCAACATCAGAGCTATAAAACTGATCACCAAGATATGTATCTGTGATGGAATATATTCTGAGTGGCTCCAGTTATATTGCAAGGCTAACCACTCTTTGAAAACCTTTGAAGACTCATCTTATGATAACTACATAGCATAGATGATAGATTTATTATGATTTAGGTAAAGAGATTGTCTTCTCAGGCTATTCATAACATTACTTATTTTACTTTCACAGCTGTACTCGTGATCACCTTGAGGTATCTAAATCTAAAGTGTTTATTTCACAGACAATTAGAGAAAGATAATGGCTGGAATCTTGTTGGGGCCTTACAACTTCATAAGTGGACTTATGTCTGCAGAAATTAGAATTGTGCAGTTTCATAATGTCCATATCCAGTAGAGGGCTGCTGTTACATTACTACCTATTGGTGTATAATAATAATAATAATAATAATAATAATAATAATAATAATAATAATAATAATAAATTTTATTTCTACCCCGCCTTTCCAAAAAGGATCAAAGCAGCTTACAAAAATTAAAAAGGCCAATATGATACAATAATACAATACAATACAATACAATACGAAATACAATACAGTATGATGCACATTGGTGTTCAGTGCACATCAGTGTGTGATGCACATTGACATGTGATTTACATTGGTGTGCAATTCACATCAGCACACAATGTGCATAAATGCACAGTGCACACCCATGCACTTCACACCCTGATGTGCATTGTACACTGATGTGCATCAGTCCTGATGTACATTGGGTGAGCTTGCCAATGTCCTATCATACACCTTTGCAATTTGCTAAAGGAGTTTCTTAGCACTTCTGCTATTAGATATGTGTAAAGTTACATAACATCACAAATCATATAGGATTCCAACCTAGATTTATAGTAAAAGTACTAAAAGCTAATAGAAGCTGTAATTGAGAAGATTATAACATAATGATCATGCACACAATGAATGTAATGGAAAAAACAGATTGCCATGGCATACCTTTCTACCCAAGCTGTTCACATTTCCCCAGTTACATGTATAGACCATATGGATAGTATAGCTGTTACATACGCCAAATCTCTATGCATGCACATTGTATATGTGATTGTCTTGTGAGTAGTCCTTCTATCTTAACACCCCAGCATATGGAGTAATCATAGAAAAAAGAACTTTTGATGACTCTGTACTAAAAAAAGGTAAAAGTAAAGGTATTCCCCATTGTCAAGATGTCCGACCATAGGGGGCGGTGCTCATCTCCATTACTAAACCAAAGAGCCAGTGTTGTCTGAGGACTACTCTGTGATCATGTGGCCACCATGATTGCACAGAATGATGTTTATCTTCCCACCAAAGTGGTACCTATTTATCTACTTGCATTTGAATGTTTTTGAACTGCTAGGCTGGCGGAAGCTGGGATTAGTGATGGGAGCTCACTCCATCATGCACCACTTGAGTCTCGAACTGCCAACCTGCCAATCTTGAAATCAACAGAGTCAGTGTCTTAACCACTTGAGACACTGCATCCCTGTAATAGGTTTTTCACACCTGTACTAATGTGGAAAACATTAATGAGGGTACGCTGAATCCCTGCTTTATTAAAACGAACAGAATCAAGGAATGCATAGTCTGCCTTGAACAAATAGTCTACTTCCTTCCTTCTTTTTTGCTCCCACCAACTTTCCTTTGTTCATCTGCCATCTCTTCCCATCTGTATGGAGAAAAATGCTTCCCTTTGGGGATAAGAAAGTGAAAAAGAGTTGGAGCAGGGACCTAGTGGTGATTTAAAAGCCATAACATGAGTCTTACTTCAGTGGGGAACAAGTGTATTTCCTCACTGGGTAAGACAGAGCTGGGTTACAGACCACATTATCCCAGGCAAAAAAGATACCCAGTGTCATTTATCTAAAAAGAAGTCTGATGTATTTCTTCTGAAATAGAATTAACCAATTGAAACTGAATCCAAGCAAGATTAAAATCACCATATGTGGATAAAGGAGAATTCCAGATAAGGGAGACTCAAGCTGAATGATATTTACTTGCTTAGAATAAAAGCTTTCCTGAATAGATCACCTCCTCTCCACTCTCTCTCTACGTGCCTTTACACTCTTTCTCTTTTTCTCTCTGTGTGTAGGTTTCCCACCTCCTTTGGGAGTGAGGGAAGGTCTCTATTAGAGTCAGAAAGGGGCAACATACAGTCCTCATCAAATTCCCACTAAGTCAGTGAACCTTGGGCTATTAATAGCAGCTTCATTTATATACCACTTCATATCGTGCTATGGGATGTCTAAGCGGTTTACAACTGTGAGCTGATTGCCCCCCAACAGTTGGGTACTCATTTTAGAAACCTTGGAAGAATGCAGGCCTGAGTTGAGCCTCAGCCCTGGAGGGTATTGAACTCACAACCTTGTAGTCTATGAGTGAGTGGCTGCAGTACAGGCATTTAACCACTGTGCCACCAAGGCTGTAGTAGTGGGCAGGAGCAGATGACTATCCAAGAATAGGAAATATGTCTTTTCGTTAGTGAAAATGAGAATTGTATGGCCTTCTAGATATTGTTAAATTCCTAGCATTGCTTACCATTCATTGGCTGTACCAATTGGGGCTGCTGAGAACTGCAGCCCAACAGCATCTTGAGAGCTGCACAATTCTTACCCCTGCACTAGTGCTAGTGGTTGCACATTTTTAGAATTAGTGCAGAGGAGGTATCCAATATATTCCACAAGTGCTTAAAACTATATTTTATGGGGAGATCCACTTTCTAGCTGCTGGCCCCAACTCTGATTTCCATGTGCTATTTGTAACTTTTCCATATTGGCCTATGGGTGAATACATCTATACCCATAGCCATAGGATGCTGTCCCACTGCTAAAATACAGTCCAGTTGATTTTTATATGTTGGAACTATCTTTCCCTTGAGATAGTAACATGACTTTGTCTGGTATTGTTTTAACTCTGTTGAACACTGCCCCGGTTGCCTAGCAGAGGGGTGGGTTAAAAATAAAATATTATTATTATTATTATTATTATTATTATTATTATTATTATTATTATTATTATCTTCCAAGTGAACATGTATCTGAATGCGCTTTAGATTCCCTGGCACTGTACTTTGGGCAATATCCTTATTCTTGGCAAATGTTTTGATGCTTCAGATACATATTCCAATTATTTTTTTTAGCAGTGCTACCATTTGAGATAAAACTGTGTACTCCCTGGTGTGTCACATTTGTGTAAAAATGACTGTCACAACAGTTAGGCTGACTGCTATGTTTGATTGCTATTTTCTACATTTTTTAACATACCTGCTTAATGATCAAGCATCCTTCTAGCGTGTGTTGGTCTGTGTCTTCTTTTTTTTTTTTACAACATAGTTTCAGACATATTTAGTGTAGTTTAGATTTGTTCATTACTTTTTCTTCCTCACATTTCTTTTATCCATATGTTTTTATATCACTGGACAGTATTTTTTTTTCTTAACTTGCCTTTTCTGTGTTCCCACTTTTTTCAGAAGTATGTTAATGTGTGCTTTGCCAACTGGTTGTAACTTTCTCCTTCCTCTGTTTTCAGCTTATTTTTATACAAAGCTTCTTCTGCATCCCTTCACTCTAATGAGTGTTGCATACAATCATGTATATTTGTATGTGTGCTTATATGTGTGTGTATGCACACATGCACAGATAGCTGGGTAAAGCAACTGAACAGCACTCTTTTTCGGTAGAAGGTAGTTTACAGAAGGATACCATAAACATGAAGCAGATTTAAGAAAATGATTGAAAACCAATATTGGCATGAATAAAGCATCAGATGGTCTTGCTTCTGTCTTCTTTGAAGGTGTCTGTTGGAAGTGATTAACAGCAACCCATATCAGTTATAGATTTCCCAGATCTAAGCATCAAATTCAAAGGATGATGTTGGAGGTGAGAATAGTATTATTATCCTCTGTCTAAAGGAAGGCTGTATGATGTGAAAGTACTGAAAATCTGTAGATCAAGCAGTTATTTCTCTTTTGCAAGCATGTCTGTATCCTTGAGTTTGTCAGTGTGTGAATGATGGGTGTTGCAGTGATGCTCTTAGACACCCAGCAGAATATTCAGGACAAGCTGGCTGCTGTGATCCACAGCCACTGACAGAGTTTTCTATTGGCCATTTTGGAAAGGCTGTGTCCCATAGAAGTAAAATGTTTTGCAACAGGTTGTTCCATCTTTTTGGTGATGATTGATGATGAGAAGATATGTGAGAAGATCAGAAGTGTTTTTGTCAACATATTGCAGGTTGCCTTTGGTATGCTGGCATTTAATCACACTTATGGCATCAGTGGACTTGCAATTTTATTAGCTCTACTTTTAATCACACTTATGGCATTGGTGGACTTGCAATTTTATTAGCTCTACTTCTAAATGTTCATGTTTCATACAGATATGCATGTGGATATTTATTTATGAGAGCCAGCATGATGTAGTGGAATGAGTGTTGGACTAGGACTCCAGGAGACCAGGGTTCGAATCCTGCATGGCCATGGAAAGCCACTGGGTGACCTTGGGCAAGTCAAGGTCTTTCAGCCCCAGAAGAAGGCAAGAGCAAAAGCCCTTCTGAAGTAACCCTGTGATAGGTTTATCTTAGGTTTGCCATATATTAGAAACAACTTGAAGGCGTACTTCATCTTGTTGTTATTAATTTTATTTCTATAATATAATTTCAGCTATTGTGCTAGCTTCCTTTTTCAAAATAAGAAGCACCCATTATTTTCCCTTTCATGTTTCTTTTTCTACTCAGCAGACATGGATCTGTTCTGGACTATTGCAAAAGCCTCATGACTTCCTAAGTTTAACATTTCTCTCCTTCTCCAGTACTTTTACTTTATATATTTCCATCTTTTCCTCAAAGTGGAATGGAATGGCCGTGCAAACCTACCCCATTTTTGTTTACAATTTACCTAAAAGATACAACTGGAAGTGATTTCTGGCTGCAGTTTCAATGTTTTTTTAGGAGGGGTTGGAGGGGAGGGTTAAGTGAATCCATTGTTCCAGGAGTGCTGGTTAATCTCTCCCCCAAGATGTGTTATTGCTCTCTTTGGCATGCAGAGGTAAAGAGAAGAGTCCAGACATGTGTAGAGATAGCAAAAATAAGGACTTGAGGGGACACATTTCAACCATCCATGTGTTAAAACTGCATGAGTATTCTTTTTCTTCTCATGTGCTTTTTTTTTTTACTCACATTTATATATTATATATTTAATATATAATATTAATATATTTATATATTTAATTTCTCCTTATATAAGGTCTATTTGTCCTCTGGTCATGCCTACTTACTAAATGAGACTTGCTTCTGATTAGACCTATCTAAGACTGCATTGTTAGATACTTTGCCTCAGGTAGTTTAATTCTATAGTCTGATTTTCTTCCTTTTTGTGCTTATTCCTGATATTGTTGCTCCTTCTTTCTAGATTCATATGGCATCTCACTTTTTCTCTTAAAGCAATGCTTATCTTACATCACTTTAGATACTCAGCTCAGCGTCAGGAAATGGTTTCTAGTTCACTGTGCAACTGATCTGTCTCTCACAGACTTATGAATTCTTAGCTGCAGTTTTTTCAAATGTGTACAACTGTCAAACTACTTGTCAGGTTTGCATCATAGACCCTTAAGCTGCCATCCATTGCTCATCTTCAGAAACTTCCTATTGAATGTATCCATCCTAGCAACTTTGCCCAAAGTTTCTTTGTGCTTTCTCTCTTTCTCTTTCTGCCTTTCTCACACATACACACACCACAACAGAAATCTACTTTTCTGTTATTTCTATATGCCAACTTAGATACCCAGTACACCAACTGATGGTATTCTAATATAGGGAGGAATGTTTTATGAATGTACATATTTGGAGAGCCAGTGTAGTATAGTAGCTTGAATGTTGGACTATGATCCTGGAGACCAGGGTTTGAATCCCCACTCAGCCATGGAAACTCACTGGGTGATCTTGGGCAAGTCACACTTTCTCAGCCTCAGGAGAAAGCAAAGCCAAACCACCTCTAAACAATTCTTGCTAAGAAAGCCTCATGATAGGTTCACCTTAGGATTACCATAAATCTGAAACAACTTGAAGGCACACAACAACAATATTACTGTTCTGTTTTATTGTATGGTTTTTGGCTGCCGTTTGCCATTTGAATGTTGATTATAAATCCTGTAATATCAATACTGAAATGATAACATAAAAGGAGAGGCAAAAATAATGGTAAATGAGCAAGAGTAAATAGGAAAAAAACAAGTTCTTTAACAAGAACAGATCAAAGTTCAATGTTAAAAGAAGCCCCAAGGTCATGTAATACTGTACCATAAGAAGGGTCTCATCTACAGCTCACTTTCTAGTATTTCTAATCTCATTAGTGTCAAGAAGCTAAAATGTGCTAAATCCACTTTCAGCTCTGGCTTTCTTCTTTGCAAGTGATATTCTTGCAGGCAATTATTTCTCAGCACTCTCTTGTGCTTTAATGTGCATTTTCGATATTTGTAAGGAAACAATTATTTACCAGGCTTCCCTGAGTGGCTACTTCAAAAGAGCCATGGAAAGCAAGAATTATGGAAGCAACTTGAGACCTTTAAATCTTTAAACCTTTACTCTGGGAGTATCAGACCTAATGTCACTGTTAGCTATAGCATGATTTGTTCACTGAGTACTGTTTGTTGTGATACTGGTGATAGTGAAGGGAAAGTATTTGTGATAATGGGAAAACACTTTCCATACAATTAACTTATCTTTACTTTTACATTGCACAGTATTTTGGTGTCTTTTCTTGCTGGAATTAGCTGTCTTTCAAATTTATCTCCAGCTGTATGGGAGCTGCTACAGCATGGTGCCATATTGTGGGTCAAAGGATGTAGACATGTCTATGTGTCATTTATTTATTGAACTGTTACATTCTCAGGGAAGTGAGTACATGCCATGCATGCAAAGGACACATTAGTCCAGTGATACACTGATGATATTAAAGCCACTATGCATTCAGTCTCCTTAGAGAAATTAGTTACAAAATTGAATATACTGTATATATAAGAAATCGTGGAAGGAAAGGCCCCGATCAATAAAAAGAGATGATTTCTGGACTTCTCCTGAATATTTTAGAACATTCTTCTTTAACCTCTGACAGCCTTCACTTTATTGTTATAAAAACTAAAACAGTAATTGCAGAGAGATATCTTAATACCAGCCTCTTACACTTTAGACAAAATGAGTTTAGTAGTATCTAATTAAGATAGTTTTTCCTAAGGATGCATTAAAAAAAATGTCAAAGATAAAGTACTGTCATAACAGCAAGAAGCCAGGAGTTAATTGCTGAATACATGAAGACAGCAAGCCTCCAAAGAGAATGCAAGCTATTACAACAAATAAAAACAAAACACCAGAGCTAGTTTTAAGGCTATAATTGAGAAAATCAGTGTTGGGAAAGCAAAGTAATAACAGTTGCTGCTCCTGCAACTGTTGCTAGACTGGTTGATATTTTTTGTCCCTGGAAAATATAGACATTGCTTTTTACAAAAGCAGAAAATAAATCTCAGAGTTTGAAGTGGTGAGAAGTTAGGTAAGAAGCACAAGATTCTGATCTAATCTAAATAGTCCTTGATTAAGGGATGCACTTGAAACCTACAGCCAATTTTGAAGCCTTTCTGCAAGAGCCAGAATTACCAAAAATAAAATTGCCTTTTCCCTGCCATAATGCTGTCTGTTGATTTATAGAATAATAAAGAGGAGCTGATTATCCAAACTAGGATGAATTTAAAGTGAGCCTTGGCTATTTTACCTCCTGAATCTAGATAGTGAGTGAAAGGCTAATTATCTTGTCAGTGGCTTAATTTTGTCATTTACAATAAAATTGTTTGAAATGCTGAAAATGTATCTTGGAGATCTATTTGTGGGAAATTAGAGTTGGGAAGTGTTATGGTTTAAAGTGACACAAGCAGCCAGATACACACTGACATAATTACAAAGAAACCTGAATGTTATTTATGCCCAGGTTGTATAATTCATTTCAGACAAATGCTCTCCCACTGAAGTAAACAAGCCTAGTACTGCCAAAATGGTTTTAAGACAGAAGCCACAGTGGAGTGTATATATTTGTCTCTAAAGTCTTTTGAGTACTTTTATAGAGCACTAAGTATCTCAGCTCCCACTCAGGGCAAAAGCTCAATCTCTGTCCCAGCATGTTCTCCTTTCACTGGGAGGAACACCAATCTTCTTACATAATATGCTATAATCAAAATCCTTCTGTGTTTTTAACTAACATTGAGCAGAAACAGGCCAGTGTTTCAGGCCTATTTACAGACAGTCAATGGAGGCCTCACTTTCAGTGGTCAGAGGAAGACTAAAGAGACAGAAATGCAGTATTGCCTATCTTACTATTAAAATTAAGATGAGAACATGGGACAGTGTCTTCCTTATTCAGGTGGTAGCACACACCTGAATTCCTGTAGCCACAAAAGCAAATGTATTTATCTTCCTCATCTAAACTATCCACAGGGATGTGGATGGTGTGTGTGTGAAAGCATTTTTCCTCTCCAAATAGGAAATCAGCTCCCCCATGAAATTTTCCTTCAATATCCAAATTTCTAGCATTGCAGAAAGGGTGGGACTGAAAATCATACATCCCTACAAATCTTGTATATAATTTATTTATATACTCTTGATGTCTTGTCTGCCCCTTTGCTTTTTTGGATGTTCAACTGACGTTTTGCATTACTTCCATTTTACAAAATCGGGGACTGGAAGAAAATTTCATTGGAGAGTCCAGAATTCTTGGTGGGAGGGTGATACCTATCCTTCCTTGGCTACACTCCAACTTATCTCAGAAATGAATAACCACATAGGTGCTGGTGGTGACGGCCATCCCCTTCCTCCCGCACTTGATAGCCATCCAGGACACATATGTCTCAGTCCCTCCCCAACTGTCAGCAGTGTGATGTTGGGCATTTTTTTTTTACTTTAACATTGTCACAGTGCCAGATCTGACTTGCTGCTTGGCAACATCACATTCACAATACCAATGCTCACTCAAATGGCTGTGAATTTCCAATACAGAAAAAAAGCACTGATGTCATTTTAGCAGGGGAAGCAAATAGTTGAATAAACAGGCATAAAACTGGATGGTTTTGCAAAATCTTTCTGAAAACATTTCAGTCCCCTTCCCAAAACTTTATGTCCACACACACACACATGTTTACCTGAGAATATTAAGTGTAGTCCTTGGCCTAAATAAATTTGTTCTTACTCAGGCAGATCCATTGAATCCATTGAACTTACATAATGTTCAAGATCTCATTGAAGAAGCAATGGATCTTCTCTAGTTCAGACTAGCAGTGGGTTTTAAGTCCCTGTTTCAGCTCTAGTTATTTTGTTTAACTATCTAGAGTTATTTCATTTGAAGTCTCTGTACATCATTCAAATATTGATGAAATGAAGTGCCCATATACAAATAATTGTGAAGATAAGCTTAAATAGTTTACAATTTAAAACTGATACATTAAGCTGTGTAAGAAATATATAGACATAGATGTGTACACACACACACAAACATGCACATGTATATATGTGTATATATTGCACAGTTTTGTCAGTCATAGTCCTTTTTTAAGTGTACAGGTGTCTGCCTAGCCTAGGTAAAAAGATGTGTGTTGAAGAGAGTGCAAAGAACCCTTTTATAATTTATTGTTGATGAATGTTTATATCAATATCAGAAAGTCCAAGGTGATCTGATTGTTTTTTGTGCAGAAAGCTGCAGACAAATCCATTATCCTTCCCCTAGACAAATGATTTCCATCAAATATCCTCATATTTTTGCCTACAATAAAGATAGTGCCGATTAGTCGTCATACAAGGAAATGATGAAAAAGAAGCTTGAATAACAGATTGTGTCTGGGACTAGGAAGAGAAGCTCTGGCTACATCTAACGTAGCTTGTTACTACAGTGATATTCAAGAGAAGACAAGAAAGGGCTGCTTGAGGCAATTGCTTTTTATTTGCCTGAATGCTACAAGCCATTCCCAGGTGTGAACTCTAGCAAGTAAACATGTCATGTGAGCTGAAAAATCACAGTTATCAAATGCCCAGGGATGAGTAAGTGTGTGTGTGTGTAATATAATCAGGATCGGACCATAGAGATGACCTTATCTACTGATGCATACATCATTTCTCATGTTGGAGGGGCAGAACACTCATCTCAGAAAGGATATAGTATCATAGAGGATACACCATAATGTTGTGTTGGGGAAAAAGCTGAATGGGGAAACCAAGATGGTCTGGAACATTTTTTTCCTAAGAGGAAACACTACAAGTCTTATATAAAACTTAAGTGTTGGGGAAAACTTTTTTTTTATGCAACATTTCAATTTTGTGATTTATGGAATTGCAGCTACCAAATGTCTAAAAGGCTAGCTGTCTTTATTGGAGGATTAAATAAATCCATAGATAACAGTCCTGTCAATGGCTTCCTATAATGTTGACTTACAGAACTTTTAGGGTTAGTGGCAAAATGTCCATGAATACTTGTAGTTTGGAAGCAGCAGTGGAATGGATTGTTTGCCATCATGTCCTGATTGTGAGGTTTCCAGAATAATTGATTGTCCATTTCAGGAAATAGGATACTTGAACTAGATGGAGATTTCGACTGATTCACTAGAGCTTATTTTCACACATTCACCTAGCCTTCAAAGCCCCTTAATGGTCAATTGCAAGTCCTGATGTGGTATATCTAACTAGGAATACATTTATTTATTAATAGATGTCCTAACTTATTATATCAGATTTAAGCAAAATTAGTGTCTTCTTTGTTATGTGTGCTGATGTTCCTCACTTTATTTTGCCAGCTTCATATGCATTTGTTGGAAACATACAAAGCTCTGCACAGAAACAAATGAGAAATAATTAGAGCTGATAAGAAGCAAATCTGAATGAAAGGAAATCAGCTTCACTAGAAGGGCACTAATCCAGACATATCTTAAAGGTAGCAGAAAAACAAAACACACTGTGATTGTTAGAGCTCAAACATATCATAAATGGAATGTACAACAAAATAGTACACAATTTATCTTTTATTTTATGAGAACTGCCCCATGGGAATACATTCAATTTGGTAAATGAATTCCAATTTTGCACCCTCTCACTACAATTGGCCTTTGATATTCTTCTGTATTAAATTGAAAGCTCAAGTGTGAAAAGAGATTAAAATGCTTTCCTACTGTTTTTCGTACATTCCTATTTGTAAGGCCCAGTTTGTATCCATTCATTCGCTTACATCATTCTCTCAACAATGTATTAAAAGGCACTCCAGCTGATAGTCCATATTGTTGTGAAATTCCTATTCTCATGACAAAATTCTCTATGTTATCACAATATACTTGTAGTCTGAATCCAAGGGAGAAGACAAACATAACAGGGAGAGCTCAGTGTGCTATCAACTTGTTGGAAACACCCTTTACAATTAAACTAGTCGGATGCATAGAGGAAATTCTAGTTACCTGCTCCAGCTACCTAAAATTTCATACTTCTCACCTCTAGCATTAGGCTCCAGGTTATTTTGTTTAGTAAGCTTCAGAGCATTTAATTTCTCTCACCTGAAGCAAAGGTGGGACCAGGAAGCAACAGAAAGCACAAGAAGGAGCTGGCAGAGCTTGACAGTGGAGGATAGCATGCAGTTTACTTGAAAAACCAATGTTCTTGAAGTGCTGTTCTCATGATCCTGTGGTCCAAAAGGTAAACTTAGGGATTGGATGACTTACATTTTTTGAACTACAACATTCAAAAACTTCAACTTGGCCCCTCGGTAAAGGCAATTCTGAGACATATAGTCCAAAGAAGGAATTTTGTTAGTCAGCTTGCCCATGAGTGAAACTGTAAACTTAGGTTGCCAGCATATTCAAAAAATGCACATTGAGCAGTCTTTTAATTGGACACCCCTCCTCATACATAAAATGCATCCTCATTAACATTATTTTTGTCTGTTCTTCCTCCCCTCCTCCTGCAGACTAAATTGACACTTTTGTTCTATCTCTATTTTATCATAAATTTTCTTGTGTCTCAGATATTTTTATCTGATTGACTAGCTAGTCATATTTACTTATTTACTGCATTCATATACTACCTTTTTGCCAAACCATGGTGTTAAATAATGCACTCTAATACAGTGCAACTCAAAATGATGATCCATGAACTGGTGCTGATCCTTGAAATGTTTGCTGCCTGTCCCATGCATGTTTTGAGGAATGGGGAAGGAAATTGTGGCAAATGGATACAAATATGGTACTGATTCCAAGGGCATAATGGGTGGATGATGGTCCATCCACAGCATCTAGCTTGAGATATAGTATTCTAATAGACAAGGGATAAAAGGTATTGGGGATAATCATGGGAGTGACTTTGTAACAGAGAATCTGAAATGTGAACTTCCCAGTTTGAATAAGTCTCCCTTGAATAGGTTTTTGTGGATTTTTCAGGCTGTGAGGCCGTGTTCTAGAAGAATTTATTCCTGACATTTCACCTGCATCTGTGGCTAGCATCTCCAGAAAATGGTGGCATGGAAGTGTGTGGGGTATATATACTGTGTGACATTTGGTTGAGAGGATTAGCATGTAAATCTGTGAATTGTTCTGTTGAGTCAAGGCCTCTGGGTGGGAGGATATGCAAGGAGGATTAGTGTCTACTTAATTAATGGCCCATTGCCTTCTGGGAATTAGCATGTAAAAAAAAATCAACAACTGCGAACTAAAACCTGGACACAGACTAATCAGCTTTGATGTGGTGTCCCTGTTCACCAAAGTCCCCATAATGGATACTATGGCACTTATCCAACAAATTTTTCCAGAAGACATCACAGCCCTGTTTGAACATTGCCTCACCACAAGCTACATCCAGTGGGACAATGGATTCTACGAGCAGAGAGACAGCGTAGCCATGTTAAGCCCTCTGAGCCCTGTGATAGCAAACTTTTCCGTGGAACACTTTGAAAGGCAAGCCCTGGAAACAGCACCAAAAAAGCCCACAACATTGTTCCAATATGCTGATGACACTTTCATCATTTGGAGCCATAGAGAAGAAGATTTGACCATGTTTTTGAACCATTTGAACAACATCAACCAAACATCCAATTCACAATGGAAAAAGAAAAGTAGGAATATTGACATTATTGGATGTCCTGGTCAACCCCAAGCCAAACCAACAATTGGGCCATACAGAAAACCTACACACATGGACAGATACCTACATAAGAACTCAAATCATCACCTAGGACAAAAAAGAAGAAGAAGAAGAAGAAGAAGAAGCACAGTAAAAACACTGGTAGACTGCGCAAAAAGGATCTGTGAATCCCACTACCTCAAAGATGAACTGAAGCACCTAAACTGGGCTCTATAGGCTAATGGTTACTCCAGCTCAGACTTCAGAAGAGTAACCAGACCCCAAAAAATCCACAGGAGTGAAGAAAAACAATCAACCAAAAGGAAGGTATTTTTACCATACATCAAAGGAGTCACAGACAGAATAGGGAAACTGATAAGGAAACATAACCTCCAAATACCAACCACATCTACATACCAACCAAGAAAATCCAAGAAATGCTGCACTCAGCAAAGGATAAGAGAGATCCTCTCATGGCTGCAGGAGTTTACTGCATACCATGCAGCTGTGGACAAGTTTACATAGGGACCACAAAATGCAGTGTTCAAATGTGAATCAAGGAACATGAGAGGCACTGCAGACTGGGTCAGCCAGAAAAATCAGCAGTAGCAGAACATGTTATAAACCAACCTAGGCACAAAATGCTATTTGAAAACACTGAAATTCTGAACCATGCCAACAACTACTGGGTCAGAATGCACAGGGAAGCCATTGAAATCTACAAACACCTGGACAATTTCAACAGGTAAGAAGAAACCTTGAAAGTAAACAAAGAGCCATTGCAGACTAGCCTAAAGGGCTGGCCTGGGGTGGGGTGGAGATGGGGCAGCTGCACGCCGGCCACCCCAACTCCACCCTGACCCCATCCTGATACCACGCACCTGTTCACATGGCACACAGCATCAAGACGCCCTCTTGGTGCAGCTTGTGCACACACTATGCCAAAAGAGTACAAAAAAGCCACCACTGCAGCTGAAAGGGGCATTTTGCTGCTCTTTTGGGGGTGGCAAAAAGGAAGATTGGGGCCACGGCATGCAGTTGCCATGGTCCCGATCCATTGCCCCCAGGGGCAGCTCTGTGCCACCCCTTTAGGCCAGTCTGCATCAGTCCAAAGTTTGGCTACCAATCCTCAAAAACACCAAAGTCAAGACTCAGCAAATGCAAACAAACTTCACCCAGGGTCAGGGAGTTTCCCAGCAAACAATGGACCATTAATTAAATTGACACTAATCCTCTTCGCATATCCTCCCACCCTGAGGCCTTGCCTTAACAAAACAATACACAGATTTATAAGCTTATTTACTTCACATCTCCTTGAATATTTGCTCAGTTCACATGCTTCCAAATTTGGCCTGGATTTCATTTGCCATCACTGCTGTCAGGCTGGCCAGCCCTTACTCCCTGTGCTGTCTGTTCCTTTCCTTTCCCCAAACCTTCCTGAGTTTAAGGGCAGACAGTGCAAGGACTTTTGCCATTTTAGTACAAGGCTTCTCTCCTTTGAGATCTATTTTTCATCTATCTCACTTGGAAAACTAGTACGGTCTTTTATGCAGTGGCAACATATAGGCTTGGAGTTTACCATCACTTAATAATGAAGAGGCTAACCTCCTTTGTGATTTGGTCTATTTAAGTTTAAAAAGTAAGCTAGAGAACAGAGGACAGGGAAATTAGTCATATGTTACAATGTAGGTGAAAATTAGAGACAGATACAAGAGTTATGGCAACAGAAGAAAGGAGTTTTTAACTACCAGCTGAGTTTCAAGTTGGAATGACAAGTGGAAGAAGTTTTTATGGGTCAGCTTGCCCTCCTCAAACTAGAGAAAAACAAGTAATCGCTAGTGAAGCAATCACCTTTTCTAAAAGGGGCAGGTATAAACAAAGCAACAAAGCAATCATTATGTTGATTTTAGTGTGATTAGTACAATGTCAGTGAAGATGGAGTTAAGACTTCAGAAATAATTGTTCAAGAAGCACTGAACTCCAATTCCAGTTTTACAAGCTGCTTCTCCTATTTTTGGTATCAGTGGGATGTTTTTGAATATGCCTGTCTATGTTTTTTTGCTTTTTAATTTTCCTAGGTAAATAGCCGTATTTACCTATAGATAAGTCCACATAAATATGCATCACTGAGAGTAAAGGGGGTTGCAGACTGCCAGAAATAGCGCAAATGGAGTCCACTTTAAGGGTTAGGGTTAGGGTTAGGGAATCATGAGAACTATATTTTATTGTGGCACCAGAGCTCTCTGACAGAGAAGGCTCAATGTCTCAGAAAAAAACCATTCCCATGATTCCCTAGCACTAACCCTAACCCTTAAAGTGGACTCAATTTGCACTATTTCTGGCAGTCTGCAAAGGCAAAGGCCCGATGATATATTGGTGTGCTAAAAAAAAGTTGGAAGTAACCTAGGTGAAAGTGGCACTAACTTGAAGCTAATATGGTCTGAAATGTAATAAGAAGCCCCTTCCTTTTTATGTATCTGCTGGGGTGTTTGTGTGTGAAAGAAACAGAGAGAGAAAAAGAGAAACACATTTGCTTATATAATTTGAAACTGCATGCTGAATAATAAACAAGTTGTGGAGATTTTAGTAACTATTCAACCAAAGTAGCACTATAATTCTTCCAGAGTTAAGGTACAATCAAAACTAGAGCTTAGAAGGGAAGAAGCATTGTTAATCATTAATCATTGGTGACTTATCTTTAAACAGTAGAACTATTGAAGTTACAGGAATATGGCTTCACTAAAGTAATATCATATGGTTCAAATTATGGCTTGTACAGTGCTTAGTATACTACTTTTAAATGTTTGTTTTTAAGTGATGGAAAAGTAACCAGTTTAATTTTGAAAAATTGGAAAGTAAAAAATTTACTGCTTAAAACTATAACTATAGCAGCCTTGAAGTATAACTTTAAATAGTTACTTTTAAAAATGCCTCCCCATAGCTTATATATGCCTGATTTCCTGGATGAGGTAAGTTAAATAGCAAATTCTCAGACAAATGCAATGGATAAAATTCTGTCCTTTTTAAATAGTATTTGGCCTATGAAAATTTTACTTGCCGTTTCTTTAAATGGCAGGTGTCCTTCATATTTTTCAGAAATCAAAGACATGGAGACAGTTTTGAAGCCAAAATTCTATGTTTTCACCCTTTTTATGACACATTTAAAATATTCATACCTTTACATGGGAAACATTTATATTCAGAGAACCAAATTAATCTTTGTAATAATAATAATAATTCTGCATCAAGCCTGGGGGATTGTAGGCTTTACAACAATATAAAACCACAAAACTAAACAGCAGACTAAAATAATTATTTATTTATGATTTATATCCTACCTTTCTCCCAAAATGGGACCAAAAGAAGCTGTATTCTGACTAGAAGGAAAGCTTATTGACTCAGTTCAGTAAATAAATATCTGTTGGTTTCTGTTACAGCTCTTAAGATTATTTATTTCAGCTTACATTGCATATCTTACTGTGTTTTAGTGAGATTTTAGTGGGTCACCATTAATAGACAGGTGAATTGAAGGCATGTTCACACAACACAAATTGTAGATTGTAATTGGAATTTGTGTAGCATTTTGTTTGTTATGTGATTGTTCTGTACATAGTCATGTGTGGACAATGTGCCCTCAAGACTGGCTGATAAACCTTCTTAGTAAAATGAACAAATGAATGAATTAATAAGTGAATGCCCCCTGCCACTTAATCCATGGATTGTAAAATCTGTCTCATGAAGAAAATGCACAGAGTGGTTTGGTGATGTGCTAAGATTTGGATTTTGACAAGTATTAGGTGAAACCCCCCGCGCCCTGCGGTCCTCTGGCAGGAATCTGTTACAGCCAATAAAAACTAGGCTGTCTCATACCTCCCAGAGGACCTTCTCTGCCACCACTACCAGACTCTGGAATGGCCTGCCGGGCGAGATCCGTCTCACTACTACTCTTGCTGCTTTCAAAAAAGCAGTGAAGGCGAATCTCTTCCGACAGGCCTTCCCAGAATAACAGCTATTGTAGGGAGATGAGTTTTTAAACTTACCTTGTTGGCACAACTGATCCTTTGTTATTATTTTATTGTTTTAATTGCACTGTTATATTTTAATTCTTCTTTGGTTTAATTTTGTTTTAAGGGGTGGGAGGGTGGATGGGGGGGAGGGAATGTTTTAACTTGGTTTGTTTTAAATGCTGTAACCTGCCACTATTGCCCTGCAGAGGGGCAGGCTATAAATAAAATTTTTTATTATTATTATTATTATTATTATTATTATTATTATTATTATTATATGTGTTCCAAAAGTATTGGAGAAGTACCAAGAGTATTCCTCTAAATTTTCTCACAGTCTAAACATTATGCCAAGTTAAACTTAGCATTTATAAAGAGATTTTCTCTATCCATCATACAAGTCCAGTAACTCACTTCTAAATAAAAGTGCTTTAATGTGTTAGTTGGAAGTGAGTTACAGAAATTGAAATATGGAAATATGTTGAACTCTACCATCATTCAGTGGGTTCAGTATATGAAGCAGAGGTATATGGAAGTGGTAGTGGAAGTGGTAGATTTGGCTATTTGGCATTAGTGACAGTGATAGTGAATTGTTTCAACAGGAAGGAAATACTGTATATTAGCTAGATACAGTTGGATTCTGCTTTTACTCCTGAGCACTTTAAAAATGTGTCCCTCATATTCTGTCACTTTGATTTCTTTACTACTCTTTCTGCATGCATTAATCCTCTGGTTTGTCTTCAAGTGCAGAGTATTTAGAGCAGGGGTAGGCAACCTTTCCCCTTTAAGGGCCAAGGGACTTCAGCTCCCAGAATCCCAGGAGCTATTGACCAACATGGGACTATTGGCCAACATGGCTGAGGCTTCTGGGAGCTGGAGTCCCTGGGCCCTTAAAGGGGAAAGGTTGCCTACCCCTGATTTAGAGATTATAGTACAAGCATAAAAATGCAATTTACCTCTCCTAAATTTAAGTAAAATTTGGACTACATCCAGGTCCTATCACATGGCTTTTGTCACCAAATCCACCATCCAAATGCAGCCCGAGTATAGCCCAGCTCACTTAACTCGCTTCGTGGCCATTTTTCAAATGTCGGAAGCTTCCAACTTTTGAAAAATGGATGTGATGCAAGTTAAGTGAGCTGGGCTACACTTGGGCTGCATTTGGATGGCAGATTTGGTGACAAAAGCCATGTGATAGGACCTGGATGCAGCCCAAATTTTACTTGAATTCAGGAGAGGTAAGTCACGTTTTTACGCTTCTGTGAAAATCTCCTTTGTTTCACAAAAAGCCAACAGGTGCCAACCAATCTGAAAAATGGGGAAGTAAAAATTTACTATTTAAAAATATAACTATAGCAGCCTTGAATTATTACTTTAAATAGCTTCTTCATCGCATGGAAAGACAGGCTTTAGTTCTCCCTGAGTCTTGATGCAGATTGGATTACAACTGGAAGTATGAAATTTACAGTATTTATGGAATGTGTTCCTTTTGAAGTGGGTGGCATCATTGCCCCATTCATACTGAAGACTGGAAGGGAGAATTATCAGTCCACAGCAAACGTCAAACTATTAAAGGCCTCTCCCCCTACTAGGGTTCTCCTCCAGATCTTTTGTTTATGTGTGAGACAGAGAGAGAAAGAGAATAAGAGTCTAAGGGGGGTTGCAGACTGCCAGAAATCGTGCAAATTGAGTCCACTTTTAGGGTTAGGGTTAGTGCTAGGGAATCATGGGAATTGTGGTTTTTTCTGAGACATTGAGCCTTCTCTGTCAGAGAGCTCTGGTGCCACAATAAAGTACAGTTCCCATGATTCTAACCCTAACCCTAAAAGTAGATTCAATTTGCACTATTTCTGGCAGTCTGCAACCCCCCTAAGAGAGGTGGATACACTGCCCATAAGACAAATTCTTTTTATGAGCAGGAAAGCTGGTCCTGGATTGGGATTGCCATTCTGCTTGATGGTAGCACCAGCCCTAATGAAAAAATAATTTTTAGAAAATAATTTTTAGAAAAAAATTTAAAAGGGAAACCATTATCACTGTCCTAATATAAGTGTAACCTCTGTTTTAACCTTTTCAGGAAATATTAGTCTCCCCTTTCCCATATTCTTGGATGTGGGCTATTTTAGAATGAGTATTTTATCTTCTGTTTTAATGACATTTTGGGCTGATTTTCAAAGTACAATGTCTCAGTAGCACAAAAGGAGGTCCAGGGCAGAAGCAGCCTTGGTTGAAAAGAGCACTAGATGTTTGTAGTATAGTCTGGTGCATGAAACTGGAGACATAGACGGCACATATATTTTTATACCACCATGGTTGCTACTGAGAATGCGCTAAGTGAAATAGCTGCCTTCTGAAAGCCTTGAAATGGGGCATAAATTTCTATTTTCTCCTGTTTCCATTTCAACTTTAGTTATTGAATTCTTTTTCATATTTTTATGGAAGCCATTTGAAATATGCCCCTGGTAAAATCTATCAGAATTTACTTCTTTCTTCAGAGGCTGGTTTCTTTCTACTCTATCCTTCATTTAGATAAATGTTCCTCATCAAATATCTTCAAGTTTCTTCCTAAAATAAAGCTTACACAAACCTCTCTCCCTTCCCAACGTCTGTGTATATACTTGTAATGTTCAGTTTGCTGCCAGCCTTGTTTCTCAGAGCAATTTATAAATGGAATAAAATACAAAAGAAACACCATAGTCTAGTAGAATCTAATAGTTGTTGATGTTCAATATCACTTTGAAAGGTCACATTCCCCGACCCCAACTCTATCTATCACCTGATGAAGGTCCACTAGTGCAACCTAGAGATTTGTGACTGGCAGGCTCTTTCAATAGTCTTTTGCAAAAAAATAAAAAAATAAAAAAATCTGCAGAATCATTCAAAAATAATATGAAAGAAAAAAGAGCAAGCAGTCAAAAGAGTGGTACATAGAATATGAACATGAGCTAGGCATAAAAAATAGTATAAACTGACCATCTTTCCATATACAAGTTTTCTTGAAACTGATGTCTATAAAATATACTTTCCTAAGATGTCATCTAAAATAGTGAGATCTGAGTTTTGAACATTGAGTTTTGATAGTGAGATCTGAGTTTTGAACATTGAGTTTTGTAGCATTGGAAATCAAGTTGTTCAATAATGGTAAGAGAACAGAAGACCTAGCTGCATTGATGGCTATTTAAATTCCATATTGCAGGAATATAAATTATAATGTGTACATGTGAGAAAGAGAGCAAGTGTATATCTAAGAAATATAGAAACATATGTGTCTACATATGCCAAAGATTTTTCCAGTAAAAAAAAATCATACATTGTAATACATCCAGCCAAAGAAGGTTAGTCACTGGACACACATCATATGACACAGAGAGGTATTATTACCAGTATTTAGTTGAGATAGACTCCCATTGGCCACACACTTACCATCCTGGTTAAGTCTTTTACCACTTGCAATCTTCAATTACTTTCTCCATTGATACATTATCATTTTATAAATTTGCTGGTGTGAATTGGTAGATGTTTTGTCAGTGCATAGTTATTGTTATGAAAATTGTGACAGGTGTGTGTGTGTGTGTGTGTATAGTGAGAGTCTTCTTTTATGATTAGAAATCTGAAACCTTATATCAGGGGTAGGCAACCTTTTCCCTTTAAGGGCCGAGGGACCTCAGCTCCCAGAAGCCTCAGCCATGTTGGCCAATAGTCCCATGTTGGCCAATAGCTCCTGGGATTCTGGGAGCTGATGTCCCTCGGCCCTTAAAGGGGAAAAGTTGCCTACCCCTGCCTTATATTATTAGAAATGTACTAAAATCATTATAAGCAGTATCAGGCCCAGGTTAAACTTTTGGAAGATATTTTTAGTGGGCCTTCCTTCTCTGTGTGTATAATGCCAAGACCTTCTCTTTTTGCCATTGTTGACACCAGATTGGCTCTTGAGTTCCAGCCCCTTGGGCCTCTGTCACTCACCTTTCCCTCTTTTCCCCTCAAGTTTCCTTCCTAGATAAGGTAGCTGGGCCTCAAGGCGATCCCTATATTGGCTGTTAAGTTCTGATAGGAGTCTGGTCACACTTACCACAGTAGACCTGCAGACCTACTAAAATTATCTTCCAAAAGTTCTGTGAGTTCACTGTGGTAAGTGTGACCAGACTCTTATCAGAACTTAACAGGAACAGCCAGACACAGTTGTAAAAAAGAATAAACAAGTAGAAATTTATTAATACAAAATTACATTAAACATTAACTAGTTAATCATTCACAGCTCCCCAAAACCCTATTCAGAGTTATTCAAACCCTATTCAAAACCCTGGCTGACCGTCCTATCTCTATTACAGCTTTTTCTTTGTAGGCCATCTTTCTTCTACCTCCATGTGATTTTTTCCATATCTCTTCCTTCCTATCAGAGACAGGCCTCCATATTTTATCCCACCACCACCCCTTGGTCCCCATTCACAGCATTTCTTGAGTTGTAATTGGGTGGCTTACTGAGCTTCTCTCCTTGCATTGGCCACATCCATTTCTTGTCTCTCACCTAGGACCAACAGGCATCTCCCAGGAAAGGAGTCAGAATACAGTGTACATATGTTACTGCTCTATCTTCTCACTTCTGTCTGCTCTCTTGAAGAACAGACAGGCAAGACAAGCCAAGAAGGCCCAACACTCTTAATAGTAGTCCATGGGCCAGTCTTTAAAAAGGTTGGTCTTTCATTATGGCCCTTGATATCTGATATTGATAAGAACTGATATACAAAATGTCATGCTGGATCAGACCAATGGCCTACCCAGTCCAGCAATATGTTCACATAATTGCCAACCACCCATTTGCTTATTAGAAGCTCACAAGTGAAAAGCTCACATTGCGGATGCAATATAACCCTCCCATCTGTATTTCTTGGCAATTGATACTAAGAACCTCTGGTACTGGAGGAGATCTATAGTCGTCACAACAAATAACTATTAATATTTAATCATCAATTTGGCTAATCCTTTTTTACAGCTGTGTAAGTTGATGATCATAGTTGCATGTTGGGATACTTAATTCCCAGGCTTGAAAATTTTACCTGTCATCATACAGTTTCCAAAGTTCCCAGCCAGGATGGCCACTAGGGAAATTCTGGGAGCTGTATTCCAAAAAGAACAAATTATCCAAACTCTGCAGATTCATTGTGTGCCATGTGAGGAAGTATTTCCTTCCCTCTGCCTTGAATAAAGATGTACAGGTATGTGCCTTGTTAGTCTCTTGTCTTTTTAGCAAGAGAAGCTATTTTTCATGTGCTAGCCTTATGTCCTTTCCCAACATTTTCCACAGAGCAGCTTGTATTCGTTTCTAGTTTCTCCTTTGCATTGATCACAAAGATTACTTGTAAGCAGGCTAGAGTTAGAAGAGTGTAGCTTATTGCAGTGAATTGAGTATGGTATATCTTTGTCTTCTGACCAGGAATCTGGTACCACTTAATAAGTCAGTTCCGTGAAAGAACAGTATGTTGTTACAGCACAAATCAAAATTTCTTGGATAGGAAGTAACTTTTACAGTTAAAAGTTGCCACAAACAATAAGTGGTACATGACACCCTGAGATATACAATGTCTTTTCAGTGGTTGAAGTCATTCACAATTCTAATTATTCAGATGATCTGTACCTGTAGAATAAATATTATTCTCTAAAACTAGTATATAGCTGTATAATCAGATTACTTAGACTCATTAATGCAGTGCTAAGGAATTCTGTAATTTTTACTCCTGTCATTATTAAAAAAATCTGGAGCTTTATTCAAAAGATATTTCTCTGACGTTATGCTTCAGTGAAGTATTCTGTTATCTCTGATTTTTCCATTGATCAAAAAAGAAGAAAAACCCAGGCCTAGCATGAATAGTTTGCAATAAAAGCCACAGTATCATGCATCTTCTTACCATAAATTACTGAGTTCACATGATGGTGGATGGTTTCATAATAATGAGAATTCTCATTAAGTTTTCTCATTTTCACATTTTATATAAAAAGCTTCCATCAAACCACACTTTCACACAAAAGCCCACAGTTCTTACAGTTCAAGTGAACAAACTACAAACCTCAAGCATAAATGTGCATTAGTAAAGGTCTGTGTTTTTATCTTAATACATCTGGGTTGCATCTACACTGTAAAAATAATGCAGTTTGACACTACTTTAACTGCCATGGCTCTATTTGACAGAATTTTGTGATTTGTAGTTTTGTGAGGCACCAGCGCTTGTTGGCAGAGAAGCCTAAAGATCTTGTAAATCTACAAATCACAGGATGCCATAGGATGGAGCTATAGCGCCTAATGTGGTGGAAAACTACATTATTTCTACAGTGTAGAGGCATCCCTAGAAACTTATCTGGCTCAATGTTTTTTGTGCTGAATTCATGTACAGAGTGCAGAATTTTTATCTTGGTAGAAATGTACCTTTTATCTTAATAGATATTTGTGAATGGGATGTAACCTGGGACGTAGCTGAAATAGTCAGAATTGATAAGCATATTCAGTAATAGAAAGTATAAGTAATCAGATACTAGTTTTAGAACTGTGGCTCTTTCTAATAATGCACCATGCACACAAACCAATTATAACAAGGTTGATTTATTTATGAGGATAGGAAATAAGGAAAGAGTATACAGCCAGCATAGAAAGATTTTAAAAAGAGAGGATCTCAAGACCAAACTAGTAAGTTGCACAAAAGACAGAATGGAATTGTTAGAATAGTGATGGCACAAGAACAACAACAACAAAAGGCTATAGATAGTTTTATGAAAAGTGTATCCATAGTTCGTATAGAATAAGCTATATTTGTCAAATTAGGAACCACAAAGGTCCAAACATTTTAGAATCTTGGTACACAAGCATGTTCCCCCATCCCCAAAACTCAGATAAAGTTATTCAGCAGCTGATAGATGGAAAAAGACTTTCACATTAATTCCTACTCAGCTTGTGAGAAGCAGTCAAACTTATTTTATACATTATATAGCATGTATATTACCCAGCATCATACCAGTGAAATAGATAGTGTTTTATTGTTTTAATCTTTTTATTTATTTTATTTATATGCCATCTTTTTCACAGAGTGGGTAACTCACAAAAACAATCAAGCAAAATCTAGCTATAACATTTTAAAGGCAAAGCTTCTCATGGAAGGGAATTCCTGAGGGTTGGAACAACCACCAAGAAGGTGGCATTTATTGTCCTCACCAAATGAACTGTGGTGGTGGTGGGATCATGAGAAAGCCTTTCCCTTGTGGATCTGAAGACTCTGGTGAGTTTGTATAGGGAGATACAATCTTTCAGATTCCCTGGACCAGATGTATAGCTCACATATTTTTTGTTTCTTCCAAAAGCAGAAGGAGGAGATCTCTCATGAGCCTGTTCAGTATTCACATGGATGTTACAGACCATGTGCTACTTCCCCCATTATCTGTCACATCCAGGTGAACACTGAACAAAGTTATTAGAAAATAGAGTCCACAAGAGACACAGAAGACAATGTCTACTGAAGAGGTAGAGTGGTAAGACGGCAACACACAAAGGAGGTATGAATTTCATGAAGAAGATTTTGTCTTCTGTGTCTTTTGTGGAATCCATTTTTTAATAATCAAGACACATGTATTGTTCTTGAAGCAATGAAGGATCATGTCATGTTCTTGAAGACCCTGTGCTATATCTTGTTTTGAATTTCTCAAGAATATTCAAAGTCATTTGTCAGAGAATAACTTTATTTGAGTTCTAGGGGAGGGAGGGACATGCTTGTATGTCAAGATTATAGAATGTTTGGACCTTTGTGGTTCCCAATTTGTCAATCTGGACCTATACAATCTGGATAAAGCTTTTCATAAAACTAGCACAGGTGAAATAAAAATATAGAATGAAGACTTTACATTCACATGTGAAAAACATGAACCCAAGACAACAGCTGCACTTATTGTTCTATGAGTGTTCTCTATAAGAACAGAATGTGAAGAAGGCTCAGATGTCTTCAAAAACGCACAGAAATAGTCCCCTTTTTACAAACTAGATATAGCTTACTTCTGGAGACTTGAGCTTGGAGCATAGAGCTTTCTAGTTATAGATTATACCTGTCTGGAAGACATTTCTCTTAATATAAATTAAATATATGTAAGACTATGCTTACCTATAGCTGATGACCATGATTATTGATTCTGGAATAATGTCCTATCATTATTTGAGAGATGCTCAGTTTCTAAACCAGGAGCAGGTAGCTAGAGGGCAGGTTTCTCTTTCTAGACTTATAGTCAGTGTTTTTGTCCTGTTCTGGACAGAGTCCTGCAGTCTGCAGGAATCCAGGGGGGACAACAGGACCACAGAGAACTCACTGTGCAACAGCAAAGTGGAGGTAGGGAGTATTCATGCCAGATATAGAGGACCCAAGTTAAGATGTTGCTCGACTCATGATCTGGACTGAGTTAAAATCTTGAGCAGCCTTCTTAATAGCTTTCTAGTGCTTTAAAGCAATTGAGCCCTGTTGCTCAGCTGGTCTCCTCCAGAGACCCAGAGTGTATCTGCACTACACAGTTATTAGTGGCTTAGTACAGTTATTAGTGGCTTACAACTCATTATAAGGATTTAGACAAGTTGGAGCCAGTTCAGAGATGTGCAACAAGGATGATAAGAAATACAGAGAGTAAAATGTACGAGACAATTTTGAAGGAGCTGGACATACTAAGCTTGGTGAAGAGAGGACTGAGGGGTGACATGACTGCACTCTTTAAATACCTCACTGGCTGTCACAGGGAGAAGAGGGCAAGTTTGCTCTCTCCTGCCCCAGAGGGTGGGACCAGGTTTAATGGTTTGAAGTTACAGGAGAGTAGATTTCAATTGAACATTAGAAGGAACAGTTAAGAGCAGTTTGGCAATGGAGCCTACTGCCTAGAGAAGTTGTGGGGTCTCCTTCTTTGGATGTGTTAAAAAAGAAGCTGGGCAGTTACCTGCTGGGGATGTTTTAGCTGGAGATCCTGCACTGAGCAGAGGGTTGGACTTGAAGACCCATGAGTCCCCTTCCAGTTCTGTGTTTCTATGACTCTTTGATTCTAGGGGATATTTTTAGTAATGGCCTTTTTAAAAATGGCCTGTCTTAATATTACTTCAACCATGTACATCTATATCTCTGTTTTTAAAAGGAAAGAAGGAAGCATCTGATCAGGTACTTTCACCCCAAACTTATATCTGATTTACTTCAGTGATTCCACTTTGTGTATGTCTGTGTTTTGTTTTTGCTTTTTACATGACCTGCTACAAATTAAAGACTAGGATTGTGGTTTTCTCTCCCCTTTGTTATAAAGCCTGATTATGTTTTAATGCATCCCTGCTGCTCTCAAACCAATGAGGCTGAAATGGAGAAAAATGCATCTGATTGAAGCTACTTTATTGCTACTTGTTTCTTTTGTTCACCACACAATTGGGACCAATTTTGTTTGCCATTAGTTTTGAACAGAAAGGTTATTTATTCTTACAATAGATTGCATGAAGAAAATTCTATATTTTCCTGCATGTGTCTCTGAGAAAAGTATGCAGGATGCTTTAGAATGCAACTACAGTACTATATTGTATATGTATCATCTCAAATGATTAGTGGAGCTATTGCCATTTTCCAAATCTATAGAAAGGTTCCAGGTAATACTCCTCCATTTAAAATAGTGTTTAAAAGCAAGTTGATGAATTCACACCTAACAATAACACACATTCTACAATTATTCAGAGCTGGTGTACAAAGTGGTCTGTTTCCATCATATCATTAACGAATTATGTCTACTTCCAGTTTATTAAACAATTTTATTCAAGAGATTCTGACTAGTTTCCCTGGGAAAATAACAGTACATTGTTAACTTTTTTTGCAGAAAACTGGACGTTAAGAAATTTCCATGAATATAGAAAAACTAATAATTTAAACTGTTCTTTATCCTCTGCCTGTACACTATAATTTTATCCCTCTTCAGAGGAAACTACTAGAATGTGAAGGTGTAATTCACTATAAATGATAATATACTTGAGTTAAACTGCTATATGCATGTTTGGTATGTTTCTAGTTCAATTTTGTAAGCCTATATAGTGAAGGTTAACTGGAAGTACATACTATTTCAAATGAAAATACATTATACAAATAAAGCTTTCTCAGCTGCCATTAACCTATAACTCAAATTATTGTTTGTATATCATCATTCTTATCCTCATCACTATCATCAATGAAGTATTTTTGTGTGGAGTATTTTTATTTTGTGTGGAGTATTATTTTATTTGTGTGGAGTATTTTTATCTTCCATTAACCGATGGACTTTTTTTCTTAAAAAAAAATGTTGTTTTAATTTTTTTAAAGTTAGTTGTAAAGAAAAATCTTTGGGCCAAACCTTCAACAGTTGCAAAATTCAGGTCAGGTTTTTTTTAGCTGAGAGGGAAGCAATGACTAAACCACCTTCTCCCCTTCTGATTTTCAAATAATATTTGCAAGGGAAAAATGACGTATCTTAGAGTTCTAATTTTTCCAGGGATTGCCATGCTCTCCTTACCCTAAAATGCTCCATTCTGGGTGTAATCTACTGTGAAGGGTTGGTGGTCACCAGAACAAGTAACCAACTTCTTTGACATATGCCTCCCTGTCCCCCAACACACAGTTCCCATTTGTGGCAGGGGGGCAGGGACAAGGCTGTTTCCTGCCAGTGAATTAAAAGGTAACTGCTGCCTCTGAAAATTACATGGGAGAGCCCTTCAGCCCAGCCCTAGAGATTATTTTAAATGGTTCCAGTGCTTCACTGAGATTTGAAGAATAGGAGAAAACACAAATACATCCATGTACTGTTGTGATAATGAATTTCTCCTAATGCAAACTTTCCTCCAGATTTTGGGATTCAGAATTACCACATTATTTTTGGAGTGGCGTTGACAACATTGCTTTTAAAAACACTATTGATTTAATTAATTTTTTAAACAAAACCAATGCAAATGTATGTATTGATAATTGTCAGTCTTTATGTTGCTTTGTATTGATGCAGGCATTAGCTCTAGTTCCTGTCTGCCCCACTCACGTCCCTCTCTATGTGCCTTGTGCCACCATCATGTCCTGAACTTCATGTAGTATTTTTCTACAAGTTCCATTTATTCATGTAAGTTTATATTCTAGAATATGTAACTTATGCAGAGTAAGAGAAAACCCACAGTTGCTGCTGTTCATCTAGCTACAATCATCTTGTATCAAGTTTGGCACTTATGCTGTCTGGAGGATCAAAGGTCAAATGTATAAGGGGGAGGGAATAACAGCACCAACCCCCCCCCCCCAAAAAAAAACACAACCTGCTATCAGTATTAAATAAAAGGTCTCCTTAAAGCATTCTAACTTTCAGTGGAAATAGAAACTGCAGTCCTTGGAAGTAAATATTGTAAGAAGAAGATGCTCCTCTTCTTTAATTTGAGAGAATTTCCCCTTGAATATTGTGTGGTGAAGTTAATTGGGGCTGTTATTCAATATACAGCCCCCTGGTCTCTTGTTCCGGATCCAAAGTAAACATTGTTGTCTGTAATTTTAGCTCTAAAGAACTCATTCATATTCTTTCTCTCTCTCATTCTCTCTTACTGGTGTGTTGCCATAATACTTAATAGTACATTTGATTTGACTTCAGCCTACAAAATTTACACAAACTGATTTTAAAATTCTTCTCTGTGTGAAATCCACCTAGAAGTGGTACCTCTGCAAGTGAGGTCTTAACTCGTGTTATAAAAGGCAATTCCCAATGGGCATGTTTTTATATTATTATTCAAGGGAAGCCAGTTTAGGAAGGGAAAAGGGATGCTGTAGCTTTTCCTTGACCTCTGGGCAGGTTTTAGTCTCCACATCTAGTAATAACATAGGAAGAGCCATGCTGGATCAACAGACCAGAGATTTGTCTCATCCAAAATTCTGTTTATGCAGTAGCCAACTACTTGCTTATGAGAAGCCACAAGCAGGATATAAATGAAACTAAAACCTACCTTTCATTTTCTCCACTAACTGATATACAGAGGCATGCAGCCTCTAATACTAGGGAGTGTGTGGTGGGGTGGATGGAATAGATCCGTCATGACTCATTTTTAAAATGAAGCATTTTCACCACAATGATGGTAAAGAGGAAGGAAGTGCAGACAGCAGCCATCTGTGGCAGAATAGTGCTAGGGAAATGTGAACTGGAAGATGTCAAAGGGCAGCAGATGAAGAAAAGAAAGCAGTTTTGTTTGCTGACACACCTCAAGGGAAATTGCAGTCAAGAAACCATTTAGAATAAAGATGTCCACAATTTTTATAGGCTTCCATGAAAGACACAGCAGGTTGCACTGGACACAATGCTAGGTTAGGCCTGAAGAAATCCAGATCCAATTCCCTACACATACACCCCAGAAGATTACTATCATAAGCTCTTTGGAAAGACAGGATAGAAATCTAAGTGAACCAAGATTCTTTCAGAGACATAATTTTGTTAGTCTGGAATATCAGTTTGTAAAGAGATCTTGCAGCACCTTTGAGACTAACTGTGTAAAAGAAATTATAGCATGAGCTTTCATAGACTCAGTCTACTTCCTCTGATGCCCATGGAAGCTTATGCTATAACAATTAATTTCGAAAGTGCTGCAAGGTCCCTTTGCATGCAAGTTTCTTTCAGTTATGCATGTTTATAAAACACTTGTCACAAAATTCTGTAAAAATTAATCATGGAAATGTCTTTGTATTTAGTAGGACATAGTGTCATCATGCCAAATGCATAAAATCATGTTTTGTTTTAGGGTTTTCCCCCACCTCCTTTCAGTACCTACAGAAATGCCATTACTGCAGTGAATATCAGCTCTTGCCAGGAAACTCACAGCTAAAGCAAACAGCATTAAATAATTTCTGTCTAATGATGTGTGTCTCAAAATATCTAATTATCATTTAGAATTAATAGTACATTGAAAATATGTTTTAGAGAACAGTTAAATCTGCAGTTGCAGCTGCTCAAAGAAAATTTTTACCACCTGCACAATTAGACATTTCATCTCACTTCAAAATTCAAAATAGTTGCTAAGATAGAATCATAGAATCATAGAATCATAGAGTTGGAAGAGA
>JAIPUX010001880.1:50062676-50093088 GCA_020142125.1 Phrynosoma platyrhinos | reverse complement strand
CACACCCATATTTGCCACCACTTTTAGTTGGGTGTGTCTTCACACCTGGAGACTGTTGCTTTTCAGTCCAGGGTTATGTTGCAACAGACAGTCTTGGGAGAACACTCTAAACCCTTCCAGATGGAGCAAATTTGTCAAGAAGTAGCTGCATTTCTGCCTGTAATTCCTTCTTTTATTAAAAAAAAATCCAACTATCATTTTGCCAATTGCTCAGTGTTTGGGATTATTCATCTCCATTTCTACACTATTCTGAAATACTTTGTTTCTACAAAGATGAGTGTTTTCCTTTTAAAAATTGCATCTAGTCATCATGTGGGCTATGAAAATCAAAGCGGGTTTGTCCAATCCCTCATGTCCTTATTTTCAAGATATTTCTGCCATTTGCCCTACTTTCTCCCACCCTATTTTGAAGTTTGTAATTTATATTCTCTGGAGAGCCTTAGTGTTAGTGTCACCTGATAGTGTATGCATGTGAAATAAATAGTATGCATCAGCAAAAATTAAAAGTCTGATTTTTTTTAAAAAAAAAAAAGTTGCCAACTGGACAACAAAGTGGAAGCCAAGCAAGTCTTCCTTACATAGGGAATTCCAGAGTCTGTAGCATCCAAGGAAAAAAACAACAACGCATTTTACTAAATGTGGTTATGATAGTGTTGGGACAGAAAGAAGGGTCTCAATCAAATATTTTAAATCACAGACACATTAAATAAGAGAATGTGGATTTTTACATAGCTGGACCCAATGAGTGTAGGCTTTAAATGTCATAAGTACAAATTTGAACTGTGCACAGAACAAAAAAGAGGTAGCTGGTGATGTTGGCATGAGTCACATTCTTCCTATGTTGCCCTGTTGTGGTCAATAATCTAGGCACCGCATTCTGAACCAGCTGACTTTTCCCAGTATCCTAGTATATCAACAGGAGAATGATGCTTGATTTCCTGCTTTCCTTCCTTCCTTGGTTGTAAAGTATGCTACAATGAAATTGAAGAATCCTGTAGTTTGTATTTTTCACCTGAATTCTCGAATATCAAACCCATACCATCCTGTTAGGTGCCATGCCAGTGTAGCAGGTGAACATGGAAACAATTATTTCCACGTAAACATAAAACCTATTGATTTCAGACTCCAAAGAGAAGAGGGCAGTTCTTTGTCAGCTGTGATGTATGCATTTAACTCAAGTCAGAACTATTTACCAATCTCAGAAGCACATGATTGAATGTCAGGGCCACAATGCTATCCTAGCTGCTTCAATTTGTCACCTATTTTATACCTATTTCTTTGTTGAAAACAGTGGCAACTCTCTTTTCTGAAGGACTTTTACAGAGCTCCTATTACCTGTAAAAGTGGATTTTTAAAATAAATAATATTTTTAAAGTGCTCACTTGAATGGCTTGACACTTTTTAAAAAGTATGATAAAAGTTTATATGCTTGAAAATGATCTGTCTTAGAAGTAAGATCTTTATATTTTATTCATTTTGATAGTTTGGACTATGATATATTAGCCCCTCCCCAAATGATGCTGTCAGTTTCTAAAATGTAGCCAATAAAAACTTCAGTTGGAGAGGGAAATATTATGTAATGATGGGTTGCCCATATGTAGAAGGATTGCAACCATTTAATCATGTCCTTAAATTACTATTAGTAATGTGGTCACAATTTACTTGGGTTACTTCCACATTGCTCCCAGTAATGCATTTATCCTGTGTCCACAAGTTAATGGCAAATTGCCTGGAACAATGTGGCAACAAGCATAGAGGTAGCAACTTGAATGTAAACTACCCCTTATTTTGGGCTCCCCACATAACTTGACTGTCTTACAAGATTTAGATGTACAGGGCAGCAGAAAGTTCTGAACTTTCTCCATACTTTAAAGCATACTTTAGAGAACAAGGAGGCTGTATACTCATGTATTGAACTTAACCTGCTTGCTCTCAGACAGACCTGTTTAGGATCGCTCTGTTCAAGTCACACCAAAAGAAAGATGTGTAAATATAAAAGGTTGCCTTATACCATAAAATGTCTTCGGCCCATCTATTTCAATGCAACCTGCACTAACTGGCAACAGCTCCAAGGGGTTTCAAATAGGAATTTCTCTTAGATCTACATGGAGATGCAGTGCAGCACTAGACTTGGGCCATTTAGCCTCGAAAGCATCTGTGTAGCCTCTGTCAGAGCCCTTACAATGGAAGTAGGCAACTTCACACCCTCCAAATAGTATGGCCCACATCTCCCATCATCCCTAATAATTTGTCATGACAGCTGGGCTTATAGTCAAGAATACTTCAAGGGTGCCAGGTTGCCTAACTCTTCTTTACTTGTTGAGCCACATGTTCTTTTCAGATAATGACAGTTCCATTAGGGGTTCAAACTGATACCAGCAGAAGGGACAGAACACTCTTTCACTGACTGGCTGGGAAGCGTGTGTGCATATCATATACTCTTTATTTTTTAAAAAATGAAATTGAGTGTAAGCACTGTGCAGAGCCTTGTGCAGGAATCAGTCTTAGTTATCTAGTCAAGGAACTTGATTACTATTTTAAAGGAGGAAGTAGGAATTGTAGGTAAAATATGAACTATTATGAAATGCTTTCAATTTCTATAGGACTAGAGTTGCATACTACTCTGACATATTCATAAATTAGGCCTTGGAGTAACATGGTGAACATAGTTAAGTAGTCTTTATCCCATTTTATAGAGTGGAAAATTGGGTGAGTAAGGTCAGAATTATCAATTTTGGATGACTAACATTAGATATTTAAATCCATGAAAGGATTTTTTATTTCAAGAGTCACTTGTGCATGTTTAGGTGATTTTAAAGCAAACAGATAAGCAAATCAGAGGTAAGTCACTGGTGTCTTGAAATAAATTAAACATTTAAGTACCACTGAACTTAACATCTATTGGAATTTATAATGAATGCTGTTTTCTATGAACAGCATCTTTTAAAAGCACTGATATTCCCTAAGTTTGCAACAATGCCATGTATTGTGCACCAGTCATCACGTCAGATTTGTAAAAGTTTAATTGGTAATGGAATTATTATAATACAATGCAAAAAGAATAGATTCATAACCCTTAAAAAAACAACTTTTATAGGTGGAGTAAATGTATAAAAATAGAAGTTAAGCTATAAAATAAAATTGAATGTAACTCTGCCCTAAGGTAACAACAAAGTTTGTCCAATTCAACTGAAACAGTGATAGCTCCTGGAAATTGGGAAAGTAACAACGCAATTTCAACAGAACAAGTAATAATCTGGATTACCCCCAGAATAAATTATACAATTCAGAATGTTGAGAGTGGTATCATTTTTGCTGGATTTGACACTACTTCTGGAATACAGGGCATTCTAAAAGTCTTAGATCTAGCAAGAAGAAAGATTAAAATTAATCTTTTCTATACAAGATTAGAGATGAAACAGGATGATGAAGACTATAGTGTTTGGAGAGTAATGCTCATACTGATACCACTTACAAATGAGAGAAGAGAAAATTAAAACACTTCTCTCCCACTGAATTGGAGGGGTATAGTATGAGGGAACAGTGTGTAGCATGACCAACTCAACTGTGTTTGCTCTCTCTCCTCATACTCTGAAGGACAATGATAAATTGTTAGGCTATGATGACAGACCCTTCTATGACCGCATCTGCACTGCAGAAACAATCCATTTTGACACAATTTTGTCATGGCTCAATGTTATGGAATTCTGGGAATTGTAGTTTGTTGTGGCCCCAGAGTTCTGATAGAAAAAGCTAATGCCTCACAAAACTATAAATCCAAAAATTAGCATTGAGCCATGGCCATTAAAGTGGTGTCAAAATGTATTATTTCTGCAATGCAGATGCAGGGGTATAAGCAAACTGGATTGCCTTCAGTAAGCTGCTCTGTCTCTCCTTTTAGGACTAAACAAATTATAAAATAAATTCATTGGGTGGAAGGCAGTGTGAGCTTGCATTCCTTTTCAGCACTCTGACTCTATTTTTCATAACAATAGAAAGCAATGCATGCAGAAATTTCTGTTTAAGTAGGCCAAAACAGCTCAGTCAGTTTTTTTTTCTTCAGAGTATGGCTGTATATTTTGGGCCTATACACATTGTGCATATAGACTATCCCCATGGGTATAGGCATGGTTGGTCTGGGCAGGACAGTATTCTGGGTAGGCAGGGTAGGCAAGTGTGTTCTTCCTCCCTTCCATATGATTGGATCAGGGGATATTTATCCTCTGATCTGGCTCATGCATCCATCTATTAAGTATGAATGCAAAAAACTTTCTTCATGAGTTCACCAAGTTTAGTGAGGTTAGGACTGTACAGTATTAAATGTATAGACAAATGTATGAATGACATAGCTAATTTCAAAACCACCTACCAGTTTTAATAACTGAAAAGCATCATTTTTTCAGGATTTTGTAATGAATGCTTGCAAAAAGAAGCTGGCTTTAAATATACTTGATCATGATACAAAGGCGTATTTTATCATGCAAGGCATCTCTCACATTCACCCTGATGCACTAGTTCTGGTGTTTATTTAGGGGTTGTGTTGCAGACTAATGAGTGTGTTGGGATTGCATTATGTACATTTCTGCACATGCGGCTTTCTCAATATAAGGGACAATTGTCGATTAAAATGTTTCTTTCTTCACATAGAAAGCCTTGCCAGTCTTGAGGTCATGATGGTAAAAGTGTAACTGCATAAGACTAGAGGTGCACATTTTTCGCTTATTTCATGTAAAAAAATTAAAGGTTTCCTCTAGGTCAGTGAGATTATCATTTTTCCCCACTGTTTTTGGGGGGATTTTTTAATGAAAAAATGTTTTTGTTTCTGTTCAGAAAAGTGGAGTTTTTCAGAAAGCAAAGCAAAGCAGCTTCATTTATATACCACTTCATATCGTGCTATGGGATGTCTAAGCAGTTTACAACTGTAAGCTCATTGCCCCTCAACAGCTGGGTACTCATTTTAGCGACCTCAGAAGGATGCAGGCCAGAAGAATTTTCTGCTGAAAGTGCACTGGATCTTTTCCTTTAAAAATACATTGCTTTTTTTTTTTTTTTTTTACAAAAAGTCCTAAAATGCAAATAATGTTACATGTGTGGACTATTTTTTCTATGAGACATCCTGATCTGTCAGGATGCCCTTTCTCATTAAGAGTGAAAATAATTCAGAGTATTTTTACATTTCTACAGAGGAATATTCCTATAAGTTTATTTTCTACCTGAAATATAGCCTGGATAACTATACACAGAAATACTATGAAGAAACTCAAGAGTTTATGGTGATGAATAGAAAGCATCATTGTTCAGTGATCCATAGTAGTTTTGTATAGTCTGCATTTCCTACTTGCATTTTAAAAACCCAGTAATCTTTGGGATAATGCTTATATCAGGAGGTGAACCTTATCAGCATTCCAGTAGACAGTAATGCACATTAATTGAGTGATATACATGCTACTCCTTTCATAGGCAGTAATTAAAATGTGACCTCCTATGTCACAAACACACACAAATCTTGGAAATGAAGGATTTCCTGGATGATCTTAAAGGAAGCAAGTACAATTCATACACACATGAAAGTGTGCAGAGATGTGTCCATGGCATTTGGGGGCATGGGGGCAGTCATATTAATCAGGTAGCATAATATGTTGGTAGGCATACTTTGATTCATTCACGTTTGTGAATTCACCTTATGAATGTTCTGGTTTATTTGTTTTTTCTTAAATAAAAACAACAGAACAAGTGTGCATAAAAAGCCATCTTAATAATAAATGTTGAAGTGTTGACAACTGGTAAGCATAAGTGTGCTGCGTAATTAAAATAATTATTCCATCAAAAGCTTCTAATTTTAATTGTCTAGTATGCAATTACTGATTTTTTAAATAATTCCATTTTACATTCATTTAATTTCTGTTTTGATTCTCTCCAAAGGACATTTTATCATAAAATGCAACACATTTTAACATCTATAATTATACTTTAAACAATTAGTGCTGTGCATGATAGGATTAAATGTCCTTAGTAAACAATAGCAAACTAACCAAAGCATTAGAGAATATACAGCAATAAGCAGTTCTAAAGTGGCAAGGGAATGAACAAGGTAAACAGATTTTTTATGCCCCAACTTCAATGCTATTATACAATCAAATATCTCCAGAGAAATTACAAAATACTTCTGAGCTCACAGTACATTGTTTCTGATCAGAGTTTAAATGGATAGCTAACTATAGATTATGAGCTGGAGAACCTTTTCCAGGTCACTCTCTTGTGCATAGTGGGAGTGAGATGGCGTGTCCTCTCTCTGTGCTCATCAGACATCCACTTATGTGTATTAACATTTGAAGAAGTATATATAAAAAGTTAGGCTAAACTGCATATAGGTTGACTCTCTCTTACTTGGGACCAAAGGTGTTTTGGATATTTATTTATTTATTTAGATTTTGGAATACCTGTATTTGCTTATACATACATAATGAGATATCTTGGAGATGGGTCCCCAGTGTAAACACAAAATTCACTTATGTTTCATGTACAACTTTCACACATAGCCTGAAAGCAATTTTATACAATATCTTTAATAATTTTGTGCATGAAACAAAGTTTATGTACATTAAACCATCAGAACATAAAGGTGTCACTATTTCAGCCATTCATGAAAAAAGTTCATGTTTTTTTAATATTTTAGATTTTGGAATTCTGGATAAGGAAGACTCAATTTTATTATCTTCATCACATACTAAAATGGACATGGCATTACTGTTTATCATAGTGTCCATACAGAATTTGACCTACAGTGTAAGCCTTATGCAGTATTCCCAGCTGAACCAGCTGTAAACAATTTTGCAGAATTTCAGCCAACAGACAAGAAACATCCAGGACAAAAGGGTCCCAACAAATATATTACTTTTTGCCATTGCATGGGGGATTTTTTTGGGAGGGGGGTTGGTCACAGCCAATATAACATGTTCCCTGTTTCCCACCACCACTGTTGCTACAAGAAGAGAAGTGGGCATGTCTCTGCTCATGCCCCCTCTGGCAACATGGAGATGGCTGAGTGGGGCAGCTGTGCTGCCTAAAAAGTAGACTTTAAAAAAAATATTTAAAAAAAAAACCTAATGGAATGCTCCAAAAATCTAATAATTACTGAGCATACTCATTGGATATGAAAAAACAAGCTGAAGTTTGGAAGAGAAGGAATGACAAAATAGTAATGGGTTGAGGAATATAATGGAATGTCCTAAAAAGGGCATATTTAGCCACACAGGAACCCTGTATTGGAATACCCCACACTCAATATTTTGTTGAAGACCCCACTATTTTCCTTATTTTGTTATTTATTTTTTAACTAAATATTCCATTTCCATTTCTGAAGAGAAATAAAAGCTTAATAATTGCCACCTCTGTACAATACAAGACATAACTGTGTTAGTAGGAAAAATCAGTAAGCAAAGGGATCTTGCAGCTTCTGTGAGGGGGTATTGTGAAGTTTTAGTTATCACCTTTAAAAAAAACTAACAGAAAGTTTGTTTTGATTTGTTGTTAATTTTTCTCTACGTACTGACCATCCAGATTTACATATTTTCCCCAGCGTTTCTTGACCCTCCAGACACCATTATTGTAGAAGTCTGCAGATTGTGCCTTAAACCATTCTTCTACTTCATGAATGACATCATTTGTGTTGTCAAATTGGTGACTCCTCAATGGATTTTTCATTTCTGGGAACAAGAAAAAGTAACTTGGTGTGAAGTTGGGAGAATAAGGCAAATGCTGCAAAATCTCAAAGCCACATGCCTTTACTTTGTTAACTGCAACTTGAGATGAGTGAGCTGGTGCATTGTCAGCTAGGAGAGTAATGCCTCTGGAGAGCATACCATGACATTTCTTTTTCAGAGCATGTCACAACTTGTTCAGAAGATTGCTGTAGTATGTGCCAGTGATGGTTTGTCCCTTTTCAAGGTAATCTGTGAGAATGACTCCATGATAGTGCCAAAAAAACCTTATAGCATGACCTTCCCTGCTGACTTTTGCACCTTTCCCTTTTTGAGGGAAGGGGAATCGGCATGCTTCCACTCTATACTCATGGTTTTGGTCTCTGGATTATACTGATAGATCCAAGATTCATCCATGGTGACCTGACGATAAAAAATCCTCTTTATCCTGTTCCAACAGTGTCAACATCTGTCTTAAAAGGTCACACTGTGTTGGTTTCTGTAAAGGGGTTAGCAAACATGGAACACAGTGTGCAGACACCTTAGACATGTGCAGTTTGTCAAGAATAATTTTCCACACACTACCATAACTGAGACCAGTTTCATTCATGATCATTCGGATGGTTGCTAATCTGTCTTCCAGGATTAAACACTCCACTTTCTTCACTGTAGCCACATCGTCCATCAGTGATGGTCTTCTGGGTCTTGGCATGTCTGTGAGGGACATGTGACCAGTTTGGAAATTCCTTTTCCACCTCACAATAGTGTCATAAGGTGGATAATCATTTCCATAAACTAAATCATCTTATCATAAATTTGACGGGCACTATTACCCTTCAAATGCAAGAATTTATAATGCTGTGAGCTTCAGTCTTCTCCATCTTACATTTTGTCACTTCTGGCATAACCTCTAACAAAAATAAAGAATACAATGAGCTGATTTTCTCAACATCATGCTCTTAGGGACCAACGATAACACTGAAAAAAATTTCATCAATATACCATTATAACTTCGGTGTGATCATTATTATTTTACAATACCCTCTGATATATTTGAGGAAATAGAGTCGAGTTTACAAAAGCTCATGCTGTCAACTTTTCTCTTTTGGTTAGTCTCAAAGGTGCTACAAGAGCCTTTTGCATACTATGTATAACAATGAAAGATAATCTAGTCTGAAAGTATACACATAGTTGGGAATTCATACAGATGACCACCCGCAACAAATCAAGAACTAGAGAATGCATTAACTGATTACTTTTATTTTGCATTTAGCTTAAGGGACCAAGTGAAGAATTGAAATAGTCTGACACTCTGTCCTCGATTTGGTATAAATGGCTTTAAAACAGCATTCTTTGTAAACCAATGCTACGGGAATGGCATGCTATATTCAGCTAAGAGAGAAGGACCATATAATTGTCTTTTTAAGGAGAAGGAGAAGAATCCCTATCATTACACAGCTTACATGGGAGAGGAGCAGTTCCAAGAAAATGTTTTGGGGAATGGGAGGTTGGAGATATTTGGAAGAGTATGATCAATACCTGCTATAAATATTTACAGGAGTGTTCACATGGATATCTGTTTGTAAATATGCTGTGAGATGTTACTCAGCCTTAAACATCTTCAGGCTTTTGAGGCCCTACAATGTTTATGCTCAAACTGAGGGAATCAATGTATTTCCAGCCCATTTCAATTTTGTATGTATTTATCAATCCAGTCCCTTTCTGCATCAGTCTGCAATCTGCAAAGACACATGGAAATACCCAAATTTACATTATTTATAAATGTATATTTTTACAAAATACAAACATTTGTATCAACTTCACCCTAATATATTAATCTATGTTATACATTCTGACTTAAAATATGCATTTTAAAAAATATTTTGGTATATTTTTGAGGTGGGAGAAGGCAGATTATCAAGGTCCATGTGGTGATCTAGATATTAGTCAGGGAAGTGTGCATTAGGTTGGTTCAATTAGAAAAAAAACTGAACAAAACTCCTGAGAATCCCCAGTATGAACAGGCCCTACAAAATGGTATGCTAATTGGGGATGGAAAATCTTTTACATTTGAGTTTTTGAATGAACGTGTCCATTACATGCCTCCTGATACTCTGTGAGAGATCACCCACCATGTCTCAGAAAATAATACATTATAGCAAGCCTTGCAGTCTGTTTCAGAAAAATAGAATATGTACAAATCCATGAAAACGTTTTAAAAGTGAGACTGATTAAAAATCTGTACACCTCAAAAATACAAACACAAAAGGGGAAAATTCATACAGGTATAGAAGGGTGATGATATAAGTGTAGAGGATAATCAATAGTGTTGCTATTCTCATTGCAGTAATAAGACAAAGTCTAAAATTACACCAATGTTCTGATTTTACAATTATTTCATGTACTGTTTTTTGCAGCTGTGGTGGTGCATTTTACCAGTCAAAGCTTTGATTCCCACTTGGCCATGGAAGGCCACTGGGTGACCTTGAGCAAGTCACGCTGTCTCAGCTTCAGAGGAAGGCAAAGGCAAACATCCTCTGAATAAATTGTACCTTAAAAACCCTGTTGCCATAAGTTAGAAATTACTTGAAGGCACACAATGTAATATGGATTTTTTGGATTTTTCAACTCTGATTTACAACAGGAGGCAGCAGTTGTATCAGGAAGATTTAATCTCTAGAACTATTTCTTTTTTGCATCAGGAGATTTCATTGTTAATTGCTTTTTTGTCCTCTAATATACTGTTTGCATTTGTATTGCATCATCCTAGCAGAGGTTTCTCATCCATTGTGTTCCAGTTCAGAGAATGTGTATCATTATATGTATTTCCGTGTGTATGTATTCCAGAGAATGAGAGAACACTAAAAATTACAGTTGCTGTTATCTCCTTATTTCAATACAACTTTATGTTTTTCTTCTCCTTACTACCTGGGGCCCAGCCAGGAATTTAAACAGAATCACCTTTAAAGAAAGGACAGCCAAAAAGAATCTTAAATTCCTCCTAAGTGCATCAGAACATAAATATATATTTTAGTCATTTATAGCACTAATTAAAAGGTTGAAGCATTCATTTTGGCTGAACTGAGTAGTGCCATTAATAGTAACTGACAAAATCTATGTGCATTCAGCCCATTGCAGCCTTTAAAAAATTGCTTTCACATTATCCAGCATAAGAATACATTACCCATATTTTTATCAGATAGCAGTTCAAAATCCAAAACACAAATAGAGTGTTCTCTCATTGATATAGGGATTAGATATTAAAGAGTGAGAAATTCCTCTATCTCTTTTACTTTTTTGAAATAATCCATAGAAAATTTGTTATTTTAACACAGCTGAGCAAGAACATACTGAAGGAATTCAATAATGAAAGAAAGTTGGGAGATTTCACAGGTCTCTGCTTGAAATGAAGTCTTATGAGACCAGTCTTTGGAGGCAGAGGTGAAATAAGAAATTGGTATCTAGATGTAGGATCTACTTTCTTAAGGAAGGGTATCTGTTGATGTTAAAGTTAACATTTACACCTGTAGTTCTATTCTATGAAAACTGGAAAAGTCTTCCTGATTTTTCAATATAGTTCTGAGTACCTAGAAAAAAGTTAATCTGTGTGCTTAAAGTTTTCCAATAGACTTTAGTCCTTTCATTAAAATGTATAGATGTAAAGAGAATCAGCAAACACACAAAGAGTGGCTGAGTAATGAAAAAACTACAAGCAATCCATCCATGTCTCCATCTTTTGAGGCATCTCTACAACAAGGCAACAGCTATTTCAGTTGTACATAATTGTGTAATTTGTACAAAAAGCAGTCTTGTGAATGTACAAATGTTCATTGATACCAATAGGGAAAATTATTGCCATTTTAGAGGCAAAGATAAAATATTTGATGTTGCTTGTTCTCACTTGTAAAAATTAGATGAATGACTATTACCATCCCCACTATTAATCTGGTAAAGTTAAGGAAGCTGATCAAGTTCTCTTGATCCTAGATCACAAGTGATCTTTTGGGCTCTCAAAATCTATCCCCAATTAGATGTTTTTCCTTCCTTGAATCAAAATTAAAGGCAGATTTTTAACAATCTTTTCCCTTGCTCATTATTATTACCCTTCCTATCATTAAAAGGCACAGTCCTCTTTAGCCTATGAACTACACTCCCTCCTTTTTCCTGTTTACCTGATGGCAGCAGGAACAGTGGTAGAGCCATGGTAGAAGAACAGAAAATAGATTCCTTTCCTACCTCTACCTCTCCATTGCCCAAGCCCTGATGCACTAGGTAGCAGCACGCTAAGTTGCAAGGATGGTAGGAACCAAGACAAATTTTGTTCTCTTGAGGGCTGTCACTGGGAGTAAGGTTAGATATTCTTACAAACTTTTCCCCTTCTCTCTTTTGAGCAATGCATTAGATTTATATCAGTTTTCATGTGTTTTCCCATATTATAGAGACTGATGTCATTATTATTTAGGTGACCTGGAGGTTTTTCACAGCGGCTGAAAAAAAACAGCCTCAGCCTGTTTTGAAACTCACCTGTTTAAATGACAAATGTGGGTGAAACATGAGGAAAATGGACCTAAGCTGCACTCATGGACTTAACATTGAAGCAAAATAAATCCTCTGCTCCAGCCAGAAAGAGTGAAATGGTTAGGAACAGGTGGGCTGGGCTGGGGCAGCTGCCAGTGCCACTGTTAGCCATATTTATTTTTCATGGGCCCACAATTACACAAGTTCACATGTGGGCAGCTGCACCAATAACTCATTGTACACACCATGGAGTGAAATGATGACAAATGTGTCAGGCTACCAACAATAAGACGGGTTTAATAAAATCATTAACAGGCAATTCCAACTGGGGGGCATGGGGAAGAAAGAGGGATATGTACAGGGGGGCTCCATGATCATCCTGTGATAATGTGTCGCTGAGTGCACTTTATGGGCACTTGATTGTTTGTATGATCAAGCAGCTGGTCATGTGGGGCATCCAAAGGTCTGCGGGGGGGTGCAAGAAGGATGACTGATGAACCATCCATGCACTCAATGTAATAGAGGGAAATAATGCTGTGGCATGGCTGGCAGCCACAAATATTCCCATAATGTTCAGTAATATATTTATTTAAAAATATTTTATGACACCCCTCAATAAAACTCACACCCTGTAATGATGAATTAAATATGGAAACATGAATAACAAACAGTCAACAACAATCAAGATTAATAGGACAATGCCACAGCTAGACAATCACCCTGATATCTAGCATATTGTCCTGACACTACTTGGCCTGAATCAAATCCTGCACATAAGCATATCCACACATGCCTACCTATATTTGAAATCATAATAAGAAGCCTTTTTTTCTGAGTTTTCATTGATGCATTAGGTGCCTCTCAAGGAGAAGGCCTTTTTTGTGGTGGTGCCCTGGCTGTAGCATGGTATTTCCAGAGGGGTTAGCAAATACTTTTTTTAAAAAAATAAAGATTTAAAAAATAAATTTATGTTTTATTTTGTATTCTGTTTTTATAAAGTTTCTATGTTTAACTCATTTTAATAGCTTAATTATTTTGTGTTTAATTATTCATTATAATCTATCTTGATAATTTATTGGAAAGTTGGGGTATAATGACAATTAATTAGCAGCACCCAAAACAAAGTACTTAATCTTGAATCAGGATTCATCAAAAGCTATTGTATTCTTTACATAATATTCACAACATATAACATGTTCACTGCTAAGTTTACACCAGAATGCTTCTTGCTAACTTGAGAAAACAAGCAGCCTAAAGTGTCATCTATTGTTGGAGGGAACTATGAATTTGTTCAACATAAATCAGAGAGTGGTGAGATCAAGAAGAGTAAAATGTAATGGAAGAAACAGATGGATTCTATCATGAGAACAGATTGTTTTGAAAATAATGTGGACACCTCTGTTACTAATAAATGTTAATTGTTTCCGGTTATTCTTGGACTGGCACAATGCTGTTTTCAGTTCTGAAATGAAATCATTGCATTTTTCCTTATTTCACATATTGAAACCACCTTCTCAGGGGCAGCCCAAGCACACAGCCAATCTGAGTAGCTGGGTTGCAACATATTCATTAGAGCTTGGAAAGATCTTTTTAAAAAATCAATTCTCTGTCATTACAATGCAGCAAAGTAATTTCCATTGTAAATGTATAGTTTTTAAAACTCTTTCGCCACTTTAACTGCATATTTAAAAGTAGCTAAAATGTTTACTTTTCATTTTCTAAAAGAAAATCAAAAGATATCTAAGTTGTGCAGCTACTATAAATGTAACTTAACTATAGTTACATCACAGAAAGAATGAAAGTATTTCTTTACTACAGAGTACAGTCAGCTCTCACTATCCACAGGGGATCCATTCTGAATCCCCCTGCAGATTCCAAAATTGGTGGATTGTTCTCATGTAGCTGCACCACCATTGGGGACAATGGGACTTTGCCCCCCTGGCTGCCTAAAGCCTGCCTCTCTGCTCTCATCACAGCAGAGGGCTGCCTCCTCCTCCTCCCTCTCTCCCTCCCTCTCTCCCCATCACTGCTGCAGGTGCTTCTTTCTTCCTCCTGCTCCTCTTCCCTCCCTACCACCACCAGAGTTGCCTCTTCTTTCCTCCTCATCCTCCTCCTTCTCCTCCTTCTCCTCCTTGTCCTCCTCCCTCCCCACCACTGCTGCAGCTGCCTCTTCCTTCCTCCTCCTCATCCTCCTCGTCCTCTTCCTCATCCTCCTCTTCCCTCCCCACCACCGCCATGGCTGCCTCTTCCTTCTTCCTCCTCCTTTTCCCCACCATCACCTCCTCTTCCCCCTCTGTTGTCCCCCCCCCCCATGCAGGCTTGCTATCCATGGATGCTGGAATCCACGGATGGCAAGTCTGTGGATACGGAAGGCCCATTGTACATTTCCTTGTCAACTGTTGTGATTTTTATTTTATTTCATTTTATTTTTGCATGTTGAGTTATTTTGTGAAAAAATCATTTGTGCAAAATAAGCCCTTTGGTCTTTGTTCAGAGAGTTTATTTATGTTTTTGCACAGAAAACATTTTTGCATAGAAACTTATATTTTGCACAAATACTTGAATGCATACTTGTACTTTCTGCATGAAAAATATGTACAAAAACATACTTCGATACTAAAAACATTCCCAAAATGAGGGAAAACCATCAAGAACACTTGTAGGCTTGTTCATTTCAGAGAAAAGTATTTGTTTTTAAATTATTTGTTTTTGAGTGTGACAGTAAAATAACCAAAGGCTTATATTCCTCAGACTTATTTATGAATCATAAAAATCTGCTGTCAAGATCCTACATCAGAAACTTTGGTCCAAAACACACTGCAGAAATAATCCAATCTGAGACCTCTTTAACTGCCCTGGCTCAATGCTAGGGAAATCTGAGAAGTGTAGTTTTGTGAGGCATTTGGCCTTCTCTGTCAGAGAGCTCTGGAGCCACAATAAACTACAATTCCCAGGATTCCCTAGCACTGAGCCAGGATAGTTAAAATGGTCTCAAACTGGATTATTTCTGCAGTGTGTTTTGGACCATAGCCACAATATTGTAGTTATTTATTAGCTCCCCATCCATCCCCTGAAGCCCACCTTAAAAGTCAGTCAGCCATCCCAAGTGACAGAAGTCAGTGCTGCTGGTGGATGGGATGTTACAGGATCATGTTACCAGCCCTCTCTCATAGTGAGCAATGGTGCAGTGAAAAGTCAAACTAAGAACATTAACCGATTAACAAGATGCCAGCCATCCTTATTTAATTACATGTAACTTTTTTTGTGACTAGTTTATTTCAGACTGTGATCTTTAGGATCCTAGTTTATCAGCGTAAAATTGGAAAGGTGAATTCTAGGATTCCTTTGAAGCTCACATACAGAATTCTATAGCCAGAACAGGGCTATAGACAACAATCAAAACTGAACCAAGAATCAAAAGTACGTAAAGATCAGCGGGCAAGCTGGAAGGCATGTAAAGATAGCAAGCCAGGGATAATGGTTAAAAAAAAATAAGACTTCATTATAGCTCCAGCAGGCCCTGTTGTTCAAGCAAAATTCTACAGCAACAACAACAGTGCTGAACAGCAGCTAAAGCCCAGACTGGATTTGGTCTAGGGTTCTTCACCTTTTAGATTTTAGCTGATTCTTTTTATGCGTCCCCTTGAGTCCCATCCCAGGAGAAAGGCTGCCAACATGGTTAGTGGTTAGCAGTTCATTAAAATTTACTGAGATGCTTCAGTAACATGGTGTGCAGCATGGGTCAGTGGTGTCTGTTTTTGACAGTAATGTGCAAACCTATATGATCCAAAGACTTTCTTCCCAGCTATTTTTGTGACACTGAAAAGGATCTTAGGATATACCTCTCATTTTATTCAGCACCTCTGTTTGGCAAAAAAAAAAAAAAAACTTTTTGAACAAGATTCATTTTATATCCTATGCTCTACATCTACCCAGTGGCGTCACTGCCTGGGGTGTCACCCAGCGCAAGGGGTCGGGCTTCTAGGGGAGGGGCCAGAAGGGCACACCCCTCACCTCACTGCCACATGCCACTCTACCTGTGAGTAAAATGGCACACAGCAGGGAGGGGTGCATTTGGCTGGATGTTACCCCTCTTCTGGGGAGTTACCCAGTGTGGTCTGGACCCCCTGCATCTGCCTAGTGATGCCACTGGATATACCACTGCGTATGCATACCACTGAACTTCAAGATAATTTTTAAAAAGTTCTCAGTGTATTAACATCAACAATTCCATTGATTCCTTGGGTGAGGTTTTATACCAAAATTTCCTGTGACCACATCAGCTGGCAATAATAAGGAAAAGAGATTTCACGTTAGCAGTCTCCCAAAATATTCTGAAAGATATGAAGTGGTGGTTGAAAGATGAGGTTATCAATAAAGGGAACTCTTTTGTCCATCAGAAAAAAAGTGTTGGAGAGGACAGATACTAGTCTTTATGGTGGGGGGGGGGGCATTGCAAAGGCCATTTACATGCAGAGACAGTTGACAGTTTGAGAATCAGTTCTTCACATTGCAGCCTAAGATTGGTATTAGTTCATTTCGTCTCATTGATAAGGAATCAGAATGTGCAAGTTTGCACAGATAATATAACAGTGATAATTTAAAAACTTGGCCAATCCCATTTCTAAGTGATTTGAATAAAAAGTCTGTATGGACTCAGCTTGCAGAATGGCTTTTAAACATATCTTGGAGGAAGGAAGGAATGACATGAATATATTGAAGTGGCTGTTAGCATGAAAGCATTTATTTTCTTCATAAAGAAAGGCATTTATCATTATGGTAACACAAGGGACAAGAACATAATACCAATTCGCAAATAAAAACCTTTCCTGCTTTCGTTTCTTTGGCTTGTCCCCTGTGATTCCAAAATTATAAATATTGCAGCTTTTCATGTCAAGTTCCTAGACACTTTCATATTTAGAATAAAAGCTTATTCTTTATGCTGTATTTTATTGGGTGGTGGTGCATTTTAGACCTAGTTTCTGAATTGCTTTAGGGCTTGTATTCAATTGACATTTTGTATTTAGATACCTGTGTTCATAATTCATATGCCTCATTTCAATGTGAAGGGTACACATATATAAAATTTAGCAGACGCCCTTTTAAACTAATGATCAGTGAGTGTCTTATTCTTGCCTTATTATCCCTGCCAAGATAATAAGAGGCTTATGCCATATCTTACCTACATGTACTATTCAGACTTCATAAGATATGTGATTTAAGGCATTTAGTTGGCAGTACCTATGTTAGGTATCTGGATAAAGTACAAAATGGAAATCAGAATACAGTGGGCCTTTGGTATCCACTGGGATTTGGCTCCAGGACTGCTATGGATACCAAAATTTGTGGATGCCCAAGTCCCATTGTACACTATGGCAAAGTGAAATGATGTGCCTTATATAAAATGGCAAAATTAATATTTGCTTTTAGGGAATTTATTTTGAAAAAAAATATTTTTAAGCCATGGATGATTAAATCAAATCCATGCATGCAGAATCTATGCACAGGTTGTGTCACTTTATATGAGGAAGATGGCCTCTGAATTACTCCTACAAAGAAAATGGCCTCTGAACTGTAATATCAAAGATACCTCACATATGTACCACCTTTTAGATAATACTTCTTTCTCTAGTTGGAGAAAGCTAGAAACTATAGAGTTGCTAAAATTAGCATATGGAATGATGTCATAAAGAGCTTTTGATTATGTGCTAACAATGTGCTAATCACAGCATGTACCACAATGGCCATTCTACTGTAACATGACTGATATCTTCCTGTATGATTTAATAAACATATGGGACGACAGTAGCACACATAACCTGGGATACTTTTGAGCAGGGGGCTGCTGCAAGAACTGGGGAAGACAGGGGGGAACATTGACTCAGGCAACTAAGAAGCAGCTCATCTCTGCTACAGATATAGGCAAGGGAGGAAACCAAAATCATTCTCCTGGATGAAGGGCAGCTTTGTTTTTCTTCCTCTCAAGATGTGTGGGAATTTTCCTTGAAGCTTGATTATCTTCCCACTCCCTTCCCCTAACCAGTGAGTGGCCACAGTAGTCTGACAGCTACTGGGGCACAAAGAAATGTGGACCTTCAGATGTGTGATGCCACAGTGCGGACATGATGGGCTTTAATGGTCTAATTATTCAAGCAACAGTGGGAACTTTTGGCCTGTGGTCCACCTGTGGCTCCAGGGAAATTTTACATCCTCTGGGTCTTTACCAAACACACCTGGAGCATCCTTCCTCCCCCTTCCCCATGAAAAATGAGCAAAAATGACAACTCTCATTTCTGTGGGTTTCCAAGAGTGGCTGTTTTGCATGAAAATAGGTCCATCACCTATTTTATCAGAAGTATAATCAGGGGTGTGTGGACTACATCAGGATGACACCCCAGAGAGTGCTTCACTGGCATGGACTGGCACAAGTATTGGGCAGCACTCTGGACCCTAGCTTGGCTCTCCAGAGGCCCCAGTGTCACTCACCTCCCCTGGGGTAGGGGTGCCTTCAGACTGGACTCTGAAGGCCTTTCCAGGGAAGGTTCCTTCAGAGACTGGCTTGGCTGCTCAGACTTTGAATGGCACTCTAGAGGCCACAGCACCCACTTCCTCAGCAGCAGGCTAGGAGGGTGGGTGGCTGGGGGGGGAGGGCAAGGCAGTTCCCTCCCACAACACACCCACACCCACACCCTCACTGAATGACACCACTGGATTTTACAAGTTCTGTTGGAGGAGCTGTAGTGGCCCCTGTTGCCTACCCCCAAATTAGTGCATAGTTTCTAGGCATTTAACATACCAACGTGGGAGAAGGAGGAAATAGGAGGTAGAGAGTAGCCATGACAGTATGTGACCCTCTGAATACTGTTGTTCTACAAATCCCATCCACCCTATCAAGCTAGATAATGATGATGGGTGACAGAACATGCAAGCTTTTATGCTGATGGGACCTTGAACACTTAAAAGTCAATAAATGCAAACACCCCAACAAACACACACATACCATTTGGTACTGTATGTTCATAAAAATAAACATCTCTATAGGGCTTCAGTCTAAATTTAATGGGGAAATAATTAGTATTTGCTCTAAAATATACATAATTAATGTTCAATTTAGTTTGGTTACTTCAGAGGATTCTTAAAATGTTACACCACAGTAATATAGGAAGTGGACATCTTATAGGTATATCATGTCAATTTCACATTTTTTAATTGTTTGTAGCAGCAAGGTCTGTCATCTTTGAAATAGGACAAGAGACAATAAATCAGTTTATATGCATTCAGCTTCTTGAGTATGTGAGGTTGTATAGTAACCTTCAGTGTTTATTATATTCACCAAGCACATCTCTCCTCTTTTGTGTACTTGGGCTAATAAGGGATTGAAAGACTGCACTACTGCAAATGAAAAAGTCTGAAGAAAGAAACATTAAAATTGAAATCTCATTTAAATTAGGACACTATTTGAAATGCTAAACAGAGAATGTTTTTTAGCCTTCCCAAGAGCACAGAGCAGTATGGTTGTGTAATATGTTGTCAAATCAATATCTCTTGAAAATAATCCCCAAAGCAGACGCAAGCATTCAAATGTGGACTGCTCTTAAATACTGAATTGTTCACATCCCATTATTTTCTAATTTGTATGCTTTATTGATTCCAGGTAACATCCAATGTAAGAAGAATGGGAAGTGCATATTTTGGGGAAATGGGCTGGGGTAGACTGGGGGCCTGTTTATGTTTTGCTTTCAGTCTGTTTTGTCAATATTGACACTAGTCAACTTGTGAGGGAAGAGCAAATTCTCTGAGGAAATTGATCTCAGATTGTGGAAGTTGGTACAGAGGGGATCTATGATGGATCAGAAATTATGTTGGTTCATCTCTCATTTTGTAAACCACTCTTGAGGAAAGCAGCCAGGAAAATCCAAATTATCAAGAAAGGCTGAAAAGTTGCCAATTTAGTGGGTTCTGTACAGTGGAATGGAATATGAAATATATTTTCCACGATTAGAGCCTGATTTATGTTAGTTTCATTTAGTTCTTATGGAAATGAAGTCATAACTAATCTGATTTAGATCCAATGCCTACTTATAATGTATCTTTCTTATTGAAATTAAAATGCATAGTGAACATGAAATGGACAAACTGACCCTGCAGAAACTATCTGGCTATTCTGAATTGCCTGATGGAGCATTCAGATAGTAGTTCAATGAGCAAGAAAAAACAGGAAATAGTTCGTGGATGTCCATCACTAAACAGGTGGTCCTTGCAGCAGTTGGAGATTTCATTAAGTATTTCAGTACAATGCTAGCTCTGTCTTCCAGCAATGATTATAAGGGTCACTTCTCCAAGGTGTAATATACAGATGATTCAGTACACCAATTTCCCCTAGAACAATTTGTAAGGAAGACAGCTTAGTCACATCACATTGTATGCTACTTTGAAAATGCCATAGACAGTGTGGCCTATGATATATTGTGGTAGCTTTGATTCTTGAAGCAGGTTCTAGAGAAAAATATCAATTTCAAGGATGAACAATATTACTTATTACTTTTAACATTTATGAATAGCTTTGACACAACTATGCTCAGAGTTGCATAAGTTTCTTAAAAACAGTAACACTTGAAAGAAACAAATAAAACAATAAATGATAGAAACCCAAATAATCACAGTGCATGCACAATAACTTTTAAGGATAAAGGACAAATTATTTCCAGCGGTCTGTACTGAAGTGTACTGATCTTCAGAATAGGGTCCACACATCTGGATCTTAAGGTAGAAAACATTTGTCTCAGGTAGGCCAAGTGTTGCCTGGGAAGGCCATAAAAAGTCTCAGAGACACACAAATGTCTCCCAGAGGTTTGGGATGCTCTTGGCTATTTTGGGGCCAAAAACATAACCCTAAACAGCATATGAAGAAAGGAGTGACAATGGGGAATGAGGTTCTCCAGGATTGTATGAGGGGGCAAGAGCCCTTCTGCCATTTCTGATAATTGCCTACACATGTCCAGTCCCCAGATGTTGCCCTGGATGAGAAAGCTGCAGCCTTTTTAAAAACTGTCACAGAAAGCCACCACATCAAATTTCATTTTCTAAAATGCAGAGTAAGGGGCTTTCCTGCTGTCAATAAGCTGTCCCCATGGATCTCCTCCTTCCCCTTGCATTGGTGCTACAGTAGAGTCTTTCTCACATATACAAGGATGGATGAAGCAGGGAGAGGGAGAACTGCTATGACAAATGTATGCTGGGGAAAATGTATGTACGTATGTATGTATCCATTCATTATTATCACCATATGAGTGTTTATTTCAGTTCTGTATATCCTGCCTTTCAAGATAGAAATCTTTCCAAGGCATCTAACAAGATATACACTAATACATTAACAAAGTCATACTAGACAATATTGAAATACTAATCAGAATCCTTCACACATTTTTGTTTCATTTCTTCCTTCTGTCTGCCTGACTTCCTGTCTTTTGTAATCAAGCGAGAGTGAAAGAGTTAGAAATAGCCTGTGTCTTCATTCTCCTTAACAAAACATAATAAATTAGCCCAGTCTTATGTAGTACAGATCTCTCTCAGCCTCAGAGGGAGGGAGGCTGGCTCCATCAGGCCTAGCCTAGATTAAGAAGCAGAGCCCTCCCTCCAGTCCATCTGCCATGGTCCAGGCCTCAGGGGAGAGAACTGCTAGACCTGATCTCCTTCCCCATTGCCATTCCTTTCTCTTATTGTGTCATGTCTTTTTAGATTGTAATAATAATAACAATAAGAATAATAATAAGAAGAAGAAATTTTATTTCTAAGCCACCCCTCTGCTCAGCTTGAGGGCAGGGAACCATCTAATTAACCATTTGTAAGCCACTCTGGGAGCCTTTGTGGTGGAAGAGCAGGGTATAAATACTCTAAATAAATAAATGGAGAGCTGCTAAACAAATCAGTTGCTTCTTTCATTTTATTTTTCCTTCAGTAGTAGGAAATGCTTTGCATCAAGTGAATGCATACTCAGAATGTTTCCCAGCCACAGTAAAATTTGTCCACCTTCTTCTTGTCCCAAGATCAGCATGCAGTTCAAAGTTGTGCGGTGACATGTATCAAGGTCATTCTCTTTCTATTTCTTTCTGTCTCTGCTACCACTACAATGGTTGCTATAGCCAACTCCATTTGTGTAGGTTTAAGGGGGAAAGTTGTCATTAAGAAAATGGAGGAAATAGCTTTCACCACATGTATCAAAGCAAGGCGCTATGGGGACATAAAGGGGAAGTTCCTGATCAAAATTATCATTTGAGCTCAAGTTTGCAGTTTGCACAGCAACAAAACATTGTACTAAACAATAGGAATGAAGATGATTTGAAAGAAAAATGAAACTTTTAAAAAATCTGTATTGGATGATAAAGTTGTGGTTCGTAGATCAGGAAATGGGTCACAGGTATTTGGTCATTTGGAATTATATTACATTGAATATATAATATCATACAACAGAAAATGGAGAAAATCCACTTTTCAAACATTGTGAGTGTTGATCCCAAACCAAGTGTCCTTTGTACATTGTCAATATGAGGGCCAAGTTTCTTCTATTAATTATAAGTCTACATTTTTGTAACATTTTTGTAACTTGTGACTCCAGTTAGTGTGTTGGACTTAATAAAATTATGTTGGACTTTATAAAATTAATGTGCCCAATGAGACTGAACCAGTTTGGCTAATAGACTAGCTCAAATTTCAAAAGAGAGGATTACTCTTTTGCTTCTCCCTCTGTCCTTGATCCCTTTTTCTTTCCCCACAGAATCAGACATTAATCTGACTAGCTAAGCATCACAAATGTTTGGAAGACTTGAGGTGTCATGGAATAATCTTCTTTCAAAATTTTGAAAACAGGTTGACTAAATCCTGAATTAAAATTCAGAGATCATTTATTTGTCGGAATGATTGCTAGCAACAGTATCAGGAATGCTCAGAATTACAGAATAACTAGAGAATATTTGGCTTAACTGGTGCCACGTGAGAAAGAATGTTTAAAGCAGGGGTAGGCAACCTTTCCCCTTTAAGGGCTGAGGGACTTCAGCTCCCAGAATCCCAGGAGCTATTGGCCAACATGGGACTATTGGCCAACATGGCTGATGCTTCTGGGAGCTGAAGTCCCTCAGCCCTTAAAGGGGAAAGGTTGCCTACCACTGGAACAAAACTACGAATTCCCTAGCATTGAGCCAGGGCAGTTAAAGCAGTCTTAAATTGGACCATAGTTACTCAACCTTACTTAAATGTAATGTATGAGAACAGATTATGGCTATCTACTGCAGATAGAATGTCTACTTTTGATTAAACTAGTGTGTCAGAATTTGAATACTCTTCCATAATAATTTGTATTCATAAAGATATTCATCACCAACTACAGTCTGTGGACAGTCCAGCAGAAGTTAGTTGTGGAATATATACAGGAGTTTCATAGTGTGGCCTCTTTCAAAAGCCCAGTCCATTTGAAGAAACAACTGGAGTCTGGAGTTCAGAGAAACCGTCCCTGCCCCAGAAATGAAAATACTGAGAGAATGTAAAATGACAGTGGTGGGTCACCGAGTTGCTATTGTATTGAAAGCAGTGTTTAGAAAAGCATCTTTTTCTTCCCACATAATTTAAGGGCACAAAAAGAAAATGACTATAGATGCTGTGACAAGTCTAGGCTAGTAGCTGCTAGCTAGGCTCAGTCTGCTTCTCTTTTGTGTAAAAGCTGGAACTGGCTGTGCTAATTAGATTATATTAGCCCTGAACAGAGGTTTCAGGTAACACAGACCTTAGAGATGCCAAGGAATCATCATTCAAGCCACCAAGGAATTTCTCCTTGTAAGGCAGAAAACAAGCAAGGCAAATAAAAATGATTCATAACTGTAACCCTGAAAGTTCTCCCTTCACATTCATTTCCTTCAGCTGCACAGTAGCTCCCTAGATTCTGCATCTTATCCCTCAGGCATCTTTCTACACCATTACATCCTATTTCCCCAAGTATGCCTGTTTCTTAAACTAAAAGTGAGTTGAGGTTAAGGTTAAGGTTTCCAACCACCTGGAAACATGCCAGCATGCATGTTTTTAGCAAGATCTGAAATGTTACTTTTAAAAATCAATTAGTTATAATTATCATTCTTAGATCCCAAAGTTTCATATTTCCCAATTAACAAAACTAGTTATTTTTAGTTACTCTTTAAAAATACTGCAAGTCACTGCTCTGTGGTATCAAACATATATCCTACTTTTTGCCTTCTTTTTCTTCTCACATATCCCATGTGATATTCCTCTTCCACCCTTTAGTGGAACTAAACTAATTAAAATAATAAAAGTTATAGTTATCCTGAAAAAGGAGTGAAGTTATCCCTTGCTGAATTACACTTGTGAACTAATGTACTTGTAGCTTTTATTGTGTTTGTGTGCTTGTGCCTTCAAGCTGCCTGTCAACATATGGCAGCCTCATGAATTTTATAGGCTTTTCTTAGGCAAGGAATACTCAGAGCTGATTTTGCCAGTTTGATCCTCTGAAATATAGCCTACACCACTTGGTATTCATTGGCTGTACCACTTGGTACAAACCAAGATAAGATGGGATCTAGTGTCTTTAGGTATTTATTGGAGGTGGGATTAATTCCATACAATTTATCATTCATAAAAAGTTGCCTCCGAGCTCTGGATTTGAGATTATCTGTCCCTGCATTGCTAGGTGAGGGAGGTAAAAGTTGTTTTTCCTTCCACCTCTTTTTACTAGGCACATTTGTGCATTTGGCAAGTATGTAGATCAAGCAATGAATTCTGTGGATATGAAACTGTATTTTTCTGCTAGGACTAGGATGTGGTTTTAGAGAAAGAATGGAGGGATTGGATGAACTCCAATAACTAGCAGGAAATTTAATTTAATTTAATTTTTTTAAAGGATAAAGATTAATTTGAGAAACCTCTATGATCTTCAAAAAACTTTCCTGACTCTACTTTAAGCCCATTCTCTTGGTTGCCAATGATGAGCATCTTTCCCTACAAGTCTCCTGTGTGAAAACATACCCCATGAGAGAATTGAGCATGCCTTCCCCTTTTTCTTTCCCCAAAACTGTTTTTTTTTTTGTTCTTTACCCTAAGCAGAAGGGGGGGGGTTGCCAGAAAATGCCACCCAGGACTCTTTTTAAAAGTGTTTTACTAGAAATTGTCCTAAGCACATTGAGGATCAGCTAAACATCACCTGCCCATTTCTAATCTGCTTTTTGCATATTCTGAGATCTCTCCATGGATTAATTTGATTTGAAACCTGTAGTTTTGTTCATATGCTTGGGTTATCTCTTCAGTAACCTATTATGGATTCATTCATTTTCCTCCAAAGTGGGCACACTTAACCCAATACCCACCATCTACAAAACTGAAAATCATTTTTTTTAAAAAAATAATGTTTTTGAAATGATTACTTTTTCAGTAATATGCATCACATTAATTTGTAATACATATGTTCTTCAAATAGGTTTTCCTCCTTGGGTTTTGCATGTCTCATTTATTTTATTTACTGTATTTATTTATCTGTTGATTGGGAGTTTATTTAGGAATATTGTTTGTTGCTTCTGGATCCAGGCACCCTCATATCAATGCCACCAAAATTAAGGCAGAATAGTTTATTTGAGCCATTCTTAAATTTTGGTACACCTCAACTGGAAGACAGATCCTGCCAATTTTGTAATTCACCAAGAAAAAAACTACATCCCACAGTAGAATAATTTCTGCTTCCTTTCTGTTATATATGAATGAATTGCTTGGTAGCAGAAGTTCTAACTCTATAACAGCTATACTCTCCTATGCATTCTGCTTATTTACTCCTGGGTCCTAGGCACTGCCCTTGATTTAGTCTTTTAGGAAGTGACAGCTGTAACAAAGGTAAACATATGAGGTGATAGAGACTTGAAATAGCAGCATCACTCTCCTGTGGGCCATGGCTGAAAACTAGCAGGGCTGACCCAAGCGATGTTGATGACTGCAGTGAAGGACAAAGGCTGCCCCTCCTGTTTAATACACAACAGCAAATTAAACTGGCAGATTAATCATTCTTCAATACTGATGATGATAAGGCATCTTCTACCACACCTGGAGCCAACAGGGAACCTTAGAAGATGAAATACAAGCTATATATGCAAGAAGGCCCTCCCTCCATCCCCCATCAGCTGGAGGGAGAGAAGGCAAGCCAGCTCCATCAGACCTAGCCTGAAAAGAAGAAGGCCCTCCCTCCCTCCACCATCATCAGGAGGGAGAGAAGGCAGGCCAGCTCCATTGGGCCTAGCCAGAAAAGAAGAAGGGCCCTCCCTCCCTCCACCATTATCAGGAGGGAGAGGAGGCAGGCCAGCTCCATCGGACCTAGCCTGAAAAGAAGAAGACCCTCCCTCCATCCACCATCATCAGGAGGGAGAGAAAGCAGAATGAGTGCTGTTTTAATCTTATTATGTTTATTTTAATATTGTATTTAGTCTTTTAAGGAGGGGTATTGAATTACTGTTATTGTTGTAATGTATGTTTTTAATCTGTATCTTATATTTGTAAGCTGCCTTGATTGTTTAGGCAAAAGGCAGGATATAAGAAATAAATTATTATTATTATTATTATTATTATTATTATTATTAATTATTATGTGACAGGCCTTCTTGTTACCTTCTAAAATTTGTAATTGCTTCATAGTACTTAATGGTAGAGTTAGCCTAGTAGAGAGCTGAAATCTGCCATGGAGAGGGGGCAAAGTGAGGGGCATGGCGAAGTCTTGAACAAAGAGTGGAGAATTTTGACAGGAATAGATTGTAACAAGGAACCAAGAAGCATCTGAGGCAATAACAAATGGAACATTTTATGCCTCTAATCTGTTTCTCTTTCCTTTTCTAAGCTGTTATCAGGAGGCTGACAAGCCAATCCAGGATATCAACAGCAAAGATAGTGATGCTTTGATCATGACTGAGATTGAGCAGGTTTTCCCTATTATATGGCATCTATTTGAAGTAAGAATGAGACACTGTGAATCTCTTTGGAAACTGCAGGATTTTGTGTGGGACAACATCAAAGATTGGTGTTAGAAAAGAGTATAATTAATTCCATATTTTGGAGGGGAAAACAAAATAAAAAACAAGCAGAGTATACAGAAATTATTACAAAGTTCTCAGAAATTTAAAGCAATGTGGAGGATCCTATTGTTCACCTATTTTACTAATAGTGTTAATTTCTATAGCACCTGGAAGTACACAATGTTTTTCACTGTCCACTGTACACAATGTTTTTCACTGTCCAAATGTACTTAGCATATAGTAACTTATAGGTACAATTTTATACCCTCATACACACTCATAGCAATTTTGTGATAGGTAGCTGAAGCAAAGTTACCCCCAACAGGATGTATTTTTACAAACCAATGCTCCATACAACAGGCAGAATATACATTTTTAGCAAGGTTTTGATTCCCAATGGAACAGGTAAAGTTGAAAACATAAGTGCAAAAGGTTTAGGTATAATGAAGACCTAGTTTCAAGGACTGTCATTTGTTTGATGTGTGTGACATTTCTATGGCAATAGCTCATTCTAATTGGCATGTGGGATAACAACAGGAGATTTCCAGGCTAAAGACAAGGATTAAAGGAGATTATACTACAAACTGTAAATCGTTGATAAGCATTCTAGTTTTCTGTGTTTATAAAAAAGCATCTGTTTTTTTATCCCATAGTCACAAGGGATATACAAAAACATTTATCTTTATTCACATAATTATGCTTCTATTTTTAAGTTAGTAGTACCACCCCATTTTCAGCTACTGTATTCAGCATTCATATGTATATCTTCTCACACTGATCATTTTGTAAAATTTGACAGTCATAGGATTTGAGATTACTGCATTTGGAACTGTATGGGGAATGGGGATGGGACACAATTCTTAACTTCTTAGTTATAACTTTGTTCCTAATGATATGTTATGATTAATCTATCTACAAAATATTAATCTTACAGAGGTTTCATTCTTTTCAGTAAGGTACATATGTTTCATAGTGAGACTTGTTCCTCTTCTTTGGAGATCACACAAAATTTGTGTACGATGTTTCCTACTGTACTATATGCTTATGTTGTCCCAACTCAATGAAAAACAAATCAGAATGACAAACATCATTTTGAATGTAGAGGCAGATTTTTCCTATGATTAATTGATACTCTGTTAATGCACACTTTAAATGCACACTTTAAAAAGAAAACAGATTATTTGAGTGGAAAAGATCTACCATGCATGTGAAATATCAGTGCTAAATAAGAAGTCTGTGTAATTGGATTTTTAAGAGCTGTTGCAGTTAGGAAGGTTCTCAGCACAGATCAGTTTAGCTTTCCAAATTTATTTCCAAAAGGCTATTTCAAGACACATAGGTTATAATTCTAATTACCAGTAAGATAGAAAATTTTTGTTGTGCTAATGATATGGTAATGACAGATGTAGTTATAGCCATTTCCACGTAGTTAAGTTATAGTGTTTTTGTCCAAGACAAAAGAGATCTATGGAACAGGATTTTTGTACCATAGAAGTAAATAGCTCTTATGGAGAGAAGGCAGAATTATGCCAACCCTTGCAACAGCCAATAGGAAGAGAGCTGGTGGCAGCCAATCACATTGAAGGCTGGAGTGAAAGAGGAGACCGTTGCTGACAGTTGGAGTTAGACAGGGACTGTGAGGGGGAAAGTCCAGTAGTGAGGGACTTTCAGCCTGTACAGACCAGCCAAAAGGGCCAGCCTAGGGGTGGAGTCGGGGTGTGGCGTCCGCATGTCAGCCGCCCTAATTCTGCCCCCACGCCACCATCACACCGCACAGCCACCGCATGGCGGGTGGCATCAGGGCACTCCCTCGGTGCAGCATACAGACATGCTGCACCAAAGGAGCACAGAAAAGCCGCTGCCATGGCATCAAGGGTGGTTTTTCTGCCGCTCCAAAAAGGAGCAGCATTTGCCAGATCTTTTTGGAGTGGCAAAGTGTGGGATTAGGGCTGCGGCATGCGGTTATCGCAGGCAAAATCCAGCGCTCCCAGGGGCGGCACAGAGCCGCCCCTTAGGGGCCATCTGTAGAGCCCTTTAGTTCCCATATAGAGCTCCAAATGGGGAGCTGATGGGAATTGATATCCAGTGGGATATAGTTAGCCTGGGTGGCTAGAATAGAAAGAAGTTTGGGAAGATAATAGAAGTTCAGGGACAGTAACTGGTGTTCTCTTTGAGAGAAAATTTTGTAACAAATTGTAACAAGAGCATGTGCATATACCAAATGAATAAGATGCCAGCCACAGATGCTGGTGAAACATCAGAAAGAAACTCTTCTAGAACATGGCCACGCAGCCCGAAAAACCCACAAAAAACAATGGATGCTGGCCATGAAAGCCTACGAATAAAGGAAACATTGTCAAACTATTGTTCAAATAAAGTTTATTTATTGTTTAACAAAAAGCTTATCTGAAACTGCAGTAAATCACATTACTAAGAAGTACATAGAGTGAAACAGTTACATCCATAAGCTGGAGTTCACAAGGAACCATTTTAAAAGGAAACTTAGGGGGGTTGCAGACTGCTAGAAATAGTGCAAATTGAGTCCACTTTTAGGGTTAGGGTTAGTGCTAGGGAATCATGGGAACTGTTTTTTTTTCTGGGACATTGAGCCTTCTCTGTCAGAGAGCTCTGGTGCCACAATAAACTACAGTCCCCATGATTCCCTAACCCTAACCCTAACCCTAAAAGTGGACTCAATTTGCACTATTTCTGGCAGTGTGCAACCCCCCATAGTTTAACACAAAGAATAACAAATAAGCAGAGTACTTGGTCTGGCCTAAGGCAGCCATAAATAGATATAGTGAACAGTCCCTGTCATAGATTGGTGACAGCAGAAGGATAATAAAGCCCATGGTACTGTCATCTGGAAAAAGCAGAGTGGTGAAGCACTGATCTGCTTAAAGTGTGTAATTTTTTTTATTTCATTCCTTATGGTAATCATTTTTTGTGTGGTAACTGAAAAACAACAGTAGAAGAAGAGAGGCTTTATGGAAAGAAGGGACAGAGAAAGTAGAAACTTAAGGAGACATAAATTAGAAAGAGGTGGATGATGGGAATAAAGAGAGTAAGGCAGAGCTTAAAGAGAGAGGAAAGAGAAGATGTATGGCAGGGGTCGGCAACCTACGGCCCGCGGGCCGTTTCCGGCCC
>JAIPUX010001880.1:50025015-50056947 GCA_020142125.1 Phrynosoma platyrhinos | reverse complement strand
AGCCACTTCTAAGATTGTTGTTGTTGTTGTTGTTGTTGTATGCCTTTGTGTCATTTCCGACTTATGGCAACCCTAAGGCAGCCTTATCATGGTATTTGCGTGGCAAGGTTTCTTCAGAGGGAAGTTTGTTGCCTTCTGAGGCTGAGAGAGTGTGACTTTCCCAAGGTCACCCAGTGGGTTACATGGCCAAGTGGGGACTCAAACCCTGGCCTCCAGAATCATACTCCGATACTCAGACAGGGTGACCAAATGTCTTAAATGCAAAGGAAGATGACTCACTACAAAAAATGTAGGACACACTAGAAAAAAATGTAGAGAAAGCTAAAAACATAAATGTAAAACCATGCTTCTTGCGCTTTGCACAAAATGGAGGACGTTTTGGAATTCCTCCTGGAGAGAGGGTTGACATGGAGGGCATGTCCTGGAGAAGAGGAGGCTAAGCAGCTCATCGAACTACAAATCCAAGAGCTCTCATAATATGGAGCCATGGCAATTAAAGCTGTGTCAAACTGCATCAGTTCTTCAATATGGGTGCAGTCTGAGTCTGCACTGCAGAAATAATGCAGTTTGATACTGCTTTAATTGCCATGGCTCCATCCTATGGACTCCTATGGAAGAGTTTGCTTTGTGGTACCAGAGCTCTCTGACAGAAAAGTCTAAATATCTCACAAAACTGCAAATCCCAGAATTCCATAGCCTTGAGCCAGGGCAGTTAAAGTGGTGTCAAACTGCTTTAATAAATTTCTGCAATGCGTTTGAATTAAAATTACCATACTGGAATTATATCTGATGTTTTGTTTAATTTTTATTTGGTGTGCGTTGGAAGGGGGGTCGTCTTATACGGCGAGTATATCCCCAAACTCTATGTTTTGGCTAGAAAAGTTGGGGGTTGTCTTATACGCCCAGTCGTCTTATGTGCTGGAAAATACGGTATTTCATGGGTGTTTTTTTCTATCTCATCTGTTAGACACATTGATATTTGTTTTTGAAATATTCTTATTTCTTTGATTAAATCTCTTGGGGTTGCTGTGTTGTTGTTTTTTGGATTTTCATTTAACTCCTTTTCTTTTTCCTTTATTATTTCACTAATTCTATTAATTTTCTCATCTCTTTTTCTTTTCCATTGTATTTGGCAAGACTCAATTTTTACTATATTCTTTGTTCAGGATTTTGAAATTTAAAAAAATCTAATCTAGATAGGGATTTGTGGCTGTCAAAATAATAGGTTAAATCTTTTTCTTCTCCGTACTTGCATTACCAAACATCTATCATTGCTATTTCCATCATTTTATAAAAAAAAATATATATATATGGGAGTTTTCCTTGGTTTTTCTTCATGGTTTTGTCCAATTTTCTATCAGAAGAGGGGTATAATATCCCATTCCAATTGCACATCATAATTATGTGTTTATAATTTAGTTCTAAGATTTCACCCATTAATTTCTGATATAATTTTTCTTTTCCACCTAATGGTCCATATACTCCTATAATCAAGACTTTCTGGTCCCAAATTTTTACTTCAATCCCTACATAATGTCGTTCTTTCTCATTTAGTATTTCAACAGATGGCAAATTAGAATTTACATAGATAATTTCCCCTTTCTTTTTGGATTTAGTAGAAGGCACATATTCATGACTCAATTTCTTATTTTTCAGGAGTCTCACATCTTTATCTTTGATGTGAGTCTCTTGAAGACACAAAATATCCCATTTTTCTTCAAATAGTGGAATACTTTTCTCCATTTCTGTGGAGTGTTTAGGCCCTTTACATTCCAGAAGAGAATTTTTAAATTCATTTTAAATATGTGTCTTATTTACTTTTATCTATTTACTCAACACAAACATCCTAATTTATTAGTTAAAGTTCATTGTTTGTTCTTCTCCTTCTTTTTTGCTATCCTCGTGGTAACTTGATTCTTTTCCTTCATCAGGGTCATCTTCATCTGCTGATGTAGGATTTTGTTCTCTCTCTTGATTCACCTTCTCATAGTTTGTTTCTTCCTCAGTGGATTCCAGATTTTTTTCTATATGTCTTCCAGAATTCCTTGGCTTTGCTAATCAAATTAATCCCTATTCTTTTTTTCTTGAAAACAAATGAGATTCCCTTTGAGATTTCCCATCAGTGTGCAATTTTATGGCTTTTTAATGATGCAGTCAAGAATCTATAGTCTGTTCTTTTCTTCAGAATTCAAAAAGGGGTGTCCTTAAAAATCATAAGTTCTTCTTTGTCCACTACCAGTCTTTTCTCATAACTTTTCTTTAAGACTAATTCTTTTGTTTTGGTTCTCACAAATAAATTGTAATGTCTCTTGTAGATTCTTTTCCTTGGCCACTCTGGAATTAATCCTAAACAATTTGTCAATTTCTCTCGAGAAGTCCCCACATGGTTCTCCCATGAAGTCTGCTAGTATTGGCACCAGATAGTTATATAAATCCTCATTTTGTATCTCTCTTAGTCCTCTAATCTTCAAACAACATTCTCTCACTTTTATATCTGAAATGGCCCTTAAGTCTAGTTCTTTTTCTTGTTTCAAGGACAATTTTAATGTCCTGTCTGTCAATTCTTTTGTTTTCATTTCCACTATTTCCACTTTTGTGTCTGTTGCTTTCAGATCTTAGGAAACACTTTCTATTGTTTATTTGAGACTTTTTATTTCTGCTTTAAAATCTCATTTCAGTTCAGTTTTTAAGTCTTTCATGTCTTGTCACATGTTTGTCATTCCTTGATGTGATTTCTTAATCTCCTCCAAGATAATGTTCTTTCCCATTTGTCTTGTATTATATTCCAGTGATGGTCTTATTTGCAATTGTGTTGTTGATTGTGATCTTGTATGTTTTCTTAGGGACATTGCCATCTTTTTTATTTCTATTTTTTGTTTTTATTTGTTTGTTCTTGTTTATTTCTCTTATCTCTTCAAAGTTAGCTTTATTTATAAAAAACTTACATGTTTTAGTAGACTTCAATTTTTAAATTTTGAATGTAGTCTCCTATGTCCTCATTTCACCACTAGATGTTGCTCTTAGTTGCTATTTCTGTCTTCCTCTGTTAATTTCCAATATTTTCCCTTTTTGTCTTGCTGTAGCATCCATTCCCCCACTAGATGTTGCTTTTGATTTTCTTTAGATCTGGGTTCTTTTTATCTTGCAGCATTCCTTTCTATCCTTGGGTTTTCTCTTGTTCCATGTTTGTTTTGGCTAGCTGCTTTAGACCTTGATCCCTTTTATATTGCTTTTACGATTAGGTCATACTCAAATTAACATGTTGTTCCAATTTGTTCTAATTCAAAGTCAATAAAATTTATTTTAAGTTCATTCAAGTTGTTGTGTAAATTATTAAAGGTATTTTAATTTCATTAAACATAGCATTGTTTCTTTTTTGTATATTTGATTAGCTCAGTCTCTTAGGTTTATTTATTCAACCAATGAATTTCTGGATTACAGTCAATCAGATTTTTCAATTAATTCTTCTTATTTGATTCAATATAATGTGAGAAGCAAATTAATTAATTTTGTCCTTTGGATGGAATAAATTAATTGTCCTCTGAGTGGGTTTATTTAATTAGCTCCCTTTTGTTTCTGTCTGAGTAAGGTGGAAAACTAGTTCATTTGAGTTGTCTTTTAAGTCTTCTAAGTGAATTAATTTGATTGTCTTTTAATCTAGGCAGATTCAACTTTATTTTTTCAAATAGATCAATAGATTAAATTAAATTAGAATATTCTTTTCTGATTGCTTTCTTCTTCTTTTCCCTCTTTCAACTCCTTTCCTCTGCTCCAGTCCATTCCACTTTTTTTCCTCTGTTTACAATGTCTCTCCCCTATAGTGTCTTCCCCCTTTCTTATTTAGAAAAAGATTACATAGGGCCTTTGCAGACTGCCAGAAATAGTGCAAATTGAGTCCACTTTAACTGCCTTGACTCAGTGCTAAGGAATCATGGGAACTGTAGTTTATTGTGGCACCAGAGCTCTCTGACAGAGAAGGCTTAATGTCTCAGAAAAAATACAATTCCCATGATTCCCTAGCACTGAGACAGGGCAGTTAAAGTGGACTCAATTTGCATTATTTCTGGCAGTCTGCAAAGGCCCTTAGTATCTGTATCTCTCTCTGTCTTTGTAACTGTTTCCATAGGATTCTTAACTGACTCATTATTTGCAAGATCTTTGTATATTGTTAGCTTACTTTGGTTACTTTGAAGATGGTGGCAATATTTGTGCCACTCTTCCAACTCAGCTTCAACTACATGGCATTGTTATCACTCCCATCTCTCTTTTATAATTTGTCAACTCTTTGGTCACATTTTGATGTAAATTCTGCTTTGCTGGCAGCACCTCTGCACCATTTTGACTTGGTAAATGAAATTCTTTTAGACCACCAGTTAATTGCATTGCTTTGATAATGAGGAAGTACGTTGGGCCCAGAGAACACAGTAAGTGAATTTCATCAGATGATTTGGGTGACGTTTTGAAAAATTCTCTTCTGGAGTGACCTAATTTTAATGGAACTCTAACAGCATGTTAGCATGTCCCAGTATGCAGTGTAAGATTGAAAATAAGTAGCTCCTTTAAATACTAGTACTATGAGGAGTAAGAGGAACAAGATCAAATTTTAGGAAAAGGGAAATAAGGGGAAAGTCTTTCTGATGCAACTCTTTCATAGTTGGACAATGTCTAAGAAAAAGTGCCAATCCATATTTACTGTCAAGCACATTCAATGCCCATCATTTAGCCCGATTGTACAGATTCTGTAACTTTAGTCTTGAAGAAGTAGCATTTATACCTCAGTTAACCTAGTTGTTGTGTTCCTGGGCATTACTTCTTAAACAGAAAATTTGGTACCAGAGGCACAAATTACATGGAAAAAATAATGATAGGTTCCTACATAAAAAATGCAGTAGTTCAACATGTTTCAGTAAACTTTTTTTATGCAAAATTATGAATGTGCATGTGTGAAATGCACACATTTTGGGACCTTGAGATCTCGGGACCTTGAGATCTTGGATTTTCCCTTTTGACTGTTCTCTCAACCCTTGGTAGAACAATATAGAAGTCTCACGGGGTCTGTTGGTTTATTTTTTAATTTTTAAAATTTTAAATTATTTTTTATTTTTTAAATTGTTTTTATTGTTTATTGTTATTTTAGCAACTATTGTTTTAACTGATATCTAGTTTAATCATTTTTAAGGGGGGAGGGAGTTATCTTATTTTAACTTGTATGTATCTTTTTACTTGTAAACTGCCTAGATTGGTTCGCCACCGGGCGGTATATAAATAAATATTATTATTATTATTATTATTATTATTATTATTATTATTATTATTATTATTATTAATCAACAAAGAAATGAATGAATGAATCATGTGTGAAATGAATCAACAAAGTGTCTACAATGGCCACAATACTCCAGGCTACTCCAGGAGTATTCTGGTTCTGAAGCTGCCTTAAATCCCACCCCCATCCCCATTACCAGGGCACTACAAAACAATGCTGGATGACTGACTGTCTACAAAGGTGTCCTGCTGTGCTACCCAGTATCACCGCCACTGAAGCAAGTCACTCCCTCTAAGATTAAAAACAAGGCACCCAGTGTCCATCACTGGCTGTCTCGTTTTGACCCCAGACTTGTGCCAGTGGTGATGGTGGTGAGTGGCACAGTGGGAAATATGTGTAAATGTAGCCTGGTGTTGCTACGAAGTGCTCCAGATTTTCCTGGAAGATCCAGAACAAATAGTAAGTTTTTAAAAAGTGATTTAAGGCAGGGATGGCCCAGATTTGATTCAGAACTGGCCTTCCTTCATGAAGACAGTCAGCAGTCGAATTTGCCCTGTATCATGTGGACATGTCAATGTGAGTGCGGGGGGGAGGGATTGGTGTAAATGTTCTGTGTAGACATGCCCTGGGTTAGGTAAGCCTTGCATAAGTAAACAGAAACATTTTGAACTTCTAGATACCATTTGAACTTCTAGAGGCCACTTTTTCTGGGATTATTTTTGCTTTCACTAGCATCTCCTTTTCAAGTTATTTTCATTCTGGTGGCCAAACCTATAGATAATGCTTTTTTATATACTGTGAGTAGCAAATAAGGCAAGCTTATGTTTTGCTCTCATGCATGCTCAGTAAGGAATTTTGGAGGCATCTTTGGTTTACCTTGCCTGTTGCAAGAAGGCACACATGGCCATAGTAGGATCAGCTAGAATAGAATCCCACTCTTTCCAAAATCAAGCATTCTTTACTGTAGACAGGCTGATACAACCCACCACTAAAAGTCAGTGTTTCTTCAGCTCACCATTCTCTCAGTGCCAATGCTGCTAAAACAAACAAACAAACAAACAAAACCATCATCCAGCTAGACAGAGCATGAAGAAGAAAAGGGGGATGGGCAGACATTTAAAAACCTTTGTTAAAAGGAGTTTCACTTTCAGAGACTTTGGGAACCGAGATAGGCTGTAGTTGTAACTCAACAAAGCTTCTGAATTTAACAAGAATTAGTCGTAATTAATTTACTACTAAATGCATTCACAAAAGGATGGCCTAGCTTTTAGCGTGCTTAGGTGCTCAAAGAAACTACAAAAAATATACCACCAAATATTTGTGTCAAATTGTGCCACTGAAATTGTTCAGCAAGCTACAGAAAGTCCTAGAAGATTATTATTATTATTACAGTTTATTTATATAGTGCTGTAGATTTACACAGTGCTGTACATACAGTCAATAAAATAGATAAAAATAGATAAAAAAGCCTGCCGATGGCAGACATTCTACAAAATAATAAAATACATATTAATACAAAGAAGGCAACAAATTAGAAATATCAAATATATAAGAGAGAAAACCTTACATTTGAGAGATTTCCATGGTTTGCTGCTGAAATTTGGAACAATGGAATAAGCAGAGTGTAGCGTGTAGCTGATGGTGGATAATTGGCCACTGGACACACCCAGTGGCCAATACATGAGTACAGTAGATATTTTGACATTGGCAAAGAAGACAGATCCTAGTTGGGTGCAATTCAGTTTAGGAAACTGATTCATTTCTCTTGTAATTTTTGGATTAATTTCTCTCATTTCACTCTCATGCTTTTTAAAAAGATGAACATCTTTCTCTCTGCTCTCTGTACCTTTCCCTGTCCAATTCTGAATATTTTCTCCCTCTTCTCTATCCCCCTCTCCCTTGTCCTATTTCATCTTCTAGACCCAATGCTTGCCACCATCTTCTCCTTTATTCTTGGTTCCATCTGCTTCTCTCTTGTTGGCGTCTTTCTTGTCGTTTCTTTTTCTTCTCTTTCTCCTTCTCTCCTCCTCATATACAACTTCTGTTTCTTCCCTTCTGTCTTTCTCTCTTAATTCTTAGCCCCCATATCTATTTTTGCTCATCTTCTCCCTTTTCTTCAGCCTGTCATCTCTTGTCCCTTTCCTTTCTCCCTGCTCCCCAGTACTCCAGGTTATCTTTGTATCTCCCTGTTTTCCTATCTTCTTCATATCTCTCATTCTGTTTTGCTTTATAGCTCCACTTCTCCGCGCTATACTCACTCCCCACCTGTCTCTCTAATTTTAAATTTTTTGCTTCCCTCTCCCCCACCTTGAAATCATGACAAGAATATGTTTGATTCTCAGCATTAAACTTTAGTTTAATATCCCATTAAACTCAAAAAGGATTGCTTTTGAATGTACACAGATAGCCGTCCCCATAATATTTGTTGATTATTAGTTGCATTACCATGATTTCAATTATATTTACTTGGAGATAGGGGAAGGTTGGACAAAAGAGGTAAAAAGGGGGGGGGAAAAGCTTTGGGAGAGCTGATTTCAACAAACTTAGGGAAACACTGGGAGTGATCCCATGGTCAGGAATACTAAAGGAGAAGGGAGTTCAGGATGGATGGGAATTTCTCATGCTCCTCAACCCCTATTGCCCACCTTCATTCTATATAAATTTTAATTAGAAGTATCATCAGAACATGCATTTAATATAACATGCAATTTGGTTTCAGAAGGTGCATCTAAGGAGATAAGTGAAACCCATCTTAAAAGCCGGTCAGCCATCCAGAGCAATGATGGTTTGTACTGCTACCAAGCAGGAGGAGCCTTGGTTGCACAGTGGTTAAATACCTTTACTGCAGCCACTCACCCACAAACCACAAGGTCACAAGTTCAATACCAGCCAGGGCTCAGGCTTGCATCCTTCCGAGGTCACTAAAATGAGTACCCAGCTTGTTGTGGGCAATTAGCTTACAGTTATAAACTGCTTAGAGACTGCACAGTATGAAGCAGAATATAAATGAAGCTGCTATTGCTACTGCAGGTTCACTTGACCAGGGCCCTCTGGAACCCAACAGGGACCTGTCCCAACTCTACATTTCTGTTCGAATGCTGGCAGAAGGGACTGGTCAAGTGATCCTGCAGTAATGCTGCAGACCTCAGAAGCAGCACAGATCTCCATGAATTCAGATGGCTGACTGATGCTAACATGGTGATTCTGTTGCAATTGTTTTTGAGAGCTGTTTTCTAGAGTCAACCATCATAGCATCCTTATGAGCCTTCCTCACTGAGAAAACAAAGTTGTATTAGAAAGAATTAAAAGAATAATGGTTGTGGAAGGAGAGAGTAAACTAAGGTGTTAACAGCAAAATATTAAATTGTTCTTCCTCTCTTTTTTCTCCCTTCAGGACTGGCAATTGCAAGTGCCCTGATAGACATTTCACAACAGAAGCCCTCAGAGTGTAAAGATAAGAGTTTGGGAGTCAGAAATCGAAAGCACCACCTTTCCACACGTCAAGGGACTTGCGTCTGAGATTAAGAGAATGCATTTGTATATTCTGTAATGTTTTATTTTAATTTTTAAGAGAGCTTCCATGGTAAGCTAAACTACAGCCTCAGTTTTTATGGAGGCAACCTCTGGATGGTCGTAAGAATGATGGTAAGATGTCCCAGTCTCGGATGGATTAACACCTTCTTCCCACTGTGCCCCCAAAGTAGGACATTATGAAGGGCAAATGTGAATATAATGGATGAACTTCGGGAAAAGATTCTGAAATCCATTATGGTATACAAATATTTCTCCATACTTCTTGTTCTCCATATCAGGAGGAGGGAAAGAAACCTTGGGACAGATTGTACATTGTTTTATAATGTGGAAGGAAATATATCACTGAAAATTAAAATACTTTTAAAGAACTCATTATATTGCTAGAAGTAATGGGTTTTTTCCAGTTTTTCAGCTTGAGCAGCATTAAGAAACATACACTTAAACAAAACAGGAGCTGGCATTATTAGGGATATAAATATTATTATCATTTCCCAGATATGAAGGAAGAATTTAAACTAGTTGGTAGGCAGATATAACAAAAACTTATATTTTAACGAGGGAAATATTAAAAAAAAACAGAACATGTATATTTCAATGAATAGAAATCTGGATTTATGCATATCAAGTATTTCTGCCTTCCAAAGGACCCTTCAGCAGTCCAAGTTGAAGCAGGATAAAAAGTGGACTTTAATGTTCTACTTCATAAGAATTCAGAATGGGGAATACAGGAAAAAGTGCATGCCTGTCTTCCATTCCAACCAACTAATTCATTATCAGAGCTGATTTGAATGTAGAAAAGCCTGTCCAACAGCCAAGACTTTTTTCCTTTTTACATCAACTGTCTGCAAAATTTCAGGACTTTTTATTCTGTGCAATATCACATTTGATTCTGTGTTACTACTATAACATTGAAGGCCAAAGTCAAGTGTAGATTTAAGGATGATGAAGGCCATTGATTTCAATAGACCTAAGTATACCTAAGTTTTTAGCAAACTGTAGCCCCAGTCTTCAGTGTTTAAATCATTGCAGAAGAATGTTGCCCTGACCACCACTGACCCCTTTATCACAGCTATTAAAAATTCCCCCTCCAAGCAGCAGAATCCAACATTCATCGTTTTTCATCCCTCCTCTTAAAACATTCACTGCGCCCTAAATCACAAACCTTCTAAAACTCTCCGATGGTCTGTAGGCAGTTTTGTTGTTCATGGCTTTTGGAATGGCTTTTCTGTACTGGGGTCACCAAATTGCCAGATAGCAGCCCAAAGCTAAATGGAAATCATTGTCTAAATATTTGAAAGAAAATAACAAACTACCATCCAGTTTCCCTGTTATATTGTCATTAGATAGAATTGTGTGCACTGCAGCCTTTCTGTCTGAGAGAAGAGTCCTCCCATTTTAGAAGAAGTAATTTGCAAGAAATATAGTCTAGCAGAAGCAATTATTCATTGGTAGGATTTTCAATTTCCCCAACTCCTCCAAAATAGCCCTTTGAGCATGAGGGAAGCTCCATTCATGGATCTCTGGATCTGACCCATTATGTTTAGTGAGGAAGACTTTTGCAGAAGGTAACAGCAGGTTAACCTCATTGAGAGTTTGGCTCACTGGCCTCAAATTCCAAGAAGTGAGATCAAAACAATTACTTTTGCACTTTAGTGTATGATTTGGGGGTTGGGGGACTGGTCTGCTCTCAGATCTGGTTATGGGCAGCTTACATAGTCCAGGAGTCTTACTAGAATGTCCTAAGAAGGGCAGAGCAGCAGATCCTGGTTGCAGACTTGTTAGCCTGGGAGATATCCACTGAGGTAGAAAGTCTTACCTGCAGTGGAGCTGTGGTAAGGAAGATAATTATACAAATATAAATGATGTAAACTATTATATCTGCATTTTTCTTTTCATTTTATTTCAGGAGGGGAAAGACATGTCACTGTTTACACTTTGATTACATAGTTACTTGCATGCCAAGGTGGTGCAGTAGCAGTAATAACACCCTATTTGTGAGTTGGTAGTATTTCTTTTGTAATATCATTTGTCTACTTTATTTGGATGAGGACTGAATGTACAAAAGGAAGGACATTAAAAACATTAAAAGGAACTGCTGTACAGTACCCAGTTCCCTCTCATCCTAAAGCATTACATTACATTTTATCATGATTGCTCTACTCTTTTGATTAGTTGCACATTGATTGCACATAAATTGTGCTGGCATGATTGTTGGGATATTTTCACATCTCAAAAGGAGACTAATTCTTATGCTAAAGTTATGTTGTCACAGTGTGATGATTTTTGTTGACTGTTCTTACCTCACTTTGTTACTCGTCTAAAACAAAGGGCCCCATTCTGTAAAGACTTATGCGCCAGCAAGTCTATTCGAGTTCTTCCAGAATTAGGGCAAAAAAGGATTCCAGTTGGAAATTCTTGGTTAATGAACTTTTTGTAAATCCAATGAGGGTCTTTTTTTTTAAATAAAAAAAAGGAAAACCCTTCTGTCATTGTAATGTTAATTTGCTTAAAGAAACAAATGTCATTAGGATTGGCATGTATGAACAGTGAGATGATTATTTGAAGAACAACAAACGAGAAATAAAAGACTTGGCTGTAAAGTTTCTTAATTTTCTCTCTGACTTATTTGAGTTACTCAAGGGAATGGGACAGTCATCCTAATTGACATGCCCAAGTATGTTTAATTTCTGATGAATTATATCGTATTGTTGATAGCACTTCATTTGAAGCAGACATATAACTATTTTAAAATAGAGTTGACATTTAAAGTAATAATAAATGGTGAGATTTCCCTTATTGTCTATCCTCACTCTGACTCAGATTTGCACCTGAATCTCTGCTCATGCAAGGAATCCCACTGAGGCTTCTGCTACACTGCAGAAATAAAGCAGTTTGATACCACTTTAACTGCCCTGACTCAATGCTATGTAATTCTGAGATGTGAAGTGTTGTGAGCTATTTAGCCTTCCCTATCAGAGAGTTCTGGTGCCCCACCAAACTATAAATCCCAGAATTCTATAGCAGTAATTCTTGCCCATTAAAGTGGTGTCACACTGCTTCATTTCTACAGTGTGACAGCAGTCTGAGTAAACTTTTGCAAGTCACACTTTCTCATCCTCAGAGGAGAAAGGAAGGCAAAAGCAAACTCTTTCTGAACAAATCTTGCCAAGAAAACCACGATAGGTTGGCTTTAGGGTCTCCATAAATCAGAAATGACTTGAAGGCACAACATTAATCAGAAATGACTTGAACAGCAACAAGAACTCTACATCTAAATGTTTGACTGAAATTTTAAATTACTACAAAGCTAGACATTTGGGATTGGTGGAAAATTCCATTTGATTAATACAGAATTTTTATTTGGCAGGCAATGCCCTCTTTTTGTTATCACCCACCTTCCATAGCCCTAGCCCAATCTTTACTTTTCTTTTATCTTCTAACTGTCTCTGATCTACCCAGTACTGATATGCATTGATGGATGAGAGCAAATCAAAGCTATGATACAACAGCTCCTTTTCTGTATCAATCCATCTTATATGGAAGCTGACCAAAATTGCTATGCTTTAGGACACCATCCAAACGTGTTATATCAACCTCCAAATTTAGTTTATTTTCATTAATGTACTAAAGAGCTGAAGAGTCATGTCATCCATCTTAGCTAATCAGCCCATTAGGTTTTGGCCTATATTCTCCAATGTCCTTCTGTAAAATGCTATTTGGCTGTACTTTGTAAGGCAGGGATGGGCAGGATTATTTTCCTTTGTCCAGTCTAACTTTGCTAGCTTCCTGTATCAAATGAAGCATCTTCCTTGGGTTCAAGAGATCCATCTCTCATTCACTGAAGTCAATAGGAAACTTTCCATAGCATCAGATCTCATCAAGATTTTGGATATGATTTATGACAGAGAGAGGAACTGATCTGACTTTTCTATAACAACATCACCATACTGTCCTTTAAATTAATCTGATCTCATCGTTCACCCCCCCCCTTTACTTTTTCAAAAGTCTCAAATTCCTTGTACAGATTTGAAAAAAAAATGTTGAATGCATTTTTGAAATGTTAGTGTCACTTGTAAACAGACTCATTGTAAGATGTGTTATGGTAAGAGATGTAAGCTTACATTGTGATATATCAGCAGATATGACAGTATATCTTCAGAAAATATTAATATTATCCTGGCTTTCTCCCAATATTACAGAGGCAGATGTGAAGGTCGGCAAAGTGGCCCACTGCCAGCAATTGCTATCAGCCTCTGAGGTAATCACTGTGTACAGGAAAAGAAAATATATCCTTGCCAGTCACCAGTGGGAGTAACCTCTGAGATCTGGCAATGTGGAGGCAGGGACAATACTGATATTACTGCCTTTAATCATATATTAATACAATATAACATTAACATTATTGTCAACATTATTACTTTTCCAATCCAGCTAACCCAGGAGCAACTTTAGTTGAAACCTAAGAGCATAAAATCACCCCATTTGTGAGTCTCCAATGCAAACGCTCCCTCCCCATTCCATCTCAAGATAGCAATATGAAGAAATGTGGCTTAGAGAGAAGGGCTGAGATTATTTGGAGACATGAGCACAGAGAGAGAGAGAGTAAAGAGGGATTGAGATGATGATGTAGCAGGTAGTTGGGGCACCTGATTCTACCTGAAGAGATGGCTGTGAGTGTCCAGGATCTCCTGTGGTCCAATAAGCAACTATTTTGGATCATAAGAGGAATGAGTCTAGGTGGCATGTAAGCTGGCCTTCCCAGCCTCTGCCTTCATATATGTGAATGGCAAGAACTGCTTGTACAAGGAGGTCTGTGATGCCTCCTTGCACTAACTTTGGACATGCACAACCACTTTGCAACTAGGAGTTGTGCAAGCTTAGTGCCAGCATTGGGTATAGGGCCAAGTCTTTTATTTGTTTAACTATCCTTGTCTAATTCTGCAAAATCTTGCTTGATAAAGAGATCTGAATATATCAAATGATTGCATACAATTGTCTGCCTTTTTGGTTAGCTGAATTAAATCTATTACACAATATGTGTTTTTGAATTTGACTAATGCCACTACCTTTTATTATGCCAATGTGCAGTAACAGGCTGATCAACCATGCTCAATGTGAACAAGGCCTCCTGATGTTGTGGGAGATGTGTATATAATAGCCATTAAACAACAATGTTGTATAACTTTTGTACAAAGTTAATGGAGATATATCCACCATCATGTCCATGTGTCCAGTTCTGGGCACTACAATTCAAAAAAGATGTGGAGAAACTGAAGAGTTTCCAAAGAAGGGCAACTAAAACAGTGAAGGGTCTGGAAACCAAGCCCTATGAGGAATGACTTAGGGAGCTGGGGATGTTTAGCCTGGAGAAGAGATTAAGAGGTGATATGATAGCCGTGTTTAAATATTTGAAGGGATGTCATATTGAGGAGGGAACAAGCTTGTTTTCTGCTGCTCCAGAGACTAGGACCCAAAACAATGGATGCAAGCTGCAAGCAAAGAGATTCCAGCTCAACATTAGGAGGAACTTCCTGACAGTAAGGGCGGCTCAAGAGTGGAACACACTCCCTCGGAGAGTAGTGGAGTCTCCTTCCTTGGAGGTCTTTAAGCAGAGGCTGGATGGCCATCTGTCAGGGATGCTTTGATTGGGAGTTCCTGCATGGCAGGGGTTGGACTGGATGGCCCTTCCAACTCTATGATTCTATGTCATGATAGTTCTTCATAAAGAAGAGGGGTTTTCCCTCTCTGACATAGCCATGAAATGGCATTGCATTAATCTCACCACAGCATCCACAACTGCTGCTACATTATCAATATTATCATTATACAACAACTGCCTGTACATTGTCAGTATAAGAATTTAATATAAAATATCTAGAGTTAATATCTAGAATGATCCCTTCAAACACCCTCCATAGGGACATTAAAAAAAGAAAAAGAAAACAATGATGCCTGCAGTCTGATTCACAATTATTAGGCCTATATTTCTAAATAATCTGAGCAATGTTTCAGTTTACTTCATTGTTTTCATTGTGACTGAGACATTCATGAATATTTATATTAGCCATGAATTGATCTTTACTTCCCCTCCCCATTTCAGTGGAATTCTCAATATACCATAATTAATACAAATAGCAGCTTGGCCCACTATGGATCTCCTCTATCACCTTCCTTAGTGCCAAACCCCAGCAGCACTAATATAATGTCTCACAAAAGGATGAAATCATATAGCCTTTTTGAAATACTGAGTTTCATGACTCTGTGTGTGTATGTGTGTAATAAGTGCAAATAAAGCCAATCTTCAGAAAATGAAGGTTCACATAACTGCTAAAGCTGCTGAAGAAATAGGTGGGGTTTGTCATGTTTCTTCTTCCTGTCTCTTAACTGTGCTTATGAAGCTGTGATCAGCAAAGGTAAATACTTATAAAACCCTGCTGGCAGCTCATGGTATCAAGAAAGACATTCACTTGGATACTTCTTGCCTCCTGCAGAGCAGTGTGAAAGCAAGTAAATCCTTCTGTCCAGACATTGCTGCAGAATTAAAATTTAAGGCTTCTGATGCAGGGATCAATGGTTGAGATCCTATTTGAAGCTGGCAGAGTGCAAAGTTCTGCCACTGCACCTATATTAAGGACCAGAGTGTAAGTTTTGATCTGGAGAGAAGATTAAGGTGCCAAGGCAGACAGAAGTATGAGGGAATATTCCTGGTACAAAAAAAAAAAAAAAAAGTAAAAGTAACTTTTGAGTCTGGAATGCAGGAGGAATTGTATTAAGGTACTATTCAGCAGCAATGGTGCCGCCTAGCAAAACTGTTGCATAAGGCAGTATTGGGTACCTCCCTCTGTATAGTTGTTGAAAGTAGTTCCACTTGTGTATAGGGTAGCCAGAGTGAAGAAAGGGCTCTTTAACAGTAATGTAGAAGGAAATTAAACAGGTTTTGCTTGTTACCTGGTTCCATGACAAGCAACACCTGCTGAAATTCCCTCTTCTACACAACCATTAAAGGAACAAGAGCCGTCTCAAATTTTAATATGGTAATCCTAATTGTATCACCCTAGTTACACTAGCATAAAGCTGGGTGAAGAGTGCAGCATGAGACATTAAAAAAAGTGGCCTTCCTAGGAATCTTTGGATTTTGAACATGGCTTCTGGCACCATGTCATAGAAGGCTCAGAGGGCATAACAGTCATGAAGCTACACAAGAACTTTCTTGTTTCTCTTAAGCAAGAACAGCAACAGGAACTTCCTGACTCTACCCAGATGCATCCAAAGCCAGTGCCACCCACAAATTAAACAATATGACAGTCAAAACAACTGGTACATTTGTTGGATCAGAGGCAAGTAGGAGGAGCTTTCCCCCATTAATGCACTGCACACACTGCAACTATTGTTGGAACAAACAAGGCCACAACTTTTATTGATTGTAGTTGAAGACACTTGGGTGGATCCAAGGATTGCATGACCAAACAAGCTGCTTGATGTATATCTGGGAAGCAGACTGGAATGTAGCCTTCTGCCAGGCTTGCTCCAGTCCCTTCCCTTACAATCAAGCAATCCTGGCTTGGCTACTCTCCCTGGGCACCTTCCCAAGTATGCACACCTTGCAAAGGTTCACAGGAAGAAGACAGTTGGTCAACACAAAATGGCACCTTTCTGGAAAGTTTTCCCCTGATTCAACATGCAAATCTGTCTCCCTGGTAAGTCAGGGAAGCACTGTTCAATGCAGAGGATACAGAGCTAGAAGAATCACTGATCTGACACAATGTAAGACCTCTCTGTATCCAATGCAATAGAGTAGGCACTTTAAATATTAACAACACAATATAAATAATATAAATAACGATACATAATTAAATTAAACATGCATCTGAGAGAGTAGGCTCAAGTTTACAAAAGTTCATGCTATCAACTTCTTTCTTTCATTTATTCTCAAAGGTGCTGCAAAAGCCCTTTGCATAAAAATTAAATAAAAAAATAGAAAAATTAGAAAAACTCCCAAAATGGAAACTACATTGGAGATGTTCTGATGTTCATCAGTGGTGATGTCAATATCTGAAGGTATGGCCAAGGCTACAAATATACATCAATATAGTATAAACTACCAGAACTTGAAGTCTGTCAGCCAGCATGGCCAGAGGAAACTGTAGGAATTGTAATTAAAAGAAAGAAACTTCTCTGAGCCCTGTTAGCCCCCACAATTAAAGCATACTTTTCTGGTACAAATACTATTGTTTTGAATGCCATGAAATGCAGTATCTATAAACTAGCGATTCTATGTCGCTAGAAGACCAGCAGCAAGCTGCATGCTATTAATCAAAATGCATTTTAACACAAACTCCGGATTATGCAGAAAGTCAATTTAGAGATTTTTAGACAAAGTAATTTCAGTTGGGCTAGTTAATTCTTTAACCATTATATCATACAAAATTAAAGTGGTTAAATGAAGTAAGAGAGTGGATTAACTCCTATACTTTCAGAACATACCTGTGGGGTTCTAATTTACTCACAGGTCTGCAACTAATGAGGAGGTAGAAATTTCCCTGGATTTATTACCATGGCATGAAATGACAGAATGATATGTGAATTGCTTCAGTCTGTTCTTCATCCAGTAATATGGCAATGTTGTTCTTCTATTCCATTTCCTCCCCTATCCCAACTGCTCTCAAATCACCAGATATATTTTATTCAGTGTTCTTGAATCAGTCCAATTAAACTAGATTCAGGTAGCCCTGAGATTTATGTCACTTTCCTTCTGTTTCAAGCCAGAGCATCCATCAACCTGCATATGTTATGTCATGAAAAGCCATGACAAGATGAAGTAAGCTGTGGCAATAAGGTTTTCTTCAATAAAAACTACTGGGCAATTCAACTGGTTGCAGTTGTCTGGCAACTGCTAATGTCCATTCAACTGCAAACAAAACAAATAGTATTATACCCATAGGTTAGTGGCCAGGATTTATATTATTGCTCTCTAATGCGTTTTTCCACTTGCAGCTGAATGTGCAGTTGTTGTTTTACTTAATGAAAAATATGAACTACAATATGCGCCTATTGTTTTCTATTATTTGGTTTTGTTGGTAAGATTACCATTCTGTTCCCCACAGTAACTGAAACAAACAGCCCAGATACTTAAGGGAAATAATTGGGGAAAAAAACGGAAAAGAGATCTATTTACAAACATTCACTTATTTAACGGCCAAATACAAACATTGCACACCATGACATGCAACATTGTTGAGGTAGGTTTGTCACAATCATACACTCAAATTAACAAGAAGGACATCTAAGAACTAGTAACTGATCCAAACGAAACTATAGAAGACAAACCAAGTACAGCTAGGTCTCTATATCCACAGATTCTGCATCCACAGCTTGAATTTAAAAAAAATATATAGAAAGCAAACCTTGCTTTTTCCATTTTATACAAGAGACATCATTTTACTACAACATCGTATATAATGGGACTTGAGCATCCACAGATTTAGGTATCCATGAGAGATCCTGATACCAAACCCCAGTGGATACCAAGGACCCATCTTTCACAACAACAGACTTTGGAGATTATCACATTGGGGGGTTGCAGACTGTCAGAAATAGTGCAAATTGAGTCCACTTTTAGGGTTAGGGTTAGTGCTAGGGAATCATGGGAACTGTTTTGTTTTTTTCTGAGACATTGAGCTTTCTCTATCAGAGAGCTCTGGTGCCACAATAAAATACAATTCCCATGATTCCCTAGCACTAACCTTAACCCTAAAAGTGGACTCAATTTGCACTATTTCTGGCAGTCTGCAACCCCCCCATTAGCTTTGTTGCTGGGATAGACCCAGGATGTAACTTTCTTGAGGCAGATCTTATTGCATCCACTTTTCCCATTCTCAAAAAGATGTGGGACAAGCCCAGATTAGCCTGGGTTGCATACAGGCTGCATACTGTCTGGCGATGAGTAAATGCAATAAGATCCACTTTATGAAAGTTACATCCTAGGTTTATCTCAGCAGTGAACCTAATGCGATAATCCCCATAGATTGTGACCTTGCTTGTGGTGTGACAGCAGAGACAGCATAGCTGGACATGTTGTGATGACTGGGAAGATAGCACTGAAAGTCATCTCCATCAGGTAACTTGGGAGCCAGCAGTGCAGCTTCCTCTCCCAATGAAAACACCATTGCTACACACTGTTCAAGAAAGGGCTTATGCAAGGGTGATGACATAAGAGCATAAATCCCCATGAGCTAGATCTTTAGAAGAACTTGGAAACATTAATTTTCTTGACTACAGTTCCTAACATCTTACATGCTCCAAGTGGGATTTCTGGACTTGTAGTCCAAAATATGGTTGGCCCTCCATTTTCTCAGGGATCTGTTCTGGACACACACACACCCACTGTGAAAATGGGAATTTGCCAGTATTCAAGCCCTATAGGCTTGAATGGCAATGCATGCCCCATATAGTTCCCTTCTGTTTGTCTTTCGTGTATAAGCAAGGGATGCAGATTTGAAGTCCACAAAAACAGAGGGGCGACTGTATAACTTTTCCAAAATCTGATCTTCAGTTGTGGGGAGGGGGCAGATGTTCATCCTCCCTGTACTATGTTAGGGAAATACTGGTCCTTTCTCCTTCTGTCTCTCACTAGGAGATGTGCACCTTGGATTTTATTTATTTATTTATTTATTTATTTACAGTCCTTAGATACATCAAAGCAAAAAACAAAAAAGCAAAAATGTACAATATCAGATAGGACACAATTTAACATTGCATTAACACAATAAAATTGACATGCTCAATAAAAACCTTTAGCTCCTCTGGCCAATTTTAGAAGTTTCCATCTCTCTAATTTTAATTACCAAAGACAGGAATTTGACAAATGATTCCTTGTATATCTCTGAAACTACATCTCCCATTATTACCCTCTGAATCCTGCCTTTTAAGCAATGCATCCCTTCCCTCAACATTTCTATGTTGATGGAGAGCAGGGGGATCAACAGGGAAGTAATAGGATGTGCTGTAACAGGCATCTACAAGGACCTCTGGAGGTCCCTGGGAGGTCCATGCAGAATATGTCATTCCAGCATGTCCCACTAAATGAAAATAGCTGGACATATCACCACTGATCCCCCATACACACTTTCCAACAGCATGGAAATGGTCATATTGGAGGGGCTGAAAACTAAGTTGGGGGACTGGGGTTGTTATCTGGTTGCTAAAACATTCTGACCTCCACAATGACCAAAAAAAGTGGGTTACAGCAGTGTAAACTGGGGTTATGCTTAGGTAAGTCACTAACAGGATAATAGCCATAATGTGCAATTCTATAGTAAATGACTAACAAAAATTGAGCTTTGGTTTTAAAATTATTGTTTACCAGCTATATCATTATGGGTATAAAACTAAAGCTTACCATTTCTGAAACAAGCCAGATTTCTGGTTCACTAATTAGTTTCTAGAATCAATTTTCATTCATCAGTATTCACACGAGTTTGAGCTGCTGCATTCAATTAACTGAGCTCTCAAGGAAGTCAGGATATGAATCCAACTTGTTTAATCATCAGAATTAGTTGTCAGAATCTAGATTAGTATTCTGCCAGTTATGTCTTAAATCTAATTACTAATCCAAACTAGAGCATACCTACTTAATCAATAGAACATATCTAAATGTTGATTTACTAAGTTCTCATTGGTTCACTAAGGCTCTCTAGCTGGGTTGAACAATTGGAATTAAGCCCATTTTTAAATTCCTTTCTTCTTTCCTGTTTGTATAGATAGTATGAATAGGGCAAGCACATAACTGATAGTATCTATGTTCAACAGATACCTAATAAATTTTATTTATTTATTTATTTATACTCTGCTCCTCTGCAAAGCAATCAGGGTGGCTTACAGCATTAAATTTTTACATAATCACAGTCCCCGTCCCATCCCAAACAACCCCCAAAAAACCCCACCCCTAAAAAAGTATTAAACAATATCACAAGTGTAAAAGCACACTTAAAATAAATGAAAATGGGGTTTCATTCAAAGTAGTGAAAATAAAATAGAGCACACCTTTCCCATCCACAGGTGTTTGGTTCCAGGGGGGCCTACAGATGAGAAAAATCACACAGGCTACTTGACTGCCCCTTGTCCTCTGTTGTTCTCCCCTGACTACTGGATGGCTTTGAGCAGGGGTGCCCAACCAGAAGAAGTAAAATAAAATCAATACAATACAGTGCAATAAAAATAACAGTACATGTGAAAAGGACATGGGGAGTTTAGCAGATCACAAGACAAATATGAGTCAACTATATGTATGTAATTTTGTATTAAATTCATCCTATACAATTTTCTTCCCACTACAAGAATGCTGAATCACAGAATCTTGACATTGCAAGGGAATGCAAAGGCCATCTACTTCAATCTCCAATCCAGTTCAATCCCCTGCCATGAACGAATACACAACTACAGCAACTCCTGAAGGATGCCCATCCAACCTCTACTTCAAGACCTCCAAAGAAGGAGAGTCCACTATCCCTAAGGAAGTACATTCCACTGTCAAATAGTTTATGCAGTTTTTAAAAAACTGTGCAGTTTTTGAAGATAACCTCCTAGAAGGGAGAAAATCCCCAGTGTCTACAAAGACCTGTTTTTTTCTTGTCCCCAACACTACTAGCTAAGGGACTTAAGAAGGTGATTATTAAGCTGAAACAAGTCCAGAGGAGTCAAGCACCATAGCAAGTGTCTGAAAAACCAAGCCCTGAAAGGACCAGATAATAGTTGGGTATGTATAGCCTAAAAAACATTGAGAGGAGAGGTGATATAACATAGCTTCAAATATCTGAAAGGCTGTCCATTAGAGCAAACTTGTTTTCTGTTACTGCTCAGCTCAGAGTAAGAATGAGAACCAATGGGTTCAAACTACAAGCAGCTAATTTGTAAATAAACAGCAGTCCAACTGTGGATTGGATTATTTGGTAGAAACTCCTTCATTTGAGACTTTTAAACAAAGATTGCATGGCCATCTCTAAAGGATTCTTTGGCTGTGGGCTGCTACATTAGTAGGGTCATTGTCTAGATAACTCTTATAGCACTTTCCAACTAACAATTCTATGATTTTATAATCCCAAATGTTCACATTATGCTTGAACTCTTTTGTATTGCTTCCACATAGTTCATGCAGAGCAACCACATTCTCTCCATCTCCATAAGGCAGATATTTCTGAGACTGTTGTTCACATACAACCAGAACTACTACTATGGACTACAGCTCCCAGAATTCTGTAGCCAGGAGAACCAGTGACAGCCATTTCAGAAATGCAGGCAGGATGGGATTTGACAATCTGAGGTCAAAATTTGCCATTGTAGCACATTAATCAGAATAGAGACTGTAGTCAAGAAATCAGAAGAAACCTAGGGTCTAGAAGGCCAGTTATGAAGTAACTAAACAAGATCCCCAAGTGTAAAAATATATCATTGAATATCAAAGTTAGGATTCTCCATGCCATTATATTTCCAGTTTCTATGTATGGTTGTGAAAGCTGGGCAGTGAAGAAAGCGGATAGGAAGAGTACTCATTTGAGATGTGGCACTGGAGAAGAAATCTGCAGATATCATGGACTGCAAAAAAGACAAATAATTGGGTCCTAGAACAAATCAAACATAAACTCTCCCTAGAAGCCAAGGTGATTAAACTGAAGCTGTCATACTTTGGACATACCATGAGAAGACATGACTCACTTGAAAATACAGTGGGCCCTCCTTATACTTGGATTTGCCATCTGCAGATTTGAGCATCCGCAGATGGCAAGCCCTTATTGTCCCTAATGGTGGAGCCATTGGGGACAAAAGTCCCTCCTCCTCTTTTCCCCCTCCTCCTTACCTGCTTCTTCCAAGGCTTCAACCCTGGCTTGGTGTTGGGGGCAGAGTCTGCCACCCAGTCAGCCAGGGAAGGGGCCAGGGATGGAGCCTGAGTCTCATCCCCAGGCCTAAAATCCAGGATGCACCCTCTGGGCTCCAAGGCCCAAGCCCCAGCCCTGGCCCCAGCTCCCTTGGAACCCCATTGTCCAAAAGGGCCCGGGGCCAAGGCCTCAAAGCCCAGAGGATGCTAGGCTTGGGGACAGGGCTCTGAGATTCAAGCCTTGGCCTCAGCCCCAGCCCTGACTGACAGGGTGGCAGACTCTGCCCTCACAGCCAAGTCAGGGCATGAGCCTCAGAGAAAGCAGGGAAGGAGGAGGGGGGAAGAAAGGAAGAAGGGAGAGAGAAGGAGAAGGGGTGAGGGGCTTTTGTCCCATTGTCCGTAATGGTGGTGTGGCCATGTGGCCTCACCACCATTAAGGACAATGGAACTTCAGCATCTGCAGATTTTGGTATCCACGGGGGGTGGTGGGGGGTGGGGTGGGGTGGTGGTGGTCCAGAACAGATCCCCCGCAGATACCAAGGGCCCACTGTATGATAATGGTTTATAAGACAGAAGACAGTAGGAAAAGCAAAAGACAGCATTTCAAAAGGATAGACTCAATCAAGGCACCCATAGCTCTCAGTTTGCAAGACCTGAACAGAGGTGTTGATAATATGGTAATCCTGAGGTCTCTCATTCATGGGGTTGCTGTGAATCAAAGTTAACCTGATAGCAGTTAACAACAAAATCTCATTTCGGGCTTATCTAGATTCCTGTTCATTACTTTCTCATGTGTATAACAGAAAATGATAGCAATCTACTAGTCCTGAAATGTTTCCTTCCTTCCTTCCTTCCTTCTTTCCTTCCTTCCTTCCTTCTTTGGATGACTGGCTGGAAGATTCTGGGAGTTGTAATCTTTTCAAACTCTGCAGTCTACCTTACTAGACTGTTGAAGAATGAATGAATAGTACTGTCATTCACCCTGAGCCTTTGCTATAGGTTAAGTAATAAATCTGATCGTAGGAATGTTAATTTATTGCCAGATACAATGGGTAATAAATGTGCCATTCTGGAAACAGTATTTTAAGAGGAGGACTCCCTCTACCCCAGACTTCTTCTGGGAAATAATAAATCCCTACCTACTCACTGCCACACAGTTTCTGTGACCTCATTCATTAGATTACCTATTGACCTTTCACTATAGCTCAGCCACATCTATCAAAGGAACACACACGTACAGTAAAATGGGGTAAAATTAATTCATAGTGCAGATCCCCTGGAAATGTTCTTTTGATCATATTGCTGTTTTATTAGGCTACTGAATTTTTCTTTTATTTTTAACTTTTAGTCACACGACTCAGCAGAATGGGTTTCTCATTTCATGTACTTTGGGCAGTGATTACCCTGTTTATAAAATCTAAACAGCACAGTGCACATTTTACACTAAGACTTCACTGGTTGAAGATATATACATATCTACATCCAGAAGTAATTATTTTTCTGGCCACAGTTAAGCAGTGATCTCAATTGTGTGATTGATTCAAAAGCCACTTGAGAGTGAAAATAGTAGGCCAAAGTCACCACAGAATTAGCCTCCAGTGACTTTTCTGTTCATAATTATCTAGTAAATCAGGCCTCACAATATAATACATAAAAAGGGATCAACAGTAACCCATTGCACATGGGTGTGTTCCTGTATTTATTGCAGAATTAAATGTAGTGCTCTTGTCCAGCAGACTACAACACCCCCCCAATCTCTCAGTTGAGTGATCATCTAATCCCAAATTTAACTTTTTCATACCCTGCATTTAGACAGAATGAGAAAGGTGTCATCTGGTTAGGTGAGCTAAGCATTTTTCTGAGAGTTATTTAGAAGTTCTTGAGAAGTGAGAAAATGTGTTTTATTTTGTGTTGTACAAGTATACATCAGCAGTTTTTACTCTCTAGAGATGCTGCTTGAGTGATTTACCATCAAAAGCTATTTAAGTTGAAGGCCAGCACCCATTATCTTTAAAATATTTAGATTTCAGCAGAAACACAATACTGTAAGGGCAATGTGAGTACATTAAGGTATCCAGCTTCTAACTCCCAAATGAGCAGTGGAAGAAGGTACACCACATTACAAACCCTCCTCTTGAAATTTCCCTATTATTGGAAGAGCTGCATTTATACTTTTTCATCCAGGAAGGAAAGATAATGTCAAGTGTGTGTGTGTGTGTGTTAAATACTGTGAAGTAGTAATCATTGGAAAATGAAATGCTAGAAGAGTGAATCCCAGAGCCTGAGAATCATTTTGGGGGAGCCAGTACAGAATTGTATCATGGGCTGTTTCTCACATGTATGGCACAGCTCCACCTCAAATACATGCTCAAATACCCTCCAACTGTCTCAGTTTGGCAGCAGCAGTCCCAATTAATTCTCTATTGTCCCACTTTTTCAGCTGCTTTTAAAATGTCCCAGTTTCTCTCTCTTCCTCCCACTGTCCTCCTTTGTCCTCCACTTACTTCAGTTGCTACAAACTGAGTTCAAAATGTAAAATTAGTTTGCAGCCAATTAACTTGGTGGGGGGAGCAGAATCTTGTCCTTCCTTGTAGGTTCAGGCCACCATCCCTAGCTTGTGTGTTCTTGTTCATTAATATCTTTTGCCATCTTGACTCTAATGTTGTTTGGTAACATGTGTACCAGATATCATCTGTGGCATGTTAAGAGGGTATGATAATCTCATAAATCATAACATAAATATTTCTATTGGCTACTCACTTTGCACAGCTCTGTGTAAACCTACGGTATTATTATTATTATTATTATTATTATCATCATCATCATCATCATCCACAGAATTACATTTTCCTGCAATTATAGCATGGCCCACATTGGAACCTGCATTTTTACCATGCTTTTTGTCTGTGTTTGCTTAATGTAACATCTAGCCCTACAGAAGTTGCTGGTTGTTCTGTGCATTTATTGTTTGGGTCCTAATAACAGTATCCTTCAAACAGACAGACACCACCACAACTGCAGACATTTATAATACAGGCCAAGGAGATTATTGCATCGCTAAAAAACCTGGTTTACCTCTCTCATGTTGAATTCTAATTGGGGTGCTCAGCAAGCCACTTTTCAAAGTTGCTTTTTCAAAGTGGCTTGCTGAGTGTGCCTGGGACTCCAGATGCAGTCAGGTTGTATTTGGCCAGCGGATTCGGTGGTGAATTATGTGCGATAGGGGCCAGCTGCACCATGAATTAGAATTCAGCTCAGGAGACGTAAATCAGGTTTTTCAGTGGTGCGATAATCTCCCAAATCATTTTAAAAAAAAGATTTTCCAGTCAAAATAATAAATTATCTCACTTTGATGCCAGACATGGCAATATGGTGTGTGCGTATGCATGTGTACATGTAAGATATGTTCATACATATATTTTGGAACCTGTAAGTTTTAAGAGCACCACTAGCTCTCAGTGTTCCTGGGACTATAATCCCTAATGATTATGTGGAATTACTTCTCCTAGCCACACCAGGAAGAATAAGTAGGTCATGCTGGTGAATCAAGGATTCAAATCTATTTCTGTCTCCCACCCTGACAGATTAGAATTTAAACAAAATGGGAGCCCTGAGCCACAAGCTCATGCACTTTAATAGTTTGCCATGTCACTATTGCAACATGTGTGTGCAGGGAAAATTCCATCAAGCTAACAAATTCAACAGCGGTTTTGACTATAGGTTAGGCATCAGTTGGTCATGTACAGTCGTCTTTAACATAAATAACCATTACCCAGTCCTTGCTAAATAATCCAGCCCCTTGACATCAGAAAAAGGTAAATGTAAAGGTTTCTCTTGTCATGAATGTCTAGTAACTGACTGCAGGGGGCGTTCCTCACCTCTATTACTAAGCCAAAGAGCCAGTGTTGTCCAAAGACAACTCCATGGTCATGTGGTCAGCATGACTGCAAGGAATGCTGTTACTTTCCCACCAGAGTGGTACCTATTTATCTACTTGCACTTACATGCTTTTGAACAGCTAGGCTGGAAGAAGCGGGAGATATATCATGTAACCTTCACAGTGTCAGTTTATTGTTATGGATAAAATTTCCTGATATCAAGGTACATCGGCACTATAAAAATAGTGTGATTTGACACCACTTTACCTGTCATAGCTCCATCCTACAGAATCCTGGGATTTGCAGTTTTGTGAAGCACCAGCACCTTTTAACAGAGGAGGGTAAAGGAGGCTATAGACCTCGTAAAACTTCAAATCCAATTATTCCATGGGATGGACCTAGAGCACTTAAAGTGGTATCAAATTGCTTTATTTCTACAGTGTAGATCAGGGGTCGGCAACCTACAGCCCAGGGGCCGGATCCAGCCCCCTGAGGCCTTTGGACCAGCCCCAGCCCAGTCCTGCTGCCGCCACGCACCTCCACCACGTGAGTCACAGCCGCCATTTTATTTTCCAAAATAGCGCCGTGACTTGTTTGCGCATGCACCAGAGTACTGTGCATGCATGAACGAGTTGCAACTGCCATTTTGGAAAACAAAATGGCGGCCGCAACACGTTCACGCATGCACAGTACGCCAGAAGAACTTCCGGCGTACTGCGCGTGCATGCACAAGCATGCATGTGCGGTGCCATTTCCCCCCCTCCTTGGCTCACGGAAGACCTTGGGATCATCGGACCAGCACCTGGTAAGCAAAAGTTGCCTACCCCTGGTGTAGATGCATCCCAAAACACCAGATTTAAAAGGAGACTTTCGCATTTCCTATGTATTCCCTAAACAAAGAGATATGTAGGGATCGTGATACAGAACAGTCACAAATTCATAACCCAATAGGATTCCAATGAGTATACTTAACTAAATAACTGATCTAGGATCTTGACTATGATGTCAACTGCTGTGTGTGTGTGTGTGTGTTTGTGTACATGTGGTAGAAAGCTTATGCACTTCAGAATTTATCACTATGCCACATTCCAAATCATCTAAAAGCCTACTGCCATCCCCCAAGGAAAGAAAGTCTACAATGTGTTTACTGAGGCTTGCAGGCAGAGTCCCTCAAAGTATTTGGAAATACTGCAGACTGATGTTACCTTCCAGCAGACACAAAGAATGAAGCCACAGTGCATGATGCAGATCAGTCCCTTAGAAACCCAAGATTATTTGTTCTCTGGCTGTTCTAAAGGTAATTAAGGAGGATTGTATGTTCCTCAATTAAAGATTCATCATTCAGCTGGGGGATCTTTGATACTAATTTGTTTTAATCAGGACAGAGGTTGTGTAAGGGGAGAAGAAATTCTCTAAACAATTCATTGAGGAAGAATGAGGAATTTTAAAACAAGAAAAGAAAAAAGATCTAAACACTATGAAGGGACAAATCCATCATGAATTTAGCTTCCTGTTTTCTTAAATTTCTTTATTCAGGTCTCATAAAACAGTGTTGATCATCAAAGAAGACTTTATTAACTGGAGGTAATAGATGGTGTGAGTGACCAAAATCCTAAAGTGGAATTGTGGAAATGATAATCAGTCTTGAAATGTCACGTTTCACAGTAGCCTTGTCAAAATATTATTCTGTGCAGAGAACTCTTATTTAGCCTCCAAGAGTCTAAAGTTAATGTGTTATTTAGAATTCTAAGTAGTTTCAATATTTTTGATCTAGTATAGCATGCAAAATGAGCTGAAGTAGTGATACATTTAGCATCCTGAATATTCCATTAGGCCAAGATGAGTCTTTCCGATTATGGTGACTAATCTTTGAAACAGTCTTCCTTCCCACTATACAAGCATGGTGCTGTTATTCCAGATTAACTATCATTGCTCCATCCTATGGAATCCTGCAATTGGCAGTTCAAAGAAGATCATCTAGAATTCCCAACAAGAACATTTCCATGCCTCATCAAACTACAAATCCCAAAATTCCACAGGATACAGCGGTAAAACATAAAGTGGAGCCATAGTGGTACAATTGTATAGTGTGAAAAGTGAAATACTTTTGCATTACTCTAAACTGTGTTCGTGGCACAGAGTGAACTTAAGACTGTGCCCAAGAGTGGTCTAGACTATGTGCTCTGCAAAAAGGAGAGCTTCTTTGACTGATGAGCTGGAAAGTTGAAAAGTTGACTGATAAATTGAAAATTCTTTGAAGGAAGAAAGTCTGGATTGCTTTGAATTTGTTATGATGAATTTGCCACAGAAGCAACAAGCCCTAAAAGGGAACAATTGGATAAGACTGTGGTCCTTTTATGAGAGATGGATGGCTTATGACCAATGAAGAGGGCTAGGAAATTCTTGTGGCAACTGGAACTGAAAGGAAATGGTGGAAAGTGAGCTTAAAAGAACATAGGGAGAAAGAAATATATCAGATCAGCCTTAACCCTTTTCTTCCTGTGGCTTTCTTACTACAGATGTTTCTTTAATAACTTATTGGCTTCCTCTGCGTTCATTTCATAGTGGGTTTTTCTCCATGAAGACCTTTATTTTAAGAATGGTGTTATTTCCCTGCGGAAAATATTTCCAGTTCCAGACCCAAGACCTTGCATTTATTTCAGAATCAACATTTTTGCACACCCTCCAATATTTCATAGATTTAAACTGAGACACATGTGGCTAAGCAGCATCAGAGTGTGGTCAAGATGGCAAAGAATATGAATGAGGAAGAACAGGCAAGGTAGGAGGTGCAGTAGTTTGCTTTTGCCTGAGCCTCCTGTGAAAGGGCAAGCCTCAGCCTCCCTCTCCTCTCCCCCTGCTGATTTTATTGACTACAAACTACTTTTGTACATTGAACTCAGCAAGTGAAGTAAAATGAGGACAAAGGGGGGAAGTGGGAGAGGGCTGGAGGGTGTTTTCTCTCATTCATTAATATGTGCTTTCATCTTACAGGACCTTTCTTTAATATCTGATTGGCTTCATCTGGGTGCTGGTTGGGACTGAGGAGACTCATTTTACTTCACTTGCTAGCACAGAGGAACTGCCACTTCCATACCCCAGGAAGAGGTTTATTACTGCCTGGCAGCAGCTGCTGCTGGTGGCCTCACTTTACCTGGAGGACTCTGTGACTTGCTCCCTGCCAGAATCAGGGCCCAGGCACTCAGCTGGTTCCTGGCTATATTGCCAGGGAGAAACACCTGGCCTCTGGGAAAGGGGATATAAGCTGGCTGGGACTGAGGGGAGCTAGCACTGATGGGAAAGAAAAATTGTTAACTCCAGTCCCCAGGAAGAACTTGCTTGCTTGCTGTTGCGAGCCTCATCTGGAAGATTGCTACAAGCTGTGATCCTGAAACAACTTGCCTGTTAGAAGCCAAACATGTGCTATAAGGAGGGCATGGGAGGGAAAGTAACCCATGGAGCAGCCATCACAATAATAATGGACAAGGGGATGTATGGTATGGGGAGTCAGCACTTTTCTTCTGGGAGAAGGGAGAGTCACAGGGTGTCAGTTTCTTCCAAGCTGTCCCCCATTTCAAATACTCTGGATAGCCTTGGCAACAGGCCCCCTGGGCTGAAAATGCTGCTTCTCAATGCCAGATTGGGGAATGGGAAAACATCCCTGATCCAGTACTTGATGATGGATGAGCATGCCAACTTGTCATATTATGAAGACCTGGCTGGATGAAGCAGGGAGGGTTAATCCGTACCAGTTCTGGCCACCTGGGTTTTCTGTACAGCAGCAGGTGAGGCCTGGGGGGGGGGGGGGGGCTGGGAGGTGGAGTTGCAGTAGTCTATCAGGATTCCATCTCCCTTACCAAGTGCCCTGTCCCACAGTTTGCTGGATATGAGTGTGTCTACTTAAAGGTGGTTGGTTGGGACAGATTAGGGATTCTGTTGGTGTACTGCCCACCCTGCTGCACAACAGTCTCCCTGCCTGAGATGGCTGAGTTGGTCTCTGCAGTGGTGTTGGAATCCCCTCAGCTTGTTATCCTGGGGGACTTCAACATCCATACATAGACTGCTCTGTCAGGAGCAGCTCAGGACTTCATGTCTGCCATGACAACCATGGGACTGTCCCAAGTAATACATGGTGCCACCCATGTTGCAGGACACAATCTGGACCTGGTTTGTTTGTTTGGGCAGGATGACAGTGATCTGAGAGTAGAAGAACTCTCTGTTGTTCCATTGTCATGGATTGATCACTACTTGATAAGGTTTAGACTCACTGGGACTCAGAACCTCTGCAGGGGTGGAGAGCTGATTAAGATGGTCTGCTCCAGGAAGCTTTTGGATTCCTGATGGCTCTTGAAGTTTCCTGTTGCCTTGGCAGGTGATCCTATTGAAGCCCTGGTAGATCTCTGGAATAGGGAAATGGCCAAGGTGGTGGACACAATTGACCCTGAGCATCCCCTCCCACGAAGTAGAGCCAAACATGTCCCCTGGTTCACTAGGGAGATGATGGTGATGAAATGAGTGGGACGGAGACTAGAATGATGATGGCAAAAAACTCGGAATGAGTCCGACCAAACACAGGCTAGGGCCCATTGGTAGTGCAATGGATGCAGTGAAGAAATTACACTTCTCTGCCACCATTGTGTCTGCACAGTGTCATCCAGCAGAGCTATTTGGAGTGCTCAAGGGCCTTTTACACTCTGGCCCCCCATAAGAAAACAAACACCACTTGACAGCTCGCTGTGAAGAATTTGCAAGACACTTTGCAGACAAAATCGCTCAGATTCATTCTGACTTAGATATTGTAGTTGACACAGGTCCAGTGGATCTTGGCACCTGCTGGTCCCATTTTACTGGATAAGTTTTAATCTGTGCAGCCTGATGATGTGGATAGGATTCTTGGAGAAGTGAGGGCTACTACATGCATACTGGATCCTTGCCCTTCCTGGGGCCTGAAAACAGCTAGAGGGGGACTGGCCAATTGGGTAAGTATAGTGGTGAATGCTTCACTGCAGCAAGGCAGATTGCCATCCTGCCTAAAGTAGGCTGTGGTGAGGCCATTACTAAAAAAGAACTCACTGGATCCCACCATCCTGGATAACTGTCTGTCAGAATTTTGATGGATAGAATATACAGTCAGACATGAAATGTACAAAATGTATGAGGTTTTTTTCCTGTGGGAAGGGATTGGAAAACAAGTTTGGGCCAGACAAACAACAGGTGTCACACCAGACAATAACAAAGGAACCAGAGAGTAGAAAACACTAGGGTGTTTTGGGAATGGAAATGTCCTAACCAAAACACACAATGTCAGCATGGCAGGTCACATGGACAAAGACGTCAACAACAGGTGTTGGACTGGAGGTCTAGGAAAGTTGGACTTAGCCAAT
>JAIPUX010001880.1:50004497-50019953 GCA_020142125.1 Phrynosoma platyrhinos | reverse complement strand
TCCTTAAAGGGGAAAGGTTGCCTACCCCTGCCATAGACCATAGAGTCCAACTCCTTGTTCAGTGCACAAAATTTAGCCAAAGCATCCCCAGCAGGTAGTTATCAAGCCTTTAAAAAAAGATGTCTAAAGAAAGAGACCCCACCACCTCTTTAGGTCATTGATTCCATTGTCAAACCACTTTTACTATCAAGACATTTTTTCTAATGTTCAATTGAAGTCTGCCCAACTGTAACTTAAAAGCATTAGACCTGGTCCTATCCACTCAGGCAGCAGAGAACAAACCTGCATCCTCCTCTCTGTGACAACAAGATTAAGATTAAATAAAAATAAAAAATAAAAAATAAAAAATAGACAACAAAATACTTTCCAAAAAAAGCGGCTTTAACAAGAACAAACAGGTGGGTAAGTGAACCACCTCCATTGAGCCGGGAGATTTATTCCGGGAAGGCCCGCCAGAAGAGATCCGTCTTTACTGCTTTTTTAAAGCTATCAAGAGTAGTGATAACGTTTTAGATATTTAAAAGGTGTAATCATGTCATTCCTTGCTCTTTTCTTCTTTACCCTTCCTATCTGGCTTATGTTCTGAAATTTCCAAATTCAAACATTTTTGGAAAACATTACCTAGTATAACTGAACAGGGTATTTATCTGATGCTGTGTGGTAAGGCAATGCCTCATTGAATATGTTGATTAACCTACAGAATTTGTGCTTGCTACATGTCTTTTAAAGGCATACAATCCCTTGCACAGGCCTCAAGTTCCATTCAGAAGAGATCTTGAGCTTAAAATTTGAAACTAGGCTTGATTTAGAGCTATCATAAAGCTGTCGTGAAAAATTTGCATGTAGATGAAATGCACATGTAAAATAAATGATAAACTGTAGTGAAAAAATATTTGGAGAATGTTGTTAAACAGGGTTTTAAATTATAGCATTTGAACTGCTGCCATCCATTTTCAAAATAGGTTGGTGAACTTGGAACAAATTAATTAAATAACTGCTAGATGTTTACATGGCTTTATGTTTAGAAGTGTATAATGTTGCATGAAATCATGATTTAAAAGACGTGTCTTTGCAATGAAGGTATCCAAACATGAAGCATAAAACACATTTAAGACTTGACAAATTTTTGCAGAAATCAGGTGGCCGAATCTTTCTCAATTTTTTAGCTATATAAACCCAACCTACAGTATCAGTGTTGGAATATGGTTGGGATATACAGTCAAAGTGGAAATGTAGAGATGTGCATGTGAAAGTTTCTTATGGGAACAGTGTCTACTGAAAAACAAAGAGGACTCAGCTAGCAGGGTGGTTTGAAGCCAAAACATGTTCCCACAGTACAGAATAATAAAAAACACTTTTGAGCCTGAGAACAGATAGTTAAAAGATAAACATATGAGTTCATAGGAAGTAGGTCACATGGGGGGATGACACACAACTAGAGGCTGGGTTACAGCAGATCATCCAATCATCATAAGATTAACACCCAGAATATGGAGTATGGGAAGGGCCAAGAGTTTTCTTTGTTTATATATTTGCAATGTGTTCGTTTGAACTGGATCTGTAGAACCTGAAACTGTAATTTCTATTGCTGTAATTCTACAACAACATCTACAAGATATGATCCTATAGTTTTTTACCATCAGCAGGATGGATTGTATATTTTCTTTTCTTGTTTTCTTTATGGAACAATAAAGCTTTACTTTGGATCTACAAAATGTGTCATCATGGAAATAGCAGGGAAATGGCTGGTGAAGGAAGCTGGTTCCTGAACTCTGCTGCATTACAATCACATCACACCCAAATTTCACAATCAGATCTATCTCTTTTATCTCTTTTACTGAGAATTCACTATTTACCTGTAGAAGACTTCTCGGTCACTTGAAAATGCACCAATTAAATTGCTCTAATGAAATATATCACCACTTTGCTTTTTTAAATGTGTATTTTTTATACCAGCTATTTGTCCCAAATGCAAGCACATACCGGGGTTTCAAGAGTCCAGTAATTCATGGATCCAAGTTCTTGATTAAATCCCATGTGTTTCCTCTGAGCACCAGTGATGAATTTCTGTTCTCAATTTAATTATCGTCATGCCACCAGTATTTACAATGTACATAAAAAGAAGTCATGGAGAAGCATTTTTTAATGCCTATTTTCTGTCTGGTATTAGTGTTCTACCAAATAAAGTGTTAAATTTCCCGCTATGCTTAACTAGTACTTCTGTATAGCAGACAATAGGGCCCCATCCTAGAAATACTGTAGCAGAACCACACCACAATTCCCTATTCAAACAGTGATTAGAATCTCATAAACTGTATAGGTTCTTTTCACAGGCTCTTTTGCAGCCTGTATACAAGGAATTCCAGAGTTCCTATGTGCAATTTTATATCTTTCCAGCCTTTTACTCTCCAAGCAAAAGTAGTCACTGGGCAGGTTTGTGCAGCTCTGCCTGACCTCTTTGTAAAAGCAACAACTGAAATGGTAAGCTGTTTGGACAGGAAAGTAGAGTGCTATGTGTAACTGAGATACATGGATACAGTGTTACAGAAATCAAATATTTGGGGGAAAGAGAAGGTTGTCTCCACATCCTTTGCACAGCACCTTGCAGACTCACCTGTGATTGGAAAGTACATACAGTGCCAATCCTACACATGTATTTGCCCTATATTACAAAAAAAAAAAAAAAAAAAAAAAAAAAAAGCGAACTTGGGGTCCCTGCCAGCAATGTCAGAGTCTCCCTTGAAATTACTTAGCTCAAAAGGAGGCAAGCAAGAGGTAGGCAACTTAGGCTGCATCCGCACTCCAGAAATATCCAGTTTGACACCACTTTAACTGCCATGGCCCAATGCTATGGAATTTGGAGAATTGTAATTTAGCAAGATATCTAGCCTTCTCTGTCAGCGAGCTATAGTGCCACAACAAACTACAGTTCTCAGAATTAGATAGCATTGAGTCATGGCTGTTAAAGTGACATGAGACTGGATTATTTCTGCAGTGTGGATGCAGCTTTAGGGGATCTCTTTACACCTATATATATATATATATAAGTACTAACCATATGAAACTCCAGATCTGAGTAAATAATGATTATTTTATTGAGAAATGTGTCAGGGAGCACTCAAACATGCAAGAATTGATTCAGTAATAAGATTCACACAAGGCTACAGAAAGGAAGGTTGAAAAGTTGGATAGCACGTGACTGAGGGTTAAGAGGGGGTATAATCACCTATCCAGAAGATGGGTCCATGGGAAAGTGCTGAGAAACTTGGAGAGCACCCGGTAAAGTGAACAATGATAACTGAGAATTGAGCGGTTTTTATACCTTTTACCTGCCCTCAAGACATGTGCTGTGTACCCAAAAAGTTTGATAAAAGCTCTGGTAATTTTCCCAACAAATAGAAAAACTGGTCCAGAAAACTTAAGGATTTTAGCACCAGGATGTTAATGCACTGATGTGATCTAAATCAAATCTTTGATGATCAGATAGGAAGGGAAAATGCAAAGATTTCAAAGAGAGGAGATGGTTTGGACTCTCTTATTTTGATGAATGTCCTCCTTTGTTTCCATGGGAAATGCAAAATAGGCAAGTAGGAGGAATGTGTCATGTTTAGCATAACCCATGATGCTTATCTTTTTTTCTCATCCAGCCTGGACATACCCTAAGTCAAGTGATCCCAACAATGGTGCCTTTTAGCTTCCTTTTGATCATCATAATCCCCCAAAACACATGTCAGGTCATTGTGAGTTCCAGTCTAGATATTAATTATGAACTAGATATTAATTATGAACACCCCATATTTGGCTTTAGAGATGATTGGGTATGCTAACACATGGGGGGGAAATGGGACTGGATCTTAGCCCATCTCAGAAATGATGCATCTCACTATCTCCAAAGTCTATTCCTTGAGTGCAAATGACCACAATTGACAAGCCTGAAAACCTATCAACATGCAGCATTCCCAGTCTTGTGGATTCTCATACATGTTCACTGTAATTTGTACAAGCCTTCCTTTTCCAGATGTCCATATTTAACATGGAAGGGACAGGACTGGCAGGATGTACAGTGTCACAGATGTGGCCCAAATGTTCCCCTCCTTAAATGTCAGCTTTCCTTGCATTGGGCTAACATAGGATGGAGGACCTTTGGTCCTTGGAATGTTGTGGAACTACTACTCCCATTGTCCCTTGTTATGAATTGGCTAGTACTAATGGGAATTGGAGTCCAAGAAAAGTCAGTTTAGTCTTTCTTAGGCTAATCTATGCAAACAGCTGATAGAATTCCTATTACTAGCCATGTTGGCAGTGGGAATATGGACTCTAAAATCCCCTCAAAGTAATATTTACAAGCTCGACTTACAAGACAAAATTCACTCCTCTTCTCTTTGTTCTCACATAATGGTGACTCCATTTCAATAGTAAATACTTTATTTATTATTATATTTATTTATTATTATTTATTATATTTCAGTAAAACAATATATTCCAAATCTACACACAGTAAAAGCAGTGGGAAATAATTCATACAGCATAAATACGGTAGGAAGCATAGATACTGTGCTACACTTGGGTTTGGTTTTTTGTTTTGTTTTGTTTTCTTGCTTTAAATCAATATTAGAGTCAGAATGATTAATTAGAGTTTCTCAACAAACCACACCTCAGAGAGGCAGTTTCTTCCCTGCCCTCATTGCTGGGTTATTTCAAGAAATGATACTTTTCATCTGTTCAGTATTTTCTTTATTATCATCATTAAGCAAAAGTATGACTGAAATCTTAGGCATGTGTAATTGAAAGTAAACACTATAAAAATAAACATGACTTCAGACAAAATTATGTTGCAGTTGAAAAAGTTAGTCCAAAATATACTTTCAGAATCTGAATTCCAGAACAATGTTATACAGGTTATTTGGAATTTCAAAATCCAAAATACTTCAAAATTGTCCACCAAAGTGGTGAAGATAGTGACACCTTCACTTTCTGATGGCTAGTGTGCACAAACTTTTCTTTCATGAACAAAATTATTAGAAATATTATGTATAAAATTACCTTCAGGCTATGTGTGTAAGGTGCATACAAAACATAAATCTCCAAAATATCTCATTATGGATATGCAAAATCCAAAAAAATCCAAAAGTCAAAATATTTCTGATCCCAAGCATTTTGGATAATGGAGACTCAACCAGTATATAGTCCCAGAAATCTATTTAGCCCCTTCTAGTTTAAGAAATTGATTTGAACTATTGAGTATAATCGACTGGGAACCTGAAGAACTGTGGTCAGAAGTCAAAGACATAATTAAGGACAAATGCAAGAAAACACTAACAGTGGCCAAAAAGAAAGATAAGAAAGATAAGAAACAATGGGTGACAGATGAAACACTTCACCTGAAGAGATGATGTCCCAGTTGTACTGTTACAGTGCCTAGAGAAAGATGGAACATTAGTGTTAACTGAAATATGCCAACACTTTTGGGAAAAAAAGTGGTGGCCAACAGACTGGAAACGCTCGATATACATACCAACACACAAGAAAGGAGATACAAAAGACTACAGCAACTATAAGACAATAGCACTAATCTCACATGCAAGCAAAATAATGCTCAAAATTCTGCAGCATAGACTCCAACCATAGATGGAAAGGGAAATTTCAGAGGTGCAAGCAGGATTCCGAAAAAGAAGGGGTACTAGGGACCACATTGCAAACGTATGATGGCTAATGGAGCACACCAAAGAATTCCAAAAAAAGAATCAGCATGTGTTTCATAGACTACAGGAAAGCATTTGATTGTATAGATCACAAAAAACTATGGAATGCAAAGACATAGGGGTGCCATTACATCTGATAGTCCTGATGAGGAATCTGTACCAAGAACAAGAAGTCACTGTCAGAACAGAATTCAGGGAAACAGAGTGATTCCTAATAGGCAAAGGGGTGCATCCTATCACCCTAATTGTTTAACTTATATACTGAAAACATCATAAGAAAAGCAGAATTAGAAACAGAAAAAGGAGGAGTTAAGATAGGAGGCAGCAACATTAACAACCTAAGATATGCCATAATATTAGCAGAAGACATTCAGGAATTGGAACAGTTAATAAGGAGGGTCAAAGATGAAAGTGCAAAGGCAGTTCTGATACTGAACATAAAGAAAACAAAAATAATGACCACAGAAGAAATACACACATTCAATCTAGACCAGGAGTCAGCCACCTATGGCCTGCGGGCTGAGTCTGGCCCACCAAGGCCTTGGGACCGGCCACTGGCCGGTCCTGTTGCTGCTGCTGCGCACGCGCCACCGTTGCCACCGCCATGCCACACGCAAGCACGGGCGCCATTTTGGAAGGCCCAACGACTCTGGCATCATGCGCATTCACACAGCGCTGCCGCCATTGGGCCTTCCAAAATGGCGCCCTGTGTCATGCGTGCATGTGCGCAAACGCAGACCACCATTTCGGAAGGCCCAATGGTGCTGGCACCGTGCAAATTCACATGGCGCCGTCGCCGTTGGGCCTTCCAAAATGGTGCCCCACATCATGCGCATGTGCGTGCAATGCAGAACACCATTTTGGAAGGCCCAACAGCGCTGGCGCCATGCAAATTCACATGGTGCCGGAGCTGTTGGGCCTTCCAAAATGGTGCCCCCCATGCGCCCATGCATGCACACAATGGTGGGCATTGTGCACATTTGCGCAAGCATGCGCAAGCACATGCAAGCACGCACACGCTGGCCTCCGGCGCCATTCCTCCCCCTCCCGGCCCCTGGCAAAAATAGTTGCCAACCCCTGATCTAGACAATGAGGAAATTGAAATAGTTAAAGAATTCCCATATCTAGGATCAAACATTGACCAGAATGGAGACTACAGTCAAGAAATAAGAGGAAGACTAGGAATGGGAAGGGCAGCTATGAAAGAAAAGATACTAAAGAGCAAAGACATATGACTGAGCACTAAAGTCAGAAGCGTTCAGGCCATTGTATTCCCAATTAACATGTATAGATATGAGAGCTGGACAGTGAAAGAAGCAGACAGAAAGAAAATCAACTCATTTGAAATGTGGCGCTGGAGAAGAGTCCTTAGGATACCATGGACAGCCAAGAAGACAAACAAATGGGTTCTTGAACAGATCAGACCAGGGCTCTCCTTGGAATGGAACCATGGCAGTTAAAATGGAATCATAATGCTATTATTCTGTAGTGAGAAAGACTTCTTAGTTGGATGTTCCAAAGTAACTATCAGCTCAGTCACATGACTATTTACACTATTAGGGCTATGTCCACACTGCAAAAATAATGCAGTTTAACATTGCTTTAACTGCCATGGCTCAATGCTATGGAATTCTGGGACCTGTAGTTTTGTGAGATATTTAGCCTTCTCTGTCAGAGAGCTCTGGTACTACAATAAAGTACAAATCCCAAAATTTCATAGGATGGCACCATGACAGAAAGTGGGGTCACACTACATTAATTCTGCAGTTTAGATGAAGCTGATGTGTGAGGTTTTCTTTTGTTAAAGCTGCTCTTGGACATTTTCACACCTAGAGCAGAAAGTCCAGTGGGTTCAAGTTTCATTTCAGACCAAAATGTATAAGCTGTGACTGAAACAGAAAAATGGTACCCACTCTAGAAATTGATGCTATTTCATGTTTCTTCATTGTGAGGGAAGAAATCCCTGGTGTTACCTTGTTGCTTTCCATCCAAGGGCTAACCAGAACCAATCTTGCTTGGCCTTGAAAACTACATGAAACTAGTGATCAGGGTGATGTGGTGTTGAATATATACTTTTTAAATTATAATACAGATACTTGTTTCTCTAAAGCTTTGACATAATAACTGCAGTGAATGGTCATCTACCATAACCATAAAGGTGAATTCAGATCCATTGCTTTTGACCACTTTTCTCCTGGAAGCATGCTAAAGGTTGCTCATCTAAAGTCCTAATGCAGATGCAATTTTAGTGCATTTGAGCAATCCTCTCTTATTTTTGGAGTTTTCTAAAGATAACCATTAACTTTTCCTTTCCAGCCCCAAGAGAAAGCAACCTCTATTTGCTTTCTCCTGCATGTTGCCATTGGGCCTCAAAAGCCTCCAACTGCAAGATTAGATGTGAGGAAATCCACATACTTTTGCTGTTTGCTCCTGATATCCGTCCCAGATAAATCACTACAAATTAACTTTAAGGCATAGCGCTGGGACTGACTAATCTTAGGACAAATAATATTTCTCTCATAATGAATGCAAGCTGAGAAAGCATTGTATTGTAAGGAAAGTGACAGTTCTGCCAAACCTCAACAGAACTTGCAAGAGTCAACCTCATGTGAGATTATTGTACACTATGCTGACTAAGAAAAAGAAAGGACAGAATTGGGTTATTGTGCTGCAACCATGTAAATGGGCATATAAATAACCATGTGGAACTGTAACACCCACACCTTTTTTGCCACTGGGAACTCCTACCCATTTGAATTGGTGCTTTTTTGTGGGGAGCAGGGAATACAACAGTCACTTCAGCTGAAAGCTATTAAGTCTCTTTTGTTCAAGAACACATGGATTCCTTTTTCCAATGGAATTACATTTTGAAATGGAGTTTTAAAATACGATCCCCCCAACAAAGGAAAAACAATGCATATAATAATATAACAAGATCATATTGGCTGGTATCCTTTTGATAACATACACTATCCCTGATGGTGACAACCTTAAAGCTACATGTGTGTATGTCTTTTTCTGACATTGTGCAAGGAGATATATTCACTACCTTCTTGTGCAACATTGAAATGTTACCCTCAGAAGGCAACTTTCCAGCCCCATGGCTGTTTACTGACTGGGGAGAAGACAATCAGGCAACACCCATCAAAGGACTTTATCACATGAGGGTTGAAAAGTGGAATTAGAAGAGGACAGTAACGTCTGTGGCTGTACCTATCACATGATGCTATGTCTGTCCAGTAGCTGGTCTGTAGTCCATCCATTGCTTGAACGCGTCTTCTCATTGGTGGGCAAAACTGGTCAATACCTCCCAATTGTGTTACTTTTGCACTATTGATTCAAGTGTGTAAGTTCCTCCCGAAGCAGTTTCGATATGCAGATAATCATGTTGTGCAAGTGGGCATAATTATACTCCTCTTCTTCATTGTTCCCAAACAAGCCATTTTTCTTTTTTCTTTTTTTTTTTTTTTAATTTCTTTTCTTTCTTTATTTTCACTTAATGGATTGCCATGATCATGCACTTGCGCTAAAAATAAATAAAAATAAATACAGACCAAAAGACATGCCTGGAAGGGGTTAGAGCAGGGAAATGGGGTTATGGAAGCTGGCATGGGGAAGGCAGAAGCTGAGACAGAAGCAGCACCATGGCTATTCGGATGAGCTATTTTCTAGACCAATGTTATCCACACTTTGGTTCCCAAGGTGTTTTGGATTTCAGCTCAGAAACCCAGAAACCCAGAAACTCCAGTCACCTTAGTCAACAGTCAGGAATTCTGGGAGCAGAAGTCCAAAACATTTGGAGGGCCAGAGTTTCAGAATTACTGTTGTAGACTAACATGACTGTGGTGCATTATGCACCTGATGTGATAAAGCCCTAAAATAGAATTCTCCAGCCAATGAAAGAGAACTGAGGTCTAGCTAAACACCGGAGATTCAAGTGGGAGATCTAAGTTCTCTTACCCTAGCTGAAAAATTTCAAGTAGAACAGGTGCTGCCTGGTCATTTTCCCCTCCTTTCCTCCCTTTCCCCCAGCAAATGGTGATGGCAATGTCACCGTTTGAAAGCTACTTTCTGGGGGTGAGAGAAACATGGACCTACTTATGTGGGGGATTATGTTTAGCATGCCCTGATGGTAAAACATATCAATTATATGCTTAGAAAGGTAAAGGGAGTCCCTTGACATGAACGTCTAGTAGGAGGTGGTGCTCATCTCTGGGCCTTTGCAGATTGCCAGAAATAGTGCACATTAAATTGAGGCACTGCCCTGGCTCAGTGCTAGGGAGTCATGGGAATTGTATTTTTTTTTCTGAGACATTGAGCCTTCTCTGTCAGAGAGCTCTGGTGCCACAATAAATTACAGTTCCCATGATTCCCTAGCACTGAGCCAAGGCAGTGCCTCAATTTAATGTGCACTATTTCTGGCAGTCTGCAAAGGCCTTTTGTTACTGAGCCGAAGAGCCAGCATTGTCTGAGTACTGCTCTGGTGGTTATGTGGCCAATATAACTGCACCAAACGCTGTTACCTTTCCACCGAAGTGGTACAAGTTTATCTACTTGCATTTGCATACTTTCAAACTGCTAGTTTGGCAAAAGCTGGGAGTAGTGGACAGGAGCTTACTATATGCTTACTCAGAAATAAACCCTGTTCATTTCAGTGCCGTTTATTCCTGAATAGACAGATATAGGATTGTATTATACATGAAAAGAAATTCCCTGATTCCTGAAACTCCCTTAGCATATCGTGAATTAGCTTGCAGGACAGCTTATTTCTAAGTAGATATTTATAGGATCACAGTAAAGTTTTGGGATAGATCCGCTTTGGGTATGTTTTAAAACACTTTTTTTTAAATGTCAGTATAATTAAACTACTGTTGAAAACAAAAACATACACACACAATTTCCCAACCTACCAACCATCCTAGCCAATTGCTCAACTTGCTCTCATATGGCAAATATTATTAATATTTGCTGTTTCCTGTCCAGCTGTCTAATTTTAATTAGACAATTACCATGGAGAATTTTGTAGGGAGTTTTCCCATGACTATTTTGGCTAGGAAGACTTTCAGGACCCACTTGAATTAGCAACAGCCACTGATTAGAACCCAGTTCTCCATGGAAGAAATATTTCAGACTGATTAGTGACTAAATAGTTAATGCAAGAGCAAACAGGGAGAGAACTGGTGTGAATTTGAAATGCTGATGAGTAAATGATTAACAGAAAGAAGCAGTTAAAAAGTGCTGTAACCCAAATTCCCAATGTTAGAAAATAGAAATCTTATTTATTTTGCCTACATGTTTTTTGTCTCAATGCTTTTTTGTCAACTTAAGGTGACCCTGTGACTTACATAGGGTTTTCTGAGGTGAGGACTACCCAGAAGTGGTTTTGCCAGTTCCTTCCTCTGAAATATAGCCTACAACATATGGTATTCATTGGTGATCTCTCATTCATGTACTAGCCAGGGCTCCGCTTCTTTAGCTTTCAAGATCAGACCTGGTGCCTTTAGGATATTTGGGCACACTCAGATGCAGCATAGAATGGTAATAAATGCTCAGCTATAAAGCATAATTACACAGTTGTGAGAGTGTGGATTATGAATAGGATTTAGGAGGATGCAAATCATGACCCTTGTCCTAAATTTTCTATGGGCTGCATAAAGTGACATGGGTCTTTCAGATCTTTACAATGGTCAGTTACTGTAGATGTATGAAAGCAATAAATCTGCTTGCTAAAAGCCAGTTTTGGATTCAAAATCTTCTCTGAGAAGATTCTTTTTGTTACAGTAGTGAGGACTCTTGTATTAATATCTCTAGTATGCCATAAAGCCATTGTGGGATTTTTATATCTCTGTTAATGGATTAGATTTTGTAGATATAATTAAATTCAGCTGTTTCCCTTTCTGGTTTTCTTTTGTAATTTCCTTGTTCAAGGACCGCGACCTTTAACTTCCGTATCGTACGATCAGGGAGGTTGACATTTTCTGTAACTGGTTTTGGGATATTGCCAGTTCTAATGTCAGATTCATGTCCATTTATCCTTATGCATAGAAATTGTCCTGTTTGTCCAATGTGAAGTACAGAGGGGCATTTCTGGCATAGGATGACATACCACAAGTAAATGTACCCCTGATGTGGTGGGTGATGTTATTAGCCCCTGTAATATTGTTCCCAAAATAGCTGTGGGGAGAGCATTGGCATCTAGGCTCATGGCAGGTCTTATTCCTTTATTACTATCCATGGTATTTGTTCTTTCCCAGATTGACCCTCTTGAGGAACTCTCTGTTGGCTCTACGTTGTCTGGCCACCATTATTTTTATAATTTTGTTCGTTATTGATTCCTGTTTTAACTCTTCCTAGTTTAATTCGGTCTTAAGGGGTGGGAGGGATGGGTGGAGGGATTGGGATAGCTGAATGTATTTTAACTATGGTATTTTAAGTGTTGTGAGCCGCCCCGATTGCTATGCAGAGGGGCGGGATAAAAATAAAATTTATTATTATTATTATTATTATTATTATTATTATTATTATTATTATTCTGTTGTGAATGAGTAGCTGTTTAAAACTTGGAGCCTGTCTGTAAGCCAATAAAGACCTGCCTCCCAGAACAGTGAAAAGGCTGTATTATTCTCTAGAATTTGTTGCAATGTGTCGAATATGCATTTCAGTAGTCTCTCCCTCAGAAGGGACTGTGGTTACCATTAGGGGTGTTCTGTCATTTTGTATTTTTGGTCTGTCCTGTAGTAGATTGTTCCAACAAGAATCTTACTTTGTTGATTTGTTTCTTTACCTCTTTAGGTGGATATTATAGCTTGAGAACTCCTGCTGTAAATCCAAGAGTTTTGAGTCTCTGCCTTGTGAGTCTAAGCAAATGTGGTTGTATTGCAGGGCTTGGTTGGAAACAATAGATTTTGTAATGTGTTTTGGGTGGATACTGAAAGTATCTAAGTATGTGTATATGGGTTTATAGAACATGATGCTTAGAAGTCCATTGTACAGTTGCACAGTGGTAGCAAGAAAGTGATTTTGTTGTGTAGATTGTTTCAGGCTCAGGAATCTAGCACTGAGAATGAGACAAAATTGAAAGAAAGAGGCCAGTCACCATGACCACTACAACTACCTAAGCATTTAGATGAGGAATACACAACATGAAACCTGAGGCTTAATGTGGCCATTCACTAAGCTTTTGGCAGTCCTTGAAGTAGTGAAAAACCAACCCAACAAAATTTCCTTCCAACCCAGATGATCAGTCAAAAATGCTAGGTGATGAGAGGAGATAAGTAAGTGGAGAAGGGTTTTAGCACATGTCTGTGGGTGCTCATGCTAAGATGTGAGTGTACCCAAAACTATATAGCACACATAAATATTATTATTAATATATATATTTTATAAATGCATTTCTCCTGGAGTCAGGGTGACCATATGGCCTCCTTTTCCAGGACATTTCAACCTTCTGTCCAGGAGGAATTTGAAAATGTTCTCCATTTTAAGCACAACTAAGAAGCACATTGAGTAACACCCTATTCGCTCTTTCCCTTTGAGAAATTCATCTACTTGGCAGCCTGTCCTCACTGCAAATAAGGAGATGGGATGGATCATTCTAAAGTTCTTTTTTTTCCCCCCTAGGAGAAGCAGCAGAGAAGACTTGCTTCCAGATCACAGGGCTCATTTATTTCTCAGAGAGGGAAAGGACAGCAAATATGTAAGGCAATGGGCTGTTTGAGGACACAATGCAAATGTTGAAAGCACAAGACACAAATGAAAGGAATGATTTAAATGTGGATTCAGTCAAGAGTTTGTTGCTAGTAAAATACAGTTTCAAACATTTGTCTTGTCTAGAGTTCTATAATTATATCGCAAGCCAACAGGGCATTTTAACCATCAGAAAAATGTGGTTGTGTACCTAATAAAATACAGTATATGTAATATAACTGTAAGTAACCCATATGAAATAAATTGATATTTATATCAGTGTGTTTAGCTTTTATTTGTAATATCCTACATTTTCCTTCAAGGTCCTACATTTTGCAGTGCCTTTTCCTCCTTTGGGATTATGACATCTGGTCACCCTGCCAGGAGTGGCACCCAAGGCAGCTCACATATAAAATTGGTTAAAAACTTACCAATAGAATGACATCATTTCATTTAAATAGTATAAAATATGGTCCCTACTTCCCTAATTGATACAATATTTTTTCCATGGTGGCTATTTTCATAAATCTAAGTTACAGTTGAAAATATAAAGAACAACCAAAAAAAGACAGGATGGCATTATTACAATCTGCTTTCATGTGTATCTGGATTGCAAAATCCAAGATGTCTCTATTCTGTGCAGGGCAAAGAAGACATAATGTTAAATGCTCTCCATTAAAGTGTTTTTTGTTTTGTTTTACAATTTGATATTAATAACCATCATAGGGAAAGCCAATTTTGGTTGGCACCAAGGAGTAGAGTTTCAATCTTTCCATCCTTACTTGATGAATAATCCCCCACCCACCAAGATGTTTTTTGTTATGTTGTTAACTGCCTTTGCATTGATCTCAACCCATGGCGACCCTATGGATGAGACATCTTCAGGGCCCCCTGTCCTCTACTGCTCTGCTCAGCTCCTGTAAACTCACATTCATGATCTCTTTAATAAAGTCCATCCATCTAGCATGTGGCTTTCCTTTCTTTCTACTTCCCTCCACCTTTCCTAACATTATTGTCTTTACCAATGATCCTTGCCTTGTCATGATGTGTCCAAAGTACGAGTCTAAGGACGTTATCTCACGGGGGAAATCCTGTGAGGAAACGGGGGGTTAAACTTAAAATAACCCGCAAAAGTGGATATATTTTCAGACGACGTCGCATTTAAAAGCAGGTTAATCCGAACAGAAAGTAGTCAGAAACTGCTTCTTTTTATTTTCAGGGATCTTCCGAAAATAAAAAGAAGCAGTTTCTGCCTACTTTCCGTTCGGAGTAACCACCTTTTAAATGCGCAGGAGGTTTTCACACGGGGAAAGCCGGCTAATTAATTGCTTCCACTTTTGTGGTAGCATTTTCACTTTAAAGCCGGCTTCTGTTCAGAGCTCCCCATGTGATAATGTCCTAAGTCTTGGTTTCTAGGGATATTTCTGGCTTGATCTGCTCTAGGACCAATTTGTTTGTCCTTTTAGCTGCCCATGGAATCCTCAGCACTTTTCTTCAGCACCACATTATCTCAAATGTGTTGATTTTCCTCCTATTTTCTTTCTTGACTGTCCAGCTCTCACTTCCATACCTGGTAATAGGGAATACAATGGCTTATATGATTCCAACTTTTGTGCTCAGTTGTACATCTTTGCATTTTAGTATCTTTTCTAATTCTTTCATGGCTGCCCTCCCCATTCTTAATCTTCTTCTGATTTCCTGGCTGCAGTCCCCATTCTGATCAATGTTCCATCCCAGATATAAGAACTCTTTTACTATTTCTATTTCCTCATTGTCTAGTTTGAATATGTGTAAGTTCTCTGTGGTCATCATTTTTGTTTTCTTTATGTTCAACAGTAAGCCTGCCTTTGCACTTTCTTCTTTGATTTTCCTTAGTAGGTGTTCCAGGTCTGTGAGGTTTTCTGCTAGTATTATGGTGTCATCAACATATCTTAGATTGTTGAAATTCCTTACTCCTATTTTCACTCCTCCTGCTTCTGTGTCAAAGCCTGCTTTTCTTATAATATGTTCTGCATACAACTTGAACAGATAGTGTGAAAGGATACAGCCTTGTCTGACCCCTTTGCCA
>JAIPUX010001880.1:49991036-50004397 GCA_020142125.1 Phrynosoma platyrhinos | reverse complement strand
TGTGCTGCATTTCCCCTATTGTGTCCTCTGCTCCATTTTCCTCAGCCTATTGTCCTGAGTTCAGATTCCTCATCAGGACTATCAAATGTGTTGACACTGCCATGTCTTTAAGGGCATCCCATGGCCTGTCATGATCTATGCAGTCAAAGGCTTTGCTATAGTCTATAAAGCACATGCTGATTTTCTTTTTGAATTTCCTGGCGTGTTCCATAAGCCATCATATGTTTGCAATGTGGACCCTAGTGCCTCTTCCTTTCCTGAACCCTGCTTGGACCTCTGGGATTTCTCTCTCCATGTATGGTTGGAGTCTATGTTGCAGAATTTTGAGCATGATTTTGCTTGTGTGGGAGATCAGTGCTCTTGTGTCTCCCTTTTTGCAGATGGGGATGGATATTTATCACTTCCAGTCTGTTGGACATCATTTTGTTTTCCATATCTGTTGACATATGTTGGTTAGCACTAGAGTTGACTCTGTCAATGTTGATTGGAACAGTTCTATTGAAATATCATCTGTTCCTGGTGATTTTTTTGATTTTTTTATTTTTATATTTTTATATTATTTTTATTTTTTATTTTTTTGCTGTTTCTCTTATTGCAGTTTCCACTTTGTTTTTTAGAATTTGAGGTTTATCTTCATATGACTCTTCATTACCTGCTGCCAAAAGAAAGCTTGCTTGCTTGCCAAAATGGAGCTGAATTGTTGTTGTTGTCCATTTCTATCCCGTCTTTTCCCCAGTGATGGGACTCAAGGTGATTTACAACCTGTTAAAAACAGTACAGGTGAAAAACTGTACAAAAGCATCAGATAAAAAAGTATAAATACAAAAGTTATGTTTAAAAATAATTAAATAATCTCTAAAATTAAAAGCATTCCATTCCATTAAAAGTCCATATAAAAACCAACAACCAACCAAAACCAACAAAACAGCCCAGCACACCAGTTGCTGCTGCTCTCTTTGCTCTATTCTTCTCTCCTCTCTCTAATCCCATCTTTTCTAATTTATTAAGGGTGAGACGAAGGGAAAACCATTAAGTAAACTTTCAAAGGCCCTTGAAATTGCATTGGCTCAGTACAAAGAGAAGAAAATATTGTTTTCTGTCTTACCTGAGAAGAAAAAAACTTGATTAATGTTAGCCTTGAAAGCGTACCAGGTTAAATGGTAAAACAGGGAGAAGAATGCTTATTTGAAGTATATTTTTCCTCCTTCCATCTCCATGTTGACCACTTTTTTGGGGAGGGCGGGGAGAATCCATGAAAAAGCAAGGCTTTTTATCCAGTGACATTTTCTCAACAACAGAGCTACCCACTCTATAATGTGGAGGCCTGTCAGACTGAAGAATCGAAGGGGAAAATTAGTAAGACATTAAAATGCTTGATTCTGTCCAGAGATGGTCGCTTAAGTAAACCATGCAAACTAATGGCTTTGTCTGTCCAAGAAACACAAAGAATGTAGTACTAAAATGGTAATGACACCAAGAGGGTCACAGAGATAAAAGTGATGAGAGCAAATATGTCAGGTAGGTGAATAAGGGATGGCCATTAATAGTAGCTGAGGGAGACAAAAGGTAGCTTCAGAGAAGATTTAGTAGTCTGGTCGGATGCCGCTTTTCCATGAGGCAGTAGCAGAAGCACAGACAGCAGGGGTCTACGGAGCTGCAGAGAAGAAATAGTGTGAGGGAGTGAAGAAAAGAAATATTTTCTGCCTGTAGATAGTGGTTATTCTTTTTTATAGGGCAACACCTTAATCCTTACTATAGTAAAAGCTTGTACAAACAGGGAAGGGAAGATGCTAGCTCAAAGGCATAATGGTGTGTCCACTAGACACCTATGGCTTGTTTGTTTTGTTTAGTTTTTCTGTTTCCCATAAGTGGTCATGTGAAATCTCTGCTTCCAAGTGAAGAATGGCAAATAAAATGAATTTACGATGAGAGAAAAATATGTGTATGTGTCTCCAAATAGAGAAACTCAGTAAATATATTTCCTAGCCTTGAAGAACAGATTAGCTAAAAGAAGAGGAATAAAGAACTTTAGTTCAGAGATAAGGTTTGGCCTATGCTAGTTGGACTACCACTCTGGAGACCAGGGTTCAAATCCCCACTTGACCATGGAAACCCACTGAGTGATCTTGGGCAAGTCCCACTTTCTCAGACTCAGAGAAAAGCAAAGGCAACCCCCCTCTGAACAAATATTGACAAGAAAACCAAGTGACAGGTTTACTATAGAATCATTTAAAGTTGGAAATGACTTGAAAGCACACAACAGCAACAACAGCAGCAGTAATTGAGCAGAGACCACAGTTCTTTACAATGTTTTGGTAAAAATTGTGATGAAAGCAGGGCTAAGAAACTCAGCTGATTATTATCAAAACATAGACCCAGCATTTTACATGGAAGGTCTTTTATGTGAATATTTAGAAAATACTGCCTGCTGTTGTACCACTTGCATATCCTCCAACTGTTTGGGGCTGCACCCACACTGCAGAAATAATCCAGTTTGGCACCACTTTAATTGCCAAACAGTCCCAATTAATTGAGTCATGACAGTTAAAGTGGTGTCAAACTGGATTATTTCTGCAGTGTGGATGAAGCCTCGATGTGGCAGAAACAGTTCCAATTAATCTTCTGCTGTATCATATTCTAGGCTGTTTTTAAAGTGTCCCAGTTTCTCTTGCTTCCTCCTGCTTTCCCCCTTTCTACTCCAGTTACTTCTATTGTGGCAAACTGAATTTCAAACTGGAAAATAATTTTCATTTTGTTAACTGAGTGGGGGGAGAGGATAGCGGGGGGGGGGATTTTGCAGTCTTTCCTAGACCTTATTAATCAGCTTGAACACAGTCCAATGATACTTGGCCACATGTGTCCCAATTTTCATCTGTGAAATGTGGGAGGGTAGGTACTTCAGCCTAGAAATGAGTATAATGAGTAAAGCTGAGAATATTTTTTTTATTCTGTATTAACATTGATTTGTGCAGTATGTCGAGAGATCTTGTAGCACCTTTGAGATGAAGATCTCTCTACATACTGATTCTACAGACTAACATCCATGGCTATATCTTTGAATTAATGTGTACAGTATACTTTAAAATTGAAACAAAGTAATCAGACATTGCAATGTTATGGACATTGGCTTAAGTGCCATTCCTGCTGTACCCCTCTGGACTTGCTTCCAAAGTATGTCTTCTATTGTAGCCAAAGTTGATCCTATCTGCATTTTCTCTCAAAAGCAAGGCTCTTTGGAATCATAGGAACTTGTTGGTCAACCAAAGGGACTGGAAACAAAAGTACATGATCCTATAGACAATTATTCAAAATAAGTCCCATTGTGTGGGGATAAAATTATAATTTTAAAGCAAATTCTTTGATTTGGAAAATGTAGCCACTGCACTGCCTTTCTTTCTTTTTAACAGTCATTTTTAGATAGTATTTTCTTATAATACACATATAGACATAAATACATAAAAACACAATAAGCATACTACTTACATTGTAGCCTTATTTCTTTTCTTTCTATGTTTATCTAAAATTTATTTAAACCTATTCTGTTTATATATAAAACTCCTTGGGGTCAAGCTAACCTTTGGATATCACCCAGTTTCCTTCTTGGTTCTTCTTCTGCAGTGCTTTCCCTTCCATACTTCTGGGGCAGAAACAGGTGCCAATAGAAATATATGTGAAATCCATGGGTTTTTCTATTTCCACCTGTTTTGTTTGTTTGTTGTTGTTATTGTTTACTGTACCCTCTCTCAGTCCCCTGGAAACTGGGATTATGCTGTTTGGAGGGAAGCCATAGCACGAGCTACTCCCATATAGAACTGGATTTCTCATCTAATTTTTGCAGCATGGGGTACAGCACTAGTACAACCACTCTCACACTTCCATTGTAATGAAAGAAACTGCTGTTATGTTAGTCCACTGTTCCTAGGTTTGGGCTATGATACTCCAATTCACAGCATGGAAGCTAAAGTTCAAGTATCATGTATGCCAACATGATACAGTGAGCTCTTGGTATCCACTGCGGTTTGGCTCCAGGACCCTCTGTGGCTATCAAAATCTGTGGATGCTCAAGTCCCATTATATAGAATGGCATAGTAAAATGGTATCCTTACATAAAATGGCAAAATCAAGGTTTGCTTTTTAGAATTTATATATTTTTTGGAATATTTTCAAGCTGTGGATAAAGAATCCATGGATGTCAAGCACCAACTGTACTTAACATGTGTCATTTAATTTACACTTAACTTATTTATCTTGCTCCTCTTTTCTTTTGTGTGATGACTTATACTGCCATAATATACCCTGTATTATCCATATAGGAATACATTAGTTTTCCAACTAGTTTTTTGAAAGTTACAATAGGGGTTATTTTTCCTTTCTAGATGTTTATATAGTCTTTTAAATCTAAAAAAGCAATTTGCAATTTTACTTCATTTATTCTCACAATATAAACTTCTAAAAAAAAAATGGTCATCCAAAGTCATTAAGTCAATTTTATGTATGCACCCTCATGTTTCCTCTCCTATGTGTTTGTTCAGATTAATATGACAAATTGTTGTTGTTGTTTTTTACCTTTGATATGGGCCATTTGTCTTAATCTGTTGTATCCATCAGTATATGTCATACATCTGTTTAGTGCTCAGAATATCCATTCTGTCTTTGCTGAAATTCTCCCTTTAGTGTTGTAACCACTGATGGCATCTTCCCTTGATGGTTTAATCATGTTCCCTGCTGTTTCTACTCTAAAATGCCTTGCAATAAATTACGGGTGCCTCTTATTTAGCCTTTACCTTACTTGGGCTGAAATTCTCTTCCTCAGTACTTGACATTTTGTCTTTTGTGTGACACCTTTGGTGTAAGTGTCTTGACAAATAAAAGGTAAAGCATCTGCTTAAGACTAAACACATCTTGGTATAAGTCTAGATTTCATTAGTAAACAGCAATTAGGAGCACATACTAATGAGATCCCTGAAGAAAACAGCTCGTAATATTTGCAGTGGCTTCTTTGAAACACAAAGTGAACTTATTATAATACTTTTAATTAAAAAATCTCTTGTACTGTTACAAAGGCATGATCACATGGAGACAGTATCATCAAAGAGCTAAACTGCAGGGTAACTGTAGTTTTAATAGTTGTAAAGGCATAGACTTAATGAGCAGGCAAAGTATTTGGTCCATTTGGAAAAGATAACTCCCCCTCTCTGAAGTTCAGTGCTTTGCTTAAATATCCCTACATCAGTGTTGCCTCAAGAGTCCAAGACTTGGCTTAATCTTTATTTAGTTTTTGGCCTTACATCTTCATCTTTCTTTCATTCTTTCTTTTGTATACATAGTATTAAACCTGAAGCATGAACAGTAATCACAATTCTTCTTGAGTACATTGACTGATGTAGAAATAAACTTCAATTGGAAAGAACCCTGATTTACATAATAGTAACAATTACAACTGGGGACATAATAATATAGAAAGAAAATAGAAAAAGTATGACTAGAGCAAGAGACAGCCAGAGGGGGTGGGGAAAGAAAACATTAGGCCATTTATCAAATTAGAAAAAAAAACCAAGTTTTAGAGCTTGTTACCATAATCTAGAAATGGATTCTCAATAGCATTTACTGGATTTATTATGTGTGAACACTTATTACAGCAAAATTCAGCCTTTAATATTATAGGTTAATATTTGGTAGATAGTGACTTTTCCAATGCAAAAGGTATTTCCAGCCTTTCCAAGTATTTCCAGTTTGTGGCATATATCACAAGGTAGGCAAGTAATCTCCTGATGCTAAATTCTTTTAAATAACTTTTGAAAAGCTTTCAGCCAAGGCCAGACAAGGTGGTTGGAATCCTGGGGGAAGCTCCCAGGATAGGGCCTTGTTTGTGCATTTGTGTGACCTATTGAACTAAATAGTATAATGGAAACAGCTCCAAAATCTTCATGTGTGAACCTGGTTTTGGCCCTCATCCTCTCACATGTTTGCTAGTTAATGAGTAACAGATCAATTATTGATGATGTCAATTGCATGGGAGGATTCAAGAAGTGACTGAGGAAGAACAGGAAGTAAACTATACTTTTTAATTCAGCACCAGTACAATTAGCCAGTAAGGATTCTGGCCAATTGCACCATTTGGATCATCAATCCAACCCTGCTTCCAACTGTTTCACAAGTCCACCATATTTGTAGTAACATACCATAGAATAGAATAATAGAATCATAGAGTTGGAAGAGGCCCCATGAACCATCTAGTTCAACCCCCTACTCAATGCAGGATCTCCAGCTAAAGCATCCTTGCCAGGTAGCTGCCCAGCCTCTTTTTGAAGACTTCCAGAGAAGGAGACCCCACAATCTCTCTAGGCAATTGGCTCCATTGACAAATCGTTCTTAACTGTCAAGAACAGGGGTAGGCAACCTTTCCCCTTTAAGGGCCGAAGGACTTCAACTCCCAGAAGCCTCAGCCATGTTGGCCAATAGTCCCATGTTGGCCAATAGCTCCTGGGATTCTGGGAGCTGAAGTCCCTCGGCCCTTAAAGGGGAAAGGTTGCCTACCCCTGGTCAAGAAGTTCCTTCTAATGTTCAATCAAAATCTATTCTCCTTTAACTTCAAACCATTAAACCTGCTCCTACCCTTTGGGGCAGCAGAGAAAAAATTGCCCTCTCCTCTCTGTGACAGCCAGTGAGATATTTAAAGTGTGATCATTTTACCCCTCAGTCTTCTCTTCACCAAACTGAGCATGCCCAGCTCCTTCAAACTTTCCTTATACATTTTGTTCTCTGTTATCTTTTATCATCCTTGCTGCACTTCTCTGAACTTGCTCCAGTTTGTCTATATACTTTTTAAAATGAGTTGCCCAGAACTGAACACAGTACTCCAGATGAGGCCAGCAACCTCTTCAAGCACAAAAGCTATATAAATATGATAAACATATGGATGGATACAGGTACTACTCATAATCCTTTTAACCTATTCTCTCTTTAACCTATTCTCTCTTGCAGAGACTGAAGATCTGTCTTCACTTTAACCCCTTCCAATTTCCCCACATTGCCTTCCCAGATTTTACTAGTTAAGGCCCATATGGTATTATACAATGTGCAGGTGATGTTTTAGCAGCATGCAAAGTTTTGGAGCACTGGATGGTCAAATACAGTAGAGTGATGAACAACCTGTCATTTCATTATTCCACATTCAGTGAAGTGTTTCATTTGCAATACTTGGGAAGGAAATCAGTTTCGCCTCTTCAAATGTACTTACAATTTGGTCAAATATAATGAATTGCCCTTGCTATGTAGGTCGATCTATGTACTATTAAGGTTTATCAAAGGAAAATTATATATGTAATTCATTCTGCTTCTTAACATTGAATTATTCCCCTTAACACTTTTTGGAGGGCACATAATAGAAAAACAGAAATTCAAGAACTGGGTTCAAAGGTAAAATTGGAGTGATTATTTTTTACAACTAACAATGGTTGTAAATTCATTGGATTCATATTTTGATTTTGAAATACCCATTTTGTATCTCCCAGGCTTCTAACAGAAAAGAGTGTGACTTGAGGTAAAGATGCCATCACACTCCTTTCTCTTAAAAGCCTGGGCAATTGCCATGATGTACAAAATATATTGCTAAGATGCGCAAAAAAACAGAGATCCATTTACAAAATGTGCATTACTAAAAGTGTATAGACTTTTAAAAGTGCACATAGTTTAATCATTGAAGAGACTGTATTTTTCATAAACATTTATAACTGAAAATGGAAAGAAAAAAATGTACCTTTTTTAAAATTTGCATTCATTTTCTTATGGAGGAAATAATAGAATCAAAGAGTTGGAAGAGACATCAAGGGCCATTCAATCCAGGCCCCTGCTATGCAAGAAATCACAATCAAAGCACTCCCAACCTCTGTTTAAAGACCTCCAAAAAAGGAGACTCCACCACACTCCAAGGGAGTGTGTCCCACTGTCAAACAGCTCTTTACTGTCAGGATATTCCTCCTAAAGTTGAAGTGGAATCTCTTTTCCTGTAGCTTGCACCCATTATTCCGCATCCTATTCTCTGGAGCAGGAGACAAAAAGCTTGTTCCATCCTCAATATGACATCCCTTCGAATATTTAAACACAGCTATCATGTCACCTCTTATCTTTCTTTTCTCCAGCATAAATATACTCAGCTCTCTAAGTCGTTCGTCACAGGGCATGATTTCCAAACCACTTTGGTTGCCCTCCCTGAACACACTCCAGCTTGTCAATATTTTTTTAAAATTTTGGCAACCATTACTGAACACAATATTGCAAGTGAGGCCTGACCAAAGCAAAATAGACTGGTATTATTACTTCCCTCAGTCTAGACACTATGCTCATATTGATGCAGCTTAGAATTGCATTGGCTTTCTTAGCTACCACATCACATTGGTGGCTCATTTTCAGCCTATGTCCTTCTAAGACTCCTAGATCCATTTCACAGATCCCAGAAGAGAACCTATGGCATCCCACTAGTCATTTCTGTTCAGGATGTGGAGGAGTAATTGTTGAGTACCCAATTACAAATCCACCTAACAGTTACATTAGTCAGCATTTTGCTAGCTTTTTTTCAAGGACATCATGGGGAACTTTATCAGAGGCCTTACAGAAATCAAGATATGCTATATCTGCAGCATTCCCTTCATCTACCAAGCTTATGACTCTATACAAAAAAGAGATAAAATTAGTCTATCATGACTTGCTTTTGACAAACCCATGCCAACTTTTAGTAATCAAGGCATTCCTTGTAAGTGCCAACATGCATTCTTTTCTATGCTCTAAATGAGGGGTAGGCAACCTTTCCCCTTTAAGGGCCTAGGGACTTCAGCTCCCAGAAGCCTCAGCCATGTTGGCCAATAGTCCCATGTTGGCCAATAGCTCCTGGGATTCTGGGAGCTGAAGTCCCTCGGCCCTTAAAGGGGAAAGGTTGCCTACCCCTGCTCTAAGTGATGGTTAGTCATCCTTTTAAGGCCATAAGGCATCATGTTTTCTATTACCTTCCATTTAACCTCGGGAAGTTGGGATAAGCCTGGGATACCAGTTGTGTCAGGCCTGGGGAACTTGATTAGCTGGAATCATGGTAGAATTATGGGCATAGAATCAAAGAATCTTAGAGATGGAAGGAACCACAAGCATCATCTAGTAGTCCAAGTACCTAGCATGCAGTAAAACACAACTAAAGCAATCTTGGAAGATTCCCAATTAACCTTTGCTTAAAGACCTTCCAAAATGGAAAGTCTACAACCTTGTGCTGCAGTCCATTCCACTGTCAAACAGCTCTTACAGTAAATACAACATGAATATATGTGTCTCTGTGTGTGCTCATGTGCAGGCACATATGTGTGCTGTACTTCCTAAAGACACTGTGTGAATATTTCCACTCTCTGACACGTGCTTAACATGCAGCACCCAACCTGTGATGGAGAGGGGAAAAGAAGAAAAGGAAACCCTTTTTAAAAAATGTGATTTTGGGGGAGGAAGGAAAATGCTAAGGCTTTCAGTTTCCATGGACACCCATATTTTTGTGCCACAGTAAATCTCTCCTCTTATTAAATATGCATAACTAAGTTATAGCTAAAGATGCAATGGGAGGGTTTCAATTTCCTTTGTTTCCGTTAGGGAATTGCTAATGGGAAAAGAATATTTCTCAAGGCAATTATGACAGATTTTAACTTCTAGATTCCAGAGGTGGGTGAACCTTGAGCAAACTAATAATTTCCTATAGAAAGCAGTGGGAAGAGGGGCTGACTGTGAGCGTTGAGTGCTATGCCTAGGCCACAGTGCATTTGAGAACATGGAGCAGGAAGTGTTGTTTTGCCTCATAAAGCATATCCTACCAGCTACTTACACAACTCTGTTCTTTCAAAAGAGATTCATTGTGTCCTGTCTGAGAGAATTAGAAAAGATCATTTTCCTGGGGAGTGGGGGGAGGATTTTTACATCTCAATTGCATTGGATTCACCATGCCCTTCCACACTACAAAATTATAGCATTATGATTCTGGAGATTATTGTATGTCTTTTTCTCCCAAATTGGGCATGGGCTGGGCATGGGCTTAAACTGTTTAAAAACAGATGTTATCACACACCTTTGTGCCCAGCTCAGAGGTATTGCATACCCAATCTGGACTTCTCCCAGACTTCACAAAGAATAGGAAAGGCCCATTGTTTGCAAAGTCTAGGAGAAGTCTGGATTGGATGTGCGATGCCTCTGAACTGGACACAGAGGCAGGTGATAATATTCATTTTTTTAATGGTTTAAGTCTGTGCCCAGCCTGTGCCCAACTTGGGAGAAAAAGGCATGAGATAATCTCCTCTGTTTTAACTGCTGTAGTTCCACCCTATAGAATCCTGGGGTGTGTGTTATGATGAGGCACTAGAGCTCTCTGCCTGAGAATTTTAAATGCCCCACCCTAAATTTCAGATTGCAGGATTCCATAGGATGTGGAACCATGACAGTTAAAGTGGAACCACAGTGCTTTGTTGTGTAGTGTGAAAGATCCCACATTAACAAACTACGCTCAGAATCCTTTTTGATGTAAGCAGTGGCATAACTAGGTTCTGATCTGCACTGCAGAAATAATGACATTTGACACTACTTTAACTGCCATGGCTTAATGCAGGGGTAGGCAACCTAAGGCCTGGGGGCCAGATGTGGCCCCCGAGGCCTTTGGACCAGCCCCAGGCCGGTCCTGCCGCCACCGCCCCCCACCGCCACCCGCCATGATGATATTGATTATTGTTGTTATTACTTGTTCTTGGGGTTTTCTTGGCAAAATCTCCACAGAGGTTTTGCCATGGCTTTTCTGGGACTGAGAGAGTGTGCATGCATATTTTTTAAATTTTTTATTTTTTATTTTTTATTTTTATTTATTTATTTATTTATTTATTTATGGTACTTCGGCCCCCCAATTGTCTGAGGGACAGCAACCCGGCCCCCGGCTCAAAAAGGTTGCCTACCCCTGGCTTAATGCTATGGAATTCTGTTTTGTAAGATATTTACTCTTCAGTATCAGAGAACCCTGCTACTGCAATAAACTACAAATCCCAGAAGCAGTGTCAAACTGTATTATCATTATTAGGCTGTCAAGACGGATCTCTTCCGGCAGGCCTTTCCAGATTAATTATTCCTGCCTCGGATACAAATAGCCCACCCCAGTGATCCTTGCATGGCTCCATCTAAAGATGGTTAGGATTATTGTTGTTAGGCTTATATACTAGACATATTGGTTTGTATTGGGGTTTTTTAATTGAATTGTTGTTTTAAATTATTATTGATTTAATACTGTCTTAAGGGGGGGAGGGGTATGTTGTATTATATATGTTTTTACAGGGTATTGTATGTTTTATGGTTGTAAACCTCCCTGATTGGATTACCATTGGGCAGGATATAAATAAAATTTTATTTATTATTATTGTTATTATTTCTCCAGTGCAGATTAGACCTAGATCACCAAAGGCAAAGGTGACAGCAGGAGGGGAAAAACAGTGGTGATGGAACATTGCTTGTGTATGTTTCCTCCTTTCAACTATTTGGGGAAGGGGTGCTTCTGTTCCTTTTTTAATTATCCCCCACACACTTCTAGCATTGAGAAAGTTACTACTTCTCAGGTTCAGTTTGTTACCTGTATCAAAGACATAAGGGTGATCTCCCTTGTGAGGCAGTTGTTAAGGGGTGAACACCATAAAGATTAAAAGCACTCTGCAAATTTAAATGGCAATAAAAATGACAAATAGCAGGTTAGTAATTCTAAGTGCTGGCAAGAAGAGCCAGTTGCCTGGCCAGGTGGAACCTCTTTGGATGACTTCATCTCTCCTTCAGAACCAATTTCTTGTAAAAACGAGGAGGGGAGAGGAATAAGTGGGAAACTGCTGAAAATTACTAAACTTTGCTAGAGTTAGGTACAAAGCAATAAGTTCGTTTAAAGACCACAGGAAGTGTACAGGAGGGCAAATGTACAGCCATCCCTCATCTGCTCACTCAAAGCAGAGCTGCTGCACCTGGCTCTCTTTTCTCTCTGCTGGCAACAATGCTAGTTAGTTGTCCAGTACATCTGGAGGGCTGCAGGTTGGGGAAGGCTGCCTTAGGTGGAAAGACCTAACACCTGGCAGAACTTGGAAAACCTAAGGGTGGTATTGCAATCCCCCAAAGCTCACATCTATGCTGACCCAAAATATCTATAAAACTGCAGAAAATGTGCAAAATGTGATTGCATGACTGATATGCTCAAACAGTTCTGCTTCTGTGAATTTGATCTCAGTGCAACAAAAAATACAACCATATGTGAAGAGTTAATCACTCATGTGTATTACACTCACTGGATTGGGTGCATCCTCTGTGATATGGGGGGAAAGGGAGAGAAATGATGTCATAAATTGCTACATTTCTCAACATCTCACATATTTACATCCTTGGTTTGAAAAGAAGGGTGTCCTAGAACTGGAAACACTCCACCAAGGAGAAGGAGAAGGAGAAGAGCCATATGATGCTTCTTACTCCAGGACTTCATTAGAGAATATTCATTTGTACTGAAAATGTGTTTGGGGGGCAGAAAATCTGTTTTCTGCAACATATCTACACAGTTGCTCCTCCCAATTTGTGGGGGATCCATTCCGGGACACCCTCCCCCAAATGGCAGCTCACTAATATTCAAGCCCCATTGAAACTAATGGTGTGCGTGCCCGTGGTGTGCATGCAGCCATTTTAGCTATAGCTCTTGGCCCTCCCCATGAAGAGGAAGACCACAGACCCAAAGTCTGCAAATGGGGAGGGACAACTCTGTGTGTGTGTGTGTGTGTGTATAATATCTTAAGCAATATATCTTAAGCAAAATATACTAAATGAGATTCTACACTGTGAGTGTATTGTGTAAATATTGCATGCAAATATTGTACTACTGTGTTGTGCAACCCCTGTGTTCAATGGCAACACTGTACAACTGAATGCACTGAATGCATAACCAAAAGCATGACTCAGTGCATATCTGTATGCCTATCTGCATGTCCAATGGCACCATATGTGCAACTTCTTTTATGTAATCTTGAAATGAAGGTAAATGTCTTCCATCACACAAACATGTCCAACAGCTTCTGTATACATGTGTATGACACCAACAAAATCAACAAAAATGGGGTTTTGTTCAGAAAACACATTTTCTATTTCCCCCCCCATCACATGCTTTCCCCATAGGAATCACTTTCTAATTTTCATAAATTGAATAATGTTGTCCATGCAGAAACATGCTGCGTAGACAGAAAAATTTTTGCACTGAAATTGTATGCAAAATACAGACTCCTGCATTAAAAAATACTTTTTCTACAAAAAAGATGTTTTCTGGGTCAGAAGACATTTTCTGT
>JAIPUX010001880.1:49960736-49975220 GCA_020142125.1 Phrynosoma platyrhinos | reverse complement strand
GCAGGCAAAGACCTTTTTATTCTGACAGAAAGTCTTTAAAGAATAATCAGAAAAAAAATAAAACCAGGTTGAAACATATATTAAAACACACATACACACACAAGTATAGCAATTAGCAATATCCCGCCAATGGGCCTTATATAATTACTCATCAAATGTCTGTCAGAAGAGAAAAGTCTTTGCTTGCCTGTGAAAAGAAAGTAGGGAGGGTGCTAGTGTAACTCTCTGGGAAGGGAGTTCCAGAGCCTGGGGCAACCACCAAAAATACCCTCTCTCATGTTTCTACCAGATGTAACTGGGAATGTGTTGGGACAAAGAGAAGGGCCTCCCCCAGCAGATCTCAGAGAACAGGCTGGTTCATAAGGGAGAAAACAGTCCTTCTAATAACTTGGAACTGAACCGTGTGGGGCTTTAAAGTTACCTGGAAACTGACCGCTAACCAGTGGAACTGTTGCAACAAAGGGATTGTTCAATTGCTTGTTTAACTTAATTGCTTTTTATTATTTTAATTACCTTTTATGTCTGGAGGTGTATGTTTAAACTGCTTTAATACTGTGAAGAGTTTAATTCTATTTCAATGTTCACTTTTTGTATGCCTTTAGCTGTATTCTAGTTTTAAATTCTAAGCTGCCTTGAGTCCCAATTTTGGGGAAAAGGCAGGATAAGAATAAATCCATTAAGAATGACAATAATATTAATAATATCAGTTTTAGCTATACTGATTTTTAATCTGTGTTGTAAGACACCTTGAATCTTGTACTGGGAGAAACATAGTGTGAAGGTGACACTCCTTCTCCTTACTGCTTTTCTCAGATAGCAGCCCAATGGGTTTTGTTATCCCACCACTGCCACCAATTTGTGATAGAGACCTAATTTTCCCCAAAATTACTCAAGGGGTTTCAATAATAAAACATTTTCTTCAATATTGGTAGTGTGTAACTCTATCTTTAAAAGCATTTCACACAGTCATGTATTGAAACAATGTTATAAGTTTATTTACAGATTAACTTAAATACAGTATCACTTGTGTGGGATGTTGTTCACATTTGGTACATTACTGGCACATTTTTCTTGTTACACTTAAGGGTTCTTGTCTTTATACTTATTTGTTACAGTTACCCAAAACTATTCAAACTCTCAATTATATATTTGCTTATTTCACTTTTATTAACTGAATGTGCTTCACATTTCACTAACTACTATTTGCCTCAGATAATGACACTTCACTTTCACCAGGACACTCCTAGTCCTTTCTTGGCCACTTGCAAAACCTTTAAACTGCTTTCCTCTGCAGTATCAACTAACCACTAAGGTTCTTCATACCACTCAGGGTGTACAGCAACTCTGGGCCTTTACAAACTGCCAGAAATAATGCAGCTTGATGCCACTTTAACTGTCCTGGCTCAGTGCTAAGGAACCATGGGAACTGTAGTTTATTGTGGCACCAGAGCTCTCTGACAAAGAAGGCTCAATGTCCAGAAAAAAAATACAATTTCCATGATTCCCTAGCACAGACTCAGGACAGTTAAAGCAGCCTCAAGCTGCATTATTTCTGGCAGTCTGTAAAGGCCCTCAATCTCAGTTCTATTCCTAATCAAGACCATAAACAACTAACCCACTCTCTCTTATTTCTCCTGCAGTATTTATACACTCCTAACTCTCCTCTCATTGGCTGGCGTTTGACTCATCCTGATTGGATTTTGCCAGGGTTCCTCTTGTCTGCCCAAATCTGCCTTATCACCACACCTAGCTTAGTAAATAAATAAATAAATAAATATGCCAAATAGGTGTGCTTCATTCAAATATTTCATTGCAGTGTGAAGTGTAGTGTCAGTTCAGTTTGATTTCTATTATTTATTGTTACAGATTGAGGCTCCCTAATCCAAAATACTTGAGACCAAACTTTTTTTTTGAGGGGGGGATTTTGGAATATTTGCATACACATAATGAAGTGTCTTGGAGATGAGACCCATTCATTTATGTTTGTGTCTTGGAGATGAGACCCATTCATTTATGTTTCATATACATTTGTGTTTCACATACATGAAATTCATTTCTGTTTTGCATATGTCTTATAAACATAGCCTGAAGTTAATTTTATACATACTATTTTTGAATAACTGTGTGCATGAAACAAAGTTTGTGTGCACTGAACTATCAGACAGTAAAGGTGTAGCTATCTCAGCCACTCATGAGGACAAATTTGGATTTTGAAGTATTATTTCCAGATAGGGGCTATTCAACCTGTATATATATTGAAGAAATAGTAGTAATCTACAGACAGTGAAAAATGGTGAGTGATGCAGTTTGATACCACTTTGAGTGTTGTACCTCCATCCTATGGAATCCTGGCATTTGTAGTTTTGGAAGTCTTTAGCTGTCTCTGCCTCACAGAACTACAAATCCCCAAATTCTGTAGAATGGAGCCATCACAGTTAAAGTTGTGTCAAATTGCATTATTTCTACCAGGTAGATACACTGACAGATGTAGGATCTCAGCCACTGATGTCAGAGTCATAGAAGTAGATGATATTTCTTGGAAGAAGAAAAGGAATGGTGGAGTTTGCCTTCATTCTTAAATGATGCAGAACTGTATTCTGTCACAATCAGAAAAGTCACTCTTGTGATAACTACTCCAGGAATCCCCAGACTATAAAATTCCAGATGTTTTAATTCAAAAAGAAACTTTCCAAGTTCTGAGTGCTGTTGGCATGTGCCAGAATGGTCTCCACTCAGATTCATAAGAACCAGAAGAAGGAATCTATTAGTTACTTGTGCTTCCATAGCCCCTGAGGATGCTGAGTCCTACCTGGGTTGTTTTAGTGTTCATTGGTGCTGAAATAATTTCCCTAAGCCTTTTGTAATTCTGCAAAATCTAGGGCTTTCCACAAGCCTAATGATGACTCTTTCTTGTGGATGGTGGTGCTGTTTTGGCTACTAATAATGTGAATGCTGACAACCAGAATGAACTTAAAATAAATGCACTGATTTTTTTTTTATTATTATTTCCACCAGGAGTTTAGGTCTGTGCTGAGGTTTTCATTTCCTTTCTCTGCTGTCTTGTTTTGGATTTAATATGCAGAACTCCTTGTTTTACTGTGCTTTTTATCTATCTTTCCCTGCTTTTATATTTAGGGAGGCGGATGTTAGTTTTTAAAAGATTAAAGGCAAACCACCTGGGGAAGCCTTGCCAGGGCTGAAAGGAAGAATATAAATCTTTGCAAAACTGGAATAAAATAAATAATAAATGAATAGAAATAAGTGGTGTTATGTTTTAGAGGTTCTGTAGAGAGCCAAATTTGCAAAAGTCACAATGAAAACCAAACAATGGAAGTGCCTGGAGACTAGAGTGAACCAAGTACTAACACAGACATTTATAGTGTTGTAATTCCATTCTGTGTGATTCCCCACTTACCAGCAGTACTGATGGTCACTTCCTTGAACTCTGCTTAGAAACTTCCCAAGACAGCTGACTTAACACTTTTGGAAGGAGAAGAAATTATCAGGTGTGGAAGATCTGTGGGCCTGTAGATGTTGTCTCCAATGCTGTGTAGTTCATGAGAGTACATAAGAAATCATTAGCAGAAAAGTCTAACCACCTCACCAAACTACAAATCCCAGGACTCCATAGAATAAAGCCTTGACAATTAAAGTGGCATGAAAACACTATAACTGTATGATGTGTATGCAACCTCCATAAGGCTGTCCTCACATTCACAGTGAATGATGTTTAAAATGTGTCATGAATGGCAAACATTAATAATAATAATAATAATAATAAATTTTATTTTTATCCCGTCCCTCTGCATAGCAATCGGGGCAGCTCACAATTAACATGCATAAAAATTGAATGAAAGAAAACTGAAAATTCAAGAAGAAGAATATGTCTAAAGCCTAGAGTAGTCTTTATATCTTTTGCAGCATCACAGGCACTAGATCAGCAATCTCTACCCTATATTAATAACTGCAGTCTAAATATGAAAAGCTGGGGTTAGAGTGGTAAAAGCCACAGGTATTAATAAATGACAATATAGTAAAATCAGAAAGAGATGCGGGTCATTTGTAATCCCACAGAGTGAGATAGCTTTTCAAGGTCATTTGCAGGCCACAGAAACACAAGTACCTTATTCCTATTATCCCTAATTACCCAAATTGGGAACTGATGGCAATGCTTTCCATTAAGATTTCATATGCAACCAATTATATGAACCCTATGTGTGTATCAGGATAAACAGATCTCCTAGTGTCACATTATCTGTAGGAAGGGACAAAGATCACTGGGGTAATGAGGCATTCCACTGAACTGAAGAGAGGTGTGTGAAGTCAATTAGAATAGCAACCATTTCCAAGACACCCACCGTGAATAGGATTATATATTGTGGCCTAGTGCATAGCACACAGGCTTATGTTGGTTATGTTTGCTAGCATGTACAATGCTTGTATAAATTACAATCATCATTGGTACAAGCAAAAAAATTGTTTATTATTATTTGATAACACAAGGGATTAGAAACTGCAAGAAACTGCAGAATCCAAAGCTTGTGATACAATGGGCTTACTGAATGGCCTTACATGGATTTCAGTAACTCATCCTTTGTTTTCTTTCTGTAAAGCAAGTGATCATCTTTACAGGTCTGTTGTGAATCTGAACAATGTAAGTTCTGGAAAGTAGTATATGCCCTTAAAGTGATGATATATCTACAGTTATATTAATTGATTTGTTTGTTTTTCTTGATAGCAAATCAGTTTGTTATTTGTTATTCATTTTTGTTACCAGATATCAGTCTAACAATGAAATCTTCAGCATGTTTACTTAGATCAGGGGTGGACAATATGTAGTCCATGGTGAGTGTTTATCCTTCCCATTGATTGTGGCTAGCAGATTCCTGTGCCCACATCACCCACCCACCCCCTTTTTCAAAGCAGGGAGAATTACCACACCTAGATGTATCTGGAAGATGTGATTTTCCATTTAACAAAAGGTACAAACCCCTCCCCAAAATTTCCCCCAAAAGTTTTTTTAAAAAAATCCAGAAGATTTCCAACCACCTCTAGTACGACATTGTTATAGTTACCCCCTAGATTAGAGATAAAGCCCTCTATGTCCAACAAAAAACACCTTGCTGCCCCAGACAAAGCACAAGATGACACCACCCTCCTTTCCATTGACTGACTGACAGGTGAATCTTATTTTTCAACACTGTGAGCAGGATAGTGTCCTCCACCATAGCTAAGAATGGTAGGATGGCTCCAAGAGTGGAAAATGACTAAGGAACTCAGGAGAAATGGCTGAGGAGGGTGCTGCTGTTTAAAACAAAAAGAAAAAAACCCACTTCTCAAAGGAAAAAACCAGTATACATAGATAGCTGCATACCTTTTTCTTCTAAATTGCCTTTCCCCTCCACAAAGAACAACAATCAAAAAAGTGGCAATCTGGGAACACATTTGCATCTAATTTTCTCCAGCAACCCACCTGTTTCTTTCGTCCTTTGAGTGTGCAAAATTGGATAATATGCCCCCCAATGCAATTTTTCACCAGTGATGGCTTGTTTTTGTCTGTTTTTTTGCTTGAAAAACAACAGAAACCAACATGGTTTCCAGATAGCTGCATTTTTTTGTACAAAATTACTGATTTTTTTTTCACACACAAAAACACAATATTGCATATAAAGTGGATATGTAGAACCAATTGTGTGTGGGGGGGGTTATGCTTTTGCAGGTTATTTTTAAGCAAAAACCATCTGCACACACTTATTTCTTGAAATCATTTGGCATGTATAAACAGCAGGCAAAACCTGTACAACATTGTTTCCACTGTATTATTCTTCCCAACCGAGTGTCAGGAAGCCTGTGGTTTAGCCAGGAAACAAATAGTGGTGAATATTTGTTCCCCATCTGATAAAATATATTGCCTTACTGTAAAGTACAGCAAGCTTTCTGGGCCCCAGTGCTCTTCAAACCTTATGTGCAATCCCAATGATGATATACTCTAAACAACAGAAAGCTTCTCACAGGGCAAATGTCTTGATATTACTTAGAAAAAACAAACAAAGCCACATGGCTGAGACATAAAGTTCGTTCTCAGCATCTTTCCCAAATCCTAATTTCAAGATCTGCTGCAGTAGCCAATAAACTATTCCCAAAGCAGACTCTCCCCCCTCTTTCCCCCATAACTTCTGTAGTACAAAAGCAAGTTGCTGAAGGACAGCAAAAAAAGGAAGGCTTCCGAATTTATGAAGGTTGATTTTAAATACTTCAGGGCACCAGTCACTGACTCAAATAAAATCTAATGAGGGAGGGGGAACCTGCAGTGCAAAGTCTTGTGCTTAAATCCCTCAACTTGCCTCATCCTCTTTACTACCCATACTACAAATGAACATGCAGATTCTCGCCAGTATAAAGTGACAGCATCTCCTTAGTCACTGGTGTGCAGGTGGAGAGGAAAAGGCACCATTTTCCATACTATTATGTTAATATTCAAAATGTACAGCTGCTAGAGAATCTTAAAGCTGAAGAAAAATATGCTATCTCTGTTCCAAGTGGCAGAGAAACAATTAAAGCCTTTAAAAATGCTGTACAGGCTGTTAGCCGTGCCGAGTTTTGTAGAGAGCCATAAGAATTAAATTAGGCCCAGTTTAATAAAGATAAGAAATTAATTGAACTTTTTAGAAGTCTAGAAAGATGAGGTTCCCTCCCTCTAGATGTGAGCTTCACATTTATCATGGACAACAATGTAACATAAATAGTGAAAAAGGAATGACTACGAGAAAGGAGAAAATGAGCTACATCTGCCTTTAAAACAATAGATGGGTGGGCAGTACTGAAGCATTTAGGGGTCACTTTTAGTACAAACTTGGGCAAGTCTACTCAGAAGTGAATCCCATGGAGATCAGTGAGGTCTTCCCACTGATCCCCCAAGTATGTTTAATAGCATTGCAGCCTTTGTTGCTCTTAGTTTCTTTCAAGTCGACTTCGGCTTGCAGCAACCCCATTATAGGGTTTTCTGGATAAGATTTATACTGATACTAGAGATGTAGCTCTTGTATGCAAGAATGACTGCAGTTAGCTCTTCCCTTCCATGCACTTGTCATCCATGGATTGGACCATCCATGGATAGCCCTGCCCCACCCTCCCCAATGGGTGGCACATGCACGCAGCTGTGCCAATGCAATTGCATGCATGCCGTGTCACCATTGGGAACAACAGGATTTACAGTCCTGCAGATTTTGATATCCACAGGGGGGTCCAGAACAGAACCCCCATGGATACAAACATCCAACTGCATTTTCATGTTTCTCCTTCTAGGTGACATTGCAAGATTTTTCGTACATTTTTTATTTTTCATGTTTCCATTTTCGTGATTTGTTTTTCATTTCTACAATAAAGCCTTCCAATTTTCAACAGGTAATTATGTTACCTGTCATTCGTTGGCTGCAAGCTCTGGATATTTCCATTTTTATCAGGAATATGTTATGAAGAAAGAATGTTTTCAGCTGAAGAGTGCCTGCATGGAGAGGTGAGCCAGCTACATGGAGAACTAAGCAATAGGGCTTCAGTTCCAGTACTGATCTCCAGAATCCATAGACTCAGTGGGCAACTAATGAGGTGCTAAGGCAAACATTTAGGGCACAGTTCACTAATGCAGTTGGCCTTCCAGATCCACAGATTCTTTATCCATGGATTCAATCATCCATGGCTTGAAAATATTTTATATATTTTATATTTTCAAGTCCCATTAAATACGATGACATAGTGAAATCGTGTACCTTATATAAAATAGCAAAATCAAGTTTTGCTTTTTGGATATATATACAAAAAGCAAAACTTGTTTTTGCTATTTTATATAAGGTACACGATTTCACTATATCATCATATTTAATGGCACTTGAGAATCCACAGATCTTGGTATCCACAGGGGGTCCTGGAATCAAACCCCAGCTGATACAAAGGGCACGATATATCCAATTTAAACAAAATGCACCCACACACACAAAACATCCTTTCAGGAAGCAGCTGATTTTTTGAGCTGGACATCTGGCTGCTCCTAATGCTAGGGCTAAATGCCATTTTATACTGATAAACAGTCAAATAGTCAACTCCATGAAGCAATGTCTATGTGATTTGCCCACCAGCCTTTCAGTAGGAAGCATCTTCCAGCCATGACCCAGACAGAGCATAAGTGAACAATGTTAGAGCTTGGGAGAGGAACTTTTGGACCAGCTCCCAGAATCCCGTGCTAGATGGTGGACCCTGGGAATTGCCTGGTGGATTCTGGCTGTCTTAATCCAAAAAACAATTCAAAGTTCTGGACAAGAGTTCAGTATTATCAGGGGATTATGACAGAATCCAGTAATGCCAAAATAAGAAGTAACAAAGGAGATTGCCATGTTTTGTTTTTAAAACCAACTTACCCCTGTCGTTTTCAAGACTATTGCGGGATACAGTTAGGTATTATCACATGGAAAATGCTGCCACTGCCTGACTGCATCCCACCTAAAACCCAGCTACAAGCTGCACTCAGATGGCTGATTTGCAGTCGGGAAGCTCCTGACTTTGAAAATCAGCCATCTGAGTGCAACTTGTAGCCAGGTTTTAGGCAGATGCAGTGGGCAGTGGCTTTGGCAGAATTTTCCATGTTATAATAACTGACTGCATCCCATAATATACTTGAAAATGGCAGGGGTAAGTCGGGTTTTTTGTTAATGTGATAAACTCCAAATGTTTACCAGAATCCTATCTGGCCTGTTAGACTACATCACTTTACATATACCTAGCTACACAGAAGAGCCAGCATGGTATAGTGGTCTAGGGTATGAGCATTGGACTGACTGGAAACATGGTTCAAATCTTGGTTTGGCCATGGAAACCCATTGGATGACCTTGGGCAAGTCACTCTCTCAATCTTGAAGGATGGCAATGGCAAACTCCCTCTGAAGAAACTTGCCAATAAAACCCCATGATAGGTTTGTCTTAGGATCACAATAGGTTGGAAACAACTTGAAGGCACACTACCACCACCACCACCAGAGCAATGCTACACTGCAGAATTTACTGAATTACAAAGGTGTGTAATGGAAAACCAGAAAGAATGCCTGATAGGCATCAGTGTATGGTGCCTATCGGTGACAATTGTCCATTGTGTACAATTAATGCACAATGTACACAAAGTGCATTGGGCATTTTGTCAACTCTGCCACATAATAATATAACAGCAACCTTCTACTGGATATGCAACTGCATAGTTCTAATTTATGCAGTTGTAAGTCCATTTACAAAGATGCAAGGCCTCAACAAGATTCTGGCCATTAGTCCTAAAACATGCCCCAGAAGTATTTTCTTTATAAAAAGACACAGACCAATGACCGTCTTCATGTTCCAACTCAGCAAGGCTTCCTCATCTTGATGATCATTGTGATAAACAGGCAAATAGCTTTTTCTTTTCCATCAGAGGATAACATGATGGAATAGCCAAGGAACACTGATAATTTATTTCCTATTTTAGAGAGGATCTGCACTTCTCAAGGGGATATGCACACCATTTTTCAAGCTTTGAGTCAATCTTCTAAAGAAGTTGTCTGTAGATCATGATCAGATTTGTCTAGGGTGTGTTATCCATCATGGTGCAATGAAAATCATTCATTTTTCAGATAGTCAGGCAGAGTCAACACCACTCCTTTAAAGCAATGGAAAGAATGATAAGATCCATATACTTCTAAACAAGGAAAAGAGTAAACTCCATTACAGAAATCCTGAGGGTGAGAACAGGAGAGTTGCATATGACAAGCATAGAAATTCACAAAAAATCCCTCCCTCTGTCCTGACCCCCTTTCTTTGGTTTACACCTATTTTGTGCCAAAACAAATTCTCAAGCCTCATATGCTAAAGGCAATGGCAATGGAGTGACATGTGATATATGGCATTTTCATTTCATTGCTTTGCTTGTGCAATCCTTTACTCCAAGCATTTACTCCAAAGGATTTACATCTCTCACAGCTTAGCAACCAACATTGAAGAAGTAGCCATACTTGCTGAGGGATTCTGAGAATTGTAGGTCAAAGAAGTAACTTCTCCCAGCTCTCTCCTCTGGCTACCATGATGCGGCACTCTATGAAATGTAATATTAATACCCCATACATGATTGATTTCAAAACTTCCAGTGCAGCAAAAAGGAACCAGTTTGCATCTCAAGCCTTTTTGTCACAGATGTAAAACAAACAAACAAACAAACAAACAAAAAACTTGAAATGGAATGCATCAAGCACATCTCTGTTCTGCAATAGGCAGTAGCTTGGCTAACACACACACTGAGTTCATACAACTGTAAATCCCTAATTAGTTAAGTGAAATGAGTGGCGGGTTTTCAACCATCAAATAATTATGCAAAATGGAATGCAAATTTTGAAGGAAATGAGCACAATAATGGGTGTAGATGATAGAGGCAGTGTTGACGGAGAGAGAGAGAGAGAGAGAGAAAGCAAAAGATGAACAGAATGACTAAGGGACTTTTTTCTCACTCACAAAAATGTTTTTGTGCAACATGTTGCAGCCCTGGCTCGATACTGTCAACATGTTGTCTGTCCTGGCACCTTGCCATAAGCCTCTGGTCTGGAACAAGGCTCTTGTCTCAGTTAAATTGCATGTTAAAGAATTTGCAGGGGGAGAGGGGAGTGTGAAAAAAATGAACAGTGTCAGAACTACTGATACCATGTGGAAAATACATAGCTTGTTTATTTATAGATTTTTAGGGGAAAAGCATGACTAAATAGCCCAGAGGCTATTGAAAGCTAAACAAGGTCAGCCCTCGTTAGTATTTGAATGGGAGACCACCAATGAACACCAGGTCCTGTAGGCTATATTTCAAAGAACGGAACTGGCAAAACCATCTGAGTAGTCTTTGCCTAAGAAAACCCTATGAAATTCATGGGGTCATCATGCAGTTTGAAGGTACACACACACACACTTAAAAGCAAAGCAGCTTAATTTATATACTGCTTCATATTGAGCTATGGGATGTCTAAGCAGTTTACAACTGTAAGTTCATTGCCCCCCAACAGTTGGGTACTCATTTTAGCAACCTCAGAAGGATGCAGGCCTGAGTCTACCCTGAGCCCTGACTGGTATTGAACTCGCAACCTTGTGGTCTATGAGTGAGTGGCTGCAGTACAGGCATTTAACCACTGCGCCACCAGGGCTCATCATTTAGAGACCACTTACCTCTGAATATTTTTTTTTTTTAAAAAATCAATATACAGAAAATCAAAATACAACATTTACATTACCCATAGAAGAAGGTTTAAAGATTAAGTATACTAGGAAGGCTTGCAAAAATAGGAAAGCCTTCATAGTGGCATCCTAAAGGGAGAATAGGGGATGCTCTACCATGAGTGCAGAAAAATAAGAGGGTGCAGTGGGCCTGGGAGCCTCTACCTCACTGAAGTCCCAGAAAAGGTAAGAAGGGCTCAGCTGCAAGAAACAAGAAATTGAACAACAGACACTCACAACCTGCCTCAAGGCAAGCCTTTCTCCTCTCCTTTTTCTCTTGGAATTTACTTGACTAAGGTGCATTTGCACTGCAGAAATAATGCAGTTTGGCACTGCTTTAACTGCCATGACCCCATCCTATGGAATGCTGGGATTTGTAGTCTGTGGTGGCACCAGAGCTCTCTGACAGGGAAGGCTGAATATCTCACAAAATTACAAGTCCCAGCATTCCATGGCAGTGAGCCATGGCTGTAAAAGCAGTGTCAAGCTGCATTCTTTCTGCAGTGCAGATGTAGCCAAAGACAAAAAAGGAGGTGTGAGAGAGGGGGCAGGGGATGGTAGGTGCTGCTTCCTTTTGAAAAGAAAATTGTTTGTCCTCAAAGAAGTTGCCCTTTTAGTCTGCTGCAGGAAAAGGGAAAAATGGGGGGAGAAGACTCTAGGAGACCCTTTAAGACTAACTGTCTTATATTTTAGCATGAGTTCATTGGGATATCTGTCTATTCTTTATTTTATCCACTTCCTCACATGCAATGACTGAGGAAGTGGGTTGGTAACCACAAACACTCACTTCTTAATTTTCTCCCACTTTGAGGAAATGGGAGCAGTCTTTAAAACACTTTATTTCTTCAGGAGTTATACTAGATAATGATCAAGAAGCCACTCCTAGGAAGAGGATATTGGCTGAATATTTCTGTAATGTGGAACGGCAATTGCAGTTGCATTGATTCCATGCACCTATTCCATTGAACAAACAAGCCTGAGCTTTGCCCACCATTGTGCCACTGACAACCATCCAGCTATGATGTATGGATGAGGTTGGAACCAGGGGCATGAGTAGTGGGATGTGAACCTCACCAGGTGACACCTTAGAGGCAGGTGGTCAGTTTGGAAGTCACTTACTGTCCATCCAAAAACTCCTCCAGCCACTCCTCCCTGTCTGCTGCTGTTGCTTCTCCTTCCACCACCACCTCTTTCACTCTTCCTGACTGACACTGCCTGATCAAGCCAGGTGGAGCTCCTCCAATGGTGATGGTGGTGCTAGCAGCAGCATCCTCTTCCACATCTTTCCCTCTTCCCTTCTGCAGGTTCAGGGGAAGTCAGATCCACTGGGAAGTCTGGGCCTTTCACCTCTGTCTTTGCTCCATGGGTGGAGAGATACAACCAAGACTGTATCCCTCCCTCTGCCAACAGCTCCCACTCATTAGAACTGTGGGATGCTTGCCTGCCTGTGGGTGACAACATGAGTCACCACACTGGGGTGACACCAACCCTAGTGAGGCTGCTGGTGGGAAATAACCACAGTGTAGGATACCATATCCATATAGCCTAAATATGTCTGTTATGGCCCTAGTCCTCAACAGCTATAACTTGCCACAGTTTTGAGTAAACATAGGAACATGTTCAAATGAAAGAGTTCCTGTGAATGGATGTCACTTACAACTCAAATAATCCAGGCATAGGATGAGAAATGCTAGACAGTGATAAATCTTCCTGAAGTTCTTCCACCCTGAAGCATGTTAGTGGACCTGATAGTAATGTACAAATTCTAACCCTGACACATGGGCATTTAAGTACGTTCATCAGAATTCTCCCCTACCCTCTTCTCCCTTGTGCTGCTGTTGGTTAGTGTATCCATCAAGAGATAGATGGCATGGAACACCGTCTGGATCTGTACAATAGTTTCTGCATTACAAACTCACTCCACTGATGTTTCTGGGATGAAAGAGTGCAAATTAGTTTGACTAAAGATCCCATGATATTCATTTTTAATCACTGCTCTCAGAAGGTTGGCACATCAGTCATGACAAGATTCTTCCTGAACACTTGTCTTCCCCAAAATTGTAGGCACAGATCCTTTCCACTTCAAATTCACATCAGGCATCTAAGCAGCTTCTGATGACTTAGAATCTCACAACCTTGGCAACTGAAACAGATGAGTTTAATAAAAGAGCCATGCTGCTTTCCGAAGGGAAGTGTAACTTTGTATGTCAATGTCTTGGCTTGGCAGAATTGCATCTGATTGATAGGGATGTTAAGCCCAAACTTACCTTGGGGGGGGGGGAGGAGGGGAGGGGAGGGGAAAAGGAAAAGAAAAACATTTGCTTTGAGCACCTGAGCCTGGTAAACAATATAAATTAGAACCTCCCCAGTTTTAGAGTTTGTAAATGGTGCTGGTATTTCCATCTGGCCCAATAACAGCATACAAGATAACGTCAATCTAGGGATGCATTCTGGAGATGCTGTACTTTTCTCTCCCAACACATTATGAAGAGTATGAGAGAAAACATATTTGCCTCACTTTCATAACTTTCCAAAGATATCAACAGGGCCTCGTGAACTTTACCCGCTCCTTGAAATGCTAAATTTCAAAAGATCTTGGAAGCAATTTATTACTAACAAGGTATTTGCATCGGCACAAAGGACTCTAACGCATTATTTTGGGTATAACACTTTTGGCCACAACTTTATTTGTACAGGGTCGTAACATAAGTTCAAATAACAATCAAATTCAGTACTTGTAAACATTTATAACATATATTCTTGGCGCATGCGTGCCTGCGATTAATTGTAATCGCCAATGTTTTAATCGATCCTTAAATCAAGCATGTGCCAAGGTATAACTCTCTTAATCAACCTTCTACCAATTAACCCCCTCCCCCCCAACCGGATATGATGTCATACAACTAACTCATTAACAAATGACGTCATTAATTTTAATAATACGTCATTCTATTTAATTTAACCCAAAGACATCATCTATTATTCAAATTATTCATTTATTCACATATTAATTCCCAATTAACCTATTTCCACCCCTGGGGGGGGGTCCCTGCCCGCCAAACTATTCCAAATTCTTAACTGTAATACTAAGACCCTGTAACATAAGTTGCGACGATTAACTTGATATCTAAATATTTCAAATTCCATACATGATCCTTACATTGATCAAAACTGCTGCAATTACATTGCCAACATTTTAGTCTTTATATTCTTCACCCCACT
>JAIPUX010001880.1:49948493-49960636 GCA_020142125.1 Phrynosoma platyrhinos | reverse complement strand
CCGACGCAACAGTGAGCCCCTCCCGACGCGTCGGGGAGGCTTCTTTGTAATTAATTTCTTTCATCAATATGAACATATAACTAAAACCCATTGTTTAATGTTATTTCTTTTATAGTGTAACCATAACTTTTACATATGCCTATAGTTATATGGATGTAATCTCACAAAATTATGGAGGAGAAATATCACATGGTTCAAGTTTTGGCTTGTGTTGATGCTGTAGCCTGCTGCATTCGTATGTTTTTATAAAATTAACTATTTAGTTACCTTTGAGAAATGGGAAAGTAAAGAGCGACTTTCAAAATTGTAACTATAACAATAGCGGTTATAGGGGGTCTACAGACTATAAGTGTAGCTGATTAATTTTTAAAATCCCTCTAGCTTTCTTCAAAAGGTTTTTTTTTTATAAAAAAAGTAGAGCATTTATCCCACTATGATTGCAGAATCTGGTGTGCCTTTCAGTGGGCTTTGGCACAAATATTATGAGAGAGACACTGATAGTGAATGGCAGAGAAATGTGTGGCAATATAGAAGTAGAACAGAAGTTCACTTATTCCTAGTGTCAGCTGGCAGTTCTAGGTAGTCTGCTCAATTATGATAAAAGAAAGAGAAATGTGCAATCATACAGTTATAGAATATGCAAACCCGCTTTAGATACTCCTCCAGATGTGATTAATAATTTCATTTGGGATATGGTAGGACCATATCTAAAGAGCCAGTGTGCTCTTGTGAAATGAGCATTGGACTACTACTCTGGAGACCAGGGTTTGAATCCCTGCTCAGCCATGGAAATCCACTGAGTAACCTTGGGCAATTCACACACTCTCATCCCCAGAGGAAAGCAAAAGCAAATCCTCTCTGAAAAAATCTTGCAAAACCAAAACCAACCCTGTTATATGTTCACCTTTGGATCACCATAAGTTGAAAGTAACTTGAAGGTAGACAGCTATGAAGTACAAGGATCATACCTGATGACCCTGTCCCACAGTTGTGCCTCTGTTGTTTTTGTTGGCTGCATGTTCTGGGAAACCATGCCTGTATATGGGTTTCTGCTGTATACATATAGTTTATCTCTATGATGGGAAACCTTTATTGGACAGAGTTCCAAAACATGCAGGATCTTACACATCTATAGCAGGTTCCCCTCTACACATGTGTCCCTCCAGTACATAGTCAAGGCAGCACAGCAGGGTAGCAGTGCCATGTCAGAAGGGGTCAGCAAGACATAGCCCCACCACCTTCTTCAAACAGTTGTTAATCACACAAGGGGAGACATGGTCAGATATGTGTGTATATGCTAGGAATGGAAACAATATTTATGGTTACTTGTTTCTTGGCTAAAAAAATTACACAGGTGAGGATTTTGTGCAGTTTCTACCTGGTACTCACACATGTTATTCTGTACATGTTATTCTGTACATGTTATTCTGTACAGAAACATGTATAATTTTTGTACACAAAATTGGTGGTATTTGAGGAGAACATGTGAAACTGTTTTTTTCACAAAAGCATAATTTTTGCATAAGAAACACATTCCTCAGAAAACTTTCCTTTTATGGTGAAAAATTGGTGGGGTTTTTGTTTTGTTTTGTTTTGTTTTGTTTTTTGTTTCTGGAAAAGAGCAGGTTTTGCATGAAAAACTCTTTTTTTGCACAAAACCTGTGATTTTCCCATACCCTCCCCATGTTTCTGTACCGAACAATTCCCTGAGCAGTTCATGAATGTTGCACAAAAAACACGTAGAAGTATTCATTTTCTCCCATGATAGGTAGAAAACTGGAAATGGATGAAGTAATCAAAGATTTGCATTCTTAGTACATATATATGCATGCATAAGTATTTGTGCCAGTGTCTGTATGGTTCAGCCCATGTGCCCATGTACATGGGCAGCCCCTGATCCCATCACCATACACAATCCTTGAAGGCTGAGATTTAGCTCATTTCCAGAGTTGGGAACCTGTACTTACCTCATTATTTGGTCTCGCTCTTCATTATTGTAAAGTGGGTTTTTCTTTAGAACAGAAATTCAGGCATCAGAGTCTGTAAAGGGTTGGGAGAAGAAAAGTAGCTGCTAAGGACAAGGGGCATTCTATCAGGTATGGTCAGTGAAGTAAATGCTTGGGCAGAATTCAAATTACAGGGACTGACTTGCAACCTCATGTCCAAATATTAGGCAACATTGGGGTTCTCTTAGTGACTGAGAAGGAAGTGATGTGAAAGAGGAAGAAATCATGTAAAGTGAATAAATGTTAAATACATGTATTTTTCTGAGCATGTTTACAAAAGACAGAGAAAAGAAGAGCAGCCAGGCCACATCTCTCAAGCCTAGACTTTATTGTAATTAAACCTAATACCACCACTCCCCCCCCACACACACACACCATCCTCTCCATCACTTTTCCATGTGTGTCATGTCTTATTTGGATTGTAACCCAGAGGACACAGACTGTCAGTTTAACCATTTGTAAGCCACTTCTAGATTTTCAGGGTAAAGGATGGAGTATAAATACATCAAACAAATAAATAAATACATGTGACTGGAAACTAAATATTTCCATAGCAATGTACACCAGCCAGCTTCAATGCTGTAAGCATTAGTGATGCAATTTCATAACGATCCATTCAGACAGTGTGCAAGAGCCTGAAAAAAACAGCTTGAGACAAATCCTTCCCTCTGGGAAATGCCATCCGAGAAAATGTTAATCTGACAAATACACAAAAGACTGTCCTCTGTTGGTGAAGCATGAACAACCCTTCTATATTTTTGGTATTTGATTTATCTCTTTCTTGAAAACTAGAGGGGGGAGTGATTGTTACCCACTCATCATAACAGATAGTTGGGAAGTAAAGAGACATCAGGGCCACCTCATACGGAAAATTTGATATTGTCTCACCATCTTTGACAATAGATTTGAAATTAATCAGAGGAGAAATGTCTCATTTGATTACATTTAAGCATGAACATGATCAGTTGCATATAATTTTAACTCCACTGTTGCATGTCCAGTTCCTTTTTTTATTTTTTATTTTTAAAGAAGAAGATGAAAAACTTTACCCACAGATATGTAAGATTTAGTATTATGTGAAAGGAAAGCAGCCTGGAGACTTGGAGGCAGCATTAGAATTCAGCCATCTCCTATGTTATATGTGTACTTTCCCTGCCTTGCCAAACTACTACAGTATCTCTGATCAAACCTGTATGGATGTTATTCATTGGATTTTAAACATCACTGAGAAGGAGGCAAAACTAACTTCTAGCAAGGCTACCAATACAGCGCTATTGGAATATCATAGAATCACAGAGTTGGAAGAGACCTCAAGGACCATCAGGTTCAACCCCCTGCCATGCAGGAATACACAATCAAAGTACCCCTGGCAGATAGCCATCTAGCTTCTGTTTAAAAACCTCCAAAGATGGAGACTACAGCACACTTTGAGGGAGTGTGTTCCACCTTCAAACAGCTCCTACTGTCAGAAAGTTCTTCCTAATGGTGGTGGAATCTCTTTTCCTGTAGTTTACATCCATTGCTCCTGTTTCTATTCTTTGGGTCCTATTCTCCTATGTCTCTCCATCCAGAGCAAGCACTTCATGGAGAGTACCTATGCAGTCATTTCCTGCGGCAATACATGCAAGCACATATATCTAAGCAATTTAAGCTTTCTTTTTGCATATGATAAATGATGGAAAAATAAGGGCTCTGTCATGGCATTCGTCTAAATCTTAGATCCTGCACTGGGAGAAAAGCAGGATAAAATTAAAAAGAAAAGAAAGACAAATAGTGCAGGACTTCCTACAAAAGTGCTGCTTATTTCTTCCACTTTTAAATGGCTTTTTAAAGAAGTAATATTTGGTTTCTCTGCTCAGCAGTGTTCAGAATATTTTCAGATAGAGTGCCATTATGTTTCCATTTTTATTAACTAACATGATTGTGGTGAGAACAGTATATGGTGGTGGTATATGGACTGGTGTCAGTCTGTGAACCCTCAGCTGCTGGTCTGTGGTGAGTTTCCTGAATCACAAAACAGATGTAGTCAAGACACAATTGTAGAACTGGTCCCTGGTACATTGGGGGGGAGGATGGCATCCACATCAGAAAATTTGAGAAGCCCATTCACCTCTGAGGAAAGTCTGTGTATTCTGGTCTTACAGCTCAAACCTATACAGATTGACTCAAAAGTAAGGCTTTGGGATTTACCTCCAGGTAACTGAGTACTGAAATGTAGGGCATTACCACACATGCTCCATTCTTACCACAATTATGTTAGTTTAAAAAAATGGAAACATAACCATTTCAGAGCAGCCATTATTGCATGTCTTATTAATCCTGTGACTGGGGCTGCTGCTGTCATCACACTCTCTTCCTTTGACTCTGCCTCCCTGTCCTATGCCCTACCCAACATGCCTTTCAGGTGAGAGAAAAGAAACAGGAAAATAATAAAGGAAATCAGATTGCTTGGGAATAGTGAGGGGGGGAGGCAGGGTAGAGGAGACACTGACACCACACAACTGCCAATATTGCAACTTCATCAGCAGTAATGATCTAATGTGATCTTATTGATGGGTTTCCCCCATCAATGAAAAGGGATGCCATAACCACACTTTGGAAACATAGCAGCTACAGCCTGGAGATATCATTGTACAATAAATATTGCCAACTGTAATTGCAGTTTAAAATAGTGTGTAGTAATCTCCATAGTCTAGCCCAGGGGTAGGCAACCTAAGGCCCAGGGGCCAGACGCGGCCCCTCAAGGCCTTTAGACCAGCCCCAGGCCAGTCCTGCCACTGCCGCCATCACTGCCACCCACCGCCACCTTCCATTATCATATTGATTATTGTTGTTATTACTTGTTCTTGGGGTTTTCTTGGCAAAATCTCCAGAGGGGTTTTGCCATGACTTTTCTGGGACTGAGAGAGTGTGCATGCATATTTTTTTAATTTTTTAATCTTTTTTTTTTAAATTAACATTTATTTATTTATTTATTTATTTATTTATTTTTGGTGCTTCAGCTCCCCAATTGTCTGAGGGACAGCAACCCGGCCCCCAGCTCAAAAAGGTTGCCTACCCCTGGTCTAGCTTTTCAACTAGCCCACCACCATCATGTAGGAAGCACCCAAACATGAACACCTTCACTAACACTATAATAAAATCTGTGTTCAGCCTGATGCATTATATAGAAAATATTTTGCTACTTGAAGATCACTCAATGCTGAGTAGGTTCATAGGAATATACAGTACTAAGGAGTTTTTCACAGCTAAAAAACCCAGCTTACCTTTCCCGGTTTGAATCCTCTTCCGGGATGCAGCTAAGTATATTCACACCAATAGTTGCTGCCAATTCAAGGTCCCAGGTACCACTTTTCAAAGTCACAAAGTTCCCGGCTTGGAAAAATGGCCACCGGAGCACATTTGAGACCCAGGTTTAGAATCTACTGCAAAATTAACATTCCTACCTGAATTGTCTTTGGCCACACTCAGGATGTTTTAAACAGGTTTCACTATAAAGAACTATAAGCTAATAATGATGCTAGCTGAAATGCATTGGTGTTTTTATTTTAAAGGAAAGACTTTTTTTTAAAGAATACCTGCTACAAAACATTTCTAATATCTTTTCTTTCTCTGTTGTTATTTTTTCTCTTTTCTTTTGTTTGACATGAAAAATACAATTTAAATCTTTTTCTTTTTACATATAAGTTTATGGACATGTCCTTTGCTTAGAAAAAGAGCTTATTTAGTTTCAATTGCCCTCCCCCACTCTCCCCTTCACACACACACACACACACACACTGTGCATGTAACACTTCTAAATGTTCTGATCCAATTAAAATCAGCAGCAGCTCTGTAGAGCTATTGACAACTTGCTCCATGTCACTAAACGTGATTGGCTGCACAGACTTTTGAAATAAAAGTGCAGAGCATCATAAATGGTCTCAACATTAATGAAAGCAAGGAAGGAGAGCCTGTTCAAACCAACTGGGACCTTTTCTTTTGTGCCATTGTATCTCTCCTTCTTTGTCTCCTCTCCACAAAATTGTTACTATTTATATATTATTTATACAAGAATAAATTATTGCTATTTATATATTATGTTTATAAATTATTTATACAAGGCTATATCAGTGTCATTTTCTGATTTACTCCGCTATACATTTCAATAAAATGTGCCCTGAGAGGGAATGGCAGAATTTTATGGCAAGGCTGTCCAGAAACAGGTGGTTTTGTTGTCATTTTATTCATTCACATTAGCATTTGCACTGCCAGTGTACAGACTTGCAATCTTGTCTGAAAGTCTCGAAAACAGGGCTCATTAAAGTCCATGCCAGTTTTCCAGGGACTGTACTGAAAGCACCTGCCATTTGACTAATGGCTTTAGCATTGAAATATGAAAGTCAAAGGCTCTGCAAAATCATAGGGAAATCTTGTGCATGCAGAGACTCCATGATGGATTTTTTAATATTAGATGCATTTCAGCCTCTAAGTCAAATATTGCCTGCAACTGTTGGCAAAGGGGACTTAATCAGTTGTCAAGAAATGGGCATCAGATTGCAGCCTCACTGTTCTAGCCTAACCACTCTATTAAAAAAAAAAAGCAGGAGAGCATAATAGACACCTTTCCTATCCTCTTTGCATGGTTCACAGATTTTGTATTTAAAAAAATAATTCATAAGCCCATTCATACTCATCTCCCAACAAACACACAGAAAAACAGGAAGAAATTAGTGAATAAATGAAGACCCATTTGCCCAACCCCTCAACATTCACTCATTTTTTTTCTCCACTAGCAGATTTTAGGAGAGAAGGTTGGGGAGGGAGGATGTGTGTTTTGTAAAGCCTAATCCTTTCAGTCAGCAGTGTCGAGAGTAAAAGCTTCTTCTTCAGCATGGTGTCGTTGCTTGGTTGCCTCTTAAAGCTTCATGGATTTTTGACACTGCATTGAATCTGAAGCTTTGATGTCTGAGGCTGCTGCTTTCTCAGAGTAAATCACATTTTAAAGTTTGTCAGCATAGTGAGTGCTGTATTCTTTCTCGCATGCACTTATACAACCTCACCTTCCCATCACTTTTTTTGAGTACTAGATATATTTTCTTGGTATTAAATGTTTCTTCTGCCTCTGTATCCCTCAGTAAAATGTAAATCTATTCCAAATAGGACTATTTTCATATCTTGGCTTTGAGAGGGCAGAAAAAGACAGAAGGCTAGTAAGAAAAGCCAAACATCTGACCAAAAGAGAGTACTGTATTTCTGTTTCTGCTAGCACTTTGGGGCTTCTACCAGTTCCCATCAGTAATGGGATGTAATGGTCCTGTGTGGTTTGAGTTGCTGCAATCATAACGTGAATGCCAACTGCTAGTGGTTGTAGACTGCCAGCGATTCTAGCAACAACCAGAAGGACTCCATAATGATTGATCGAGCCATACTCCTTATTTTGATTACCCTGTGTCAATGTGTATTCCAAATGCCAACTGTCTATAGAATCTTTTGATATGGGTTCCCTTTGGCTCTCCAGATGTTTTGTACTTCACCTTCCTCAGTTCCTAACCATTCACACCATGCAGGGTGTGGCTGATGGGAAATGTATTTGTTGCTTGGTTTTATTTATATTCCATCTTTCTCCCACTGTTGGGATACAAAGTGGCTTCTTATGTAATTTTAGAAGATGTCAATAAAAATATAATAAATTTTACATATTTTATATCCTATTGTTAATTCTAACTAGAACAGACCAAGTGAATCAGTAAGATTTATCTACATATTGATTTATCATTCAATAATGAATTCAGTGGAGATGCTCAGTCTGGGATTAACCAATAGGATAAAGGCCATCAAAATACAAATTTAATTAATTATTCTATTAAAACACTAAAACAATTTTAAAACACCAATAATTAATAAGAAGTAATACATTTTTAGAATTTCAACACATCTGTTTTAAAATGTTCAACCATTTTCAGTTGCTGAAGACCTGCCTGAGTAGGAAGATATTTGCTAGTGGAAGGACACAAGGAGACCAGCCTAATCTCCCTTGGAAAGGACTTCAATAACCTGGGAATGGTCACTAAGAAGCTTGCTTCATGTCTCTATCAAACATATCTCTAAAGGAAATAAAGCAGAGAGAGGGGTATTTCTTGCAGATCTCTACTAATGATCTTTCCAGACCAGACTTCCTGACTGGCAGGGGAGAAAGAGTGCAGTGATTCATTTGTGCAAAAAAAATATTCTGTATCTGCTCAAAGACTTGCAAAAATGTCAGATTTGGAATTGTCTGCTCTTGATTCACTATACAATCATTGTAACTATTCATTTAATGGGTTTTTGTGGGCTTTTCAGGCTGTGAGACCATGTTCTAGAAGAATTTCTTCCTGATGTTTTGCCTGCATCTGTGGCTGGCATCTTCAGAGAATGGTGGCATGGAAGTGAGTGGGGTATATATATACTGTGTAACCCTTGGTTGTGAGGATGTGATTTGCATGTTAATCTGTGTATTGTTCTGTTGTTGAATGGCAAGGACTCAGGGTGGGAGGATAAGAGAGAAGGATTAGTGTCTATTTAATTAGTGGTCCATTGTCTGCTGGGAGGCCTTGCCATTCAGCAATGGAACAATATATAGATTAACATGCAAATCATATCCTCTTGACAAAGGGTCATACAGTATATATATCCCACTCACTTCTATGCCACCATTCTCTGAAGATGCCATCCACAGATGCAGACAAAACATCAGGAAGAAATTCTTCAAGAACATGGCCTCACAGCCCGAAAAGCCCACGAAAACCCATTGATGCCAGCCCTGAAAGCCTTTGACTTCACATATCCACTTTCTGCTAGACCTGTGGTAGACCAGTGTCCTCTAAAAATCAAACACTTATTAACATTTAACAAACAAGGCATTTGAAGAATCAGTGAAATGTGTGTGTCATTGAGGGTAGGAAGAAAATATGCAAATGAATTGAAAATGTTTTAAAAATGAGATCCCATGCTTTGAAGGATCCTTGCCCAACCCGATAGTGCCTAGATATGCTGAACTCCATTCCCATGCCATGATCCTATTATGGGTTTTGTAGTCCATGTAGAAGAAAATTCCATGTTAGAGGAAGGCAACTTTTAAAGGACACAAATAACCCCTTTGAGGGAGCCCATAACAAAACATGTTCCACTAAGTTCAACAGTGACAAACATCACAGTGGCTTCAGGGTGCAGTGGGTGAGTACTGCACTGGGTGACACCCATCAGAAGGGGGTGACACTGCTGGGGAAGGGGCTTTGGTGTTGGTGCCTGGTGCCCCAAGAAAAACTCACCCAGGTTGTGGGGAGCAGTAGGGCAGGCGGTGAGTCTATGGCAATTCTGTGCTGGTCTGCCTTTGTCCCAGCAGCTCCTGCTGCAGCTGCTCTTGCTCAGGAGGAGGAGGAAGAAAAGGAACATCAACCTTGCCTGCCTCTTCACCCTGGTTGGTCTGGTCATGTATCCCCAAAGGCAGCACTGTTTAGTAGTAGTTCCCCAGCAAGCCAAGAATGAGAAGTGTGTGTGGGGGGGAGGGGGTTATACTTTGTTTTTTGGCAGAAAGTGGCCTCTCTGAGGATTGACACTTGCTTTTGCACATAGAGAAGCTGAACATTGGCACTAGAGGGGACATTGTGTGGCATCATGTGCATGTGGGCTCCCTAGTCCTCATGATGGTTTTGCTCCACCTTATGGCTGCTGAGTGGTGCGACCATGGGGTGACACCATGAGCCACACTGAGGTGACACCAATCCTAGTGGCACCACCGGACTTTCATGGCATTCTTCATAAATCCCACAGTTGGGCCCATAATATTCTAGTCAATGAGTCAATAACTAACAATAACTTGCCAATTTAAATGAATTCATTAATTAACTAATGATGACATATTTAATTAAATGAATTCCTTATTAATGGTTGTGCTAGTGAATTAATCTTCCAATTTCTTACAACTAACATTATCAAATTAATATTCAAACCAAATGTTTCAAGCTCTAGCTCTTCTAGGATATTCTCTATTTCTGTAACAGGCATTATGAGTCCTTCCCTGAAAGTATACACTCAAGGAAGAAGTCCTTTTGCAGGTTGCCCCAGGAGAACAGTCATATATATGTATTCTGGGGTGTGAGTGGATGTTGTTGTTGTTGTTGTTGTTGTTGTTTTAAAAAAAAAAACTCCCCTAACATGTCTCAATAATTCCCTAACTCCAATAAGCATTCAAAGTGTGGGTTAAAAGATATTAGGTTCCCCTAATGTCCATGTTCAAAAATCCCTTAATATGTATTTGAAAATCTCTCCCCTTTGGCCTCTGAATGAATGGAGTTTTTATCGCTCAAGGCATCATGTTCCCTTCCAGGGAGTATGTATGAATTATTTCCTGGGTGGCAGAACTGTACAGTGTCTTTTCTTTTTCCCATTTCATTTTTCACAGAGCTTCTTCTTTCATCAGACATTTGTTAAGCTCCAGGATATTCACCAAACCCTACTGCCTGCTGTAGTTACTGGGAGTGAAGAGGCTGATCTAAGTTTCCATCTCATTCTTTCCATCACTTCTCTCTTGTCACAACTCGGCATAGTACAGAGCTCCTACTGATCAAGGGAGTGATTTCAGCATTCTCTCTCAGTTTTACAATCTTATACCCAGAGCTGGTTCTTCTGAAGATTTTTTTTAAAATCAAAAGTAAATGTAATGATATTACCTTGTAATTTTAATACCAGTTCTGGAGGACTCTCTTCCTCTCTGATCACTAGGGAGTTCTACTCTTGTTTTAAGTAATGACATTGGACTGGATGCCAAGAGTAGCCGAAAAATATAATTTCCATTTCAAGAGTTCCACTTGAACTCATGGGAGAATGTGTTAATGAAAGTTGGTTTAATAAAGGAAGATGATCAACAGGAAACATCCCAAGCTTTGTAAAGATTTAAATGATTTCAATAAATGAGAAAAGAACTGCTTACAGGTCAATTGAAGAAGACAGGGTAAGAATCAATTCTATAACTGACTGTTATAAAAGACATGTTATCCAGCAATTAGAGCAAAATATATCAAGGCAAAACAGTAGGAAGAAATGACATGAATTGGCTCACCCTGCTTCAGCTTTCTCTTCACCTCTTCCAGATAGCCCTTCTTCCTTTCCTTCCAGAAGCAGAAAATGAGTGGCCAAAAGTCTAACCCTGAGAAAGTTCACTTGTCTTTCAAACTATTTTGTATTTCTTAAAGTTCCTCAGAGGCTTTTTGTGAGGAAGAGCCTCAGAATCTACTCTGAATAGAGCTTTCAGCAAAATCAGAATACAACATGGTGCAACAACCACAAGAACCAAAATGGTAACTGTATAAACCTTCTTTTATCAGCCTTCAGAAAATTTCAAAATTTCAGAAAATAGAACATTTAGATTCTAATCAAACAAGGCAAATCTCTTATTCTATAATTACATGTGTTATTTTCTATTGTCTGTATTTTCACATTTAATTTCAAAATAAAATGAAAAAAGAGGTTCTTAGATAATAACTACTGTGTTAATGCCAGTAGAAATTTATCTATATGGCAGTGGATGCATAGAGGTATAATATTCAAGTCACTATGTGAAATACAGTATGTAGAGAGGGGGCATATTTTCCTTTTCCTTTATGGCATGGTAAATACAGGGGCGGGGAAGCTCTGGGTGAAATAAATGGGAAGAAAGAACTATTAGAATTTGCTTCGATCGGGATCAAAGACTGGGCATCAACATCCAGAAATGGGGGCTGGACATTTTATATTCTAATGCTATGGTAGGCGGAAGAGATCCTCAGTTTCAACAAAAGCACTCTACAGGTGGCTTCTATCCTAATGTCTGGAATAAAAGTATTTTGTTTTCTATCACAATAAGATGTTTTCCTGGTTATTGATAGTGTACAACTAGTGTTCCAGTTAGTGTACATGGATCCCTTCTTCCCTATTCTGTTCTCATAACAACCCCATCAGCTTGGTCACTTTGAAAAGGAGTGACAAGCCTAATCCCAACTAGAGGATTTTCTGGCTTCCTGAGAACTTAACCTAGATCACCCAGTACCCAATACAACACTGTGATGTCTATACAAGAGTAGTGAATGTTAGCCATCATTAATTATTGTATTTTGTAGATTTTTAAACATTTTTTTTAAA
>JAIPUX010001880.1:49930212-49942485 GCA_020142125.1 Phrynosoma platyrhinos | reverse complement strand
TCAGCTGGTCAACCAATTACAAATCCACCTAACAGTCACATTGTCTAGGCCAAATTTTACCAGCTTGTCTGCAAGAATATCATGGGGGACCTTTTCAAAGGCCTTACTGAATCAAGATATGCTATATCTACAGCATTCCCTTTGTCTACCAAGCTGGTAATTTCATCAAAAACAGTTTGAAATTGTGCCTTCGGTATGTTCATATGATTGTGCCAATAATTTTAAAAAAATCAGAGATCAGAGGTACAAAACTGCAAATTGGCAATTTACAATACAAAAGACCACTCTTTCAAGCTATAGTGACAAAATTATGTTCAGATTTTGGGAAGTGATCTAAGCTGAGAACTTTTTAGCACCCATCATATGTGACCTATGTCCATGCGCCCATCATTAGCAATTGATCAGCTCATAGCAGGCCAGGATCAAAGGGAGATATTTATCACACAAATGAAAACTCCAGCAGTAAATCCACAAAGGAGTCAGCTGCAAATGTACTATCAATGTAAATTCAGTATGCTCATCTTCACCATGTAGCAATCTGCTCAAACTTTGTCCAACCTGATATCTCAGTGACTGCTTGGCCTCCCAATGATAGTTAAATGGCAGAGGTATTATTATGGGTTCCAAAAAGTTTCACTTAGGCAGAACTACAGAGCAGAGCTTTTGTGCCTTAACAAATTATAATTTCTGGAATTCCATAGCATTGAGCATGGCAGTTAAAGTGGTGTCAAACCAGCAGTGCAGATGCAGGCTCTATCTTTCCTCTCCTCTCCCCTTCCTAAAAAGTAATTTGTCTTTTGCTGCCTCCCATATGGTCAGAGGCCTTCAGAGTATCTGGCTATGTCCCTATGTCTGGACACACAATGTTGACATCATCCTCCAGGACCTCTTGTAGATCCCTGGGATGGCTTCATTGTCCTGTATCTGGACATAGGGACATAGCCAGATGTTTTTTGGCTATCAACTGTTACATGTCCATACTGAGGAGTCCCAGCAAGGGGCACATGAACTTTAAGTATGTGGGAGTCACTGCACAGGGGAAGTATTGAAGTCTTACCCCTACAACAGTAATGAAGAAAGGCCATGTCACTAACAGGATGGCCAACCATAAAGTCTCAAGAATAGAATTGGGTATTATTCATTTCTCCATTATTCCATTAATGCTGGCTATCTGGCACCTGCACACAAAACTGTCATAGCTACGTCCTGCTCAAACACTGCAATGTCACAGAGTAAAAAACAATAACAACAACCCTACTGGACTTGTGCTTAGTGTGCATGAGGATTATGATGTATTGATTGATGTATTTTCTTTCAAAATAAGAGAATAGTTAAATTTTCTACATTCATTATTGTTTCTCTGTTTCCTCCTGCCAGCACACTCCTTTCTGTTTGCTCCAAAGGTGAATACACCTTTACAAAATCACTGCTGTTCCTAATCATAGTCTTGAAGGCAATAGATAAGCAACAGTTCATAGGTTTTCTTCCTTGCTAGATTAATTCCCCATTTATCCTTCAGGGTGATGGAAACTCAGTTGTAAAAGTGTGCTGTCTGATATGTGGACAGAACTGCTAAGGACAGGCTGGCAGTCAGCTTGTGGTTTTTTTATTTGTCTTCTTACCCAGTGTAATTGCCAAAGATTGGCTTTGCTGCAGGAGGGTGGAGTAACATTGGAATGTGATGTAGAACTGCAAAACAGAGTGCCTTCCCAGTTATCCCAGTCCCATGTAGTTCTGTTCCTGGGATTGTTTGTTCATTAGAATAACTTTTTTGGCATCAGTGTGCTGCCAAACAAGTTCAGAGCACAATAAACAGATAATGGAATAGCCAGTGGTGTCATAAATGCAAAGACTGGAAAGTTACTAGAAAAGTATATGTGCTTAGTTAATCATTAATATGCTAATAAATTCATTTGACTACCTTACAAGGGAGGAAATTAACTATTAAATTGATGTGAGGTTTCCATTTAAACATAAGTTAAATGTCTGACTTACCAGAATGAAGCTGGAAAGTGCCATCCATGATTTTATTACCTCCCCCCCTGGTCTCTTTGCTGAGCTTGAGAGACTGATACAGCTGCAGACATTTGGAAAGGCTCAATTTCTCATCCACCTCACCAAACAGCCTTCTCTTGCTGTTCCTTTCTTATTCACTTACAATAGTGTATCTTTAACACCCTTTCTTTAGCTTATTGTTTCCTACATGTCTTCCAGCAGAGGCCCCAGAATCAAGAGATTCAAAATTCAGTTCATTGGGACAGATAAAGAGCTTATGTGTGGTATCCAATGTAGGAAATATGAGGATTATTTGTATGCAGAGAAGGACACACTTCTCTTAAAATAATTTAATAGTGGAATTAACTAAACTATCACACTCTGGACATGAATAAAGGTAAACCCCCTAATGTTGGAATTAATAATCAGGCACACATGTGTGAATGATTTCTTAAATGGATCTGTATTATTTTAATTCTCATTTAGATGGATGGGCTTTGTATATGATTACTACTGCACTGACTACTACTCCTCCCATGGCTGGGAGGTGCATGCAAACGTATACATATTTTTTGTGTGCATGGGTGTTTCTGTGTGTATTTTGGGAAGGCTTCTAGCATTGAAGGGCATCCATAATGGTTGTTCTTTGAAAAAAAATGGACCTCCTTGGGCAGTGGGAGTGAGGGGAACCTGGGATATCCCTTTCTACTTCTAGGTCCTAGACTTCCAACCCCTAAACTTGACTGCTGCTACTGTTAGAGCATTTTCTGCATCAGAACAGTGTAGCTCTTTGGAGCACACATTGCATGCTCAGACAGTGATGGAGTCTCACAATGTGTCTGTGGAGAGATGCATTTCACTGTTTATCCCACTATATTGCATGGAGCAGGGGACAGATTGTGCTTTTTGGTAGAGTCATCTTGAGAAAGAAGTCAAAATTCAGACTTTAGGCAATGGTGCATAATTAATTCTAACAAAACGGAATCAGTTACAAACTATTTCAGTTGCCCTTTTAGAATAGGGTGAGAAACACATATTTCATATACAATTATCACATTCAAACACAGTAAAGATTTAGATTTGGGGACAGGGAACTAGATTGATGGAAATGGACTTTACTAACTCCTCCTTTCCATAGCAGCCCCTGAAAACCCCCAGAAATGCCAAACAGAGTATCAATGGACTCTACTCAATGGAGTGAATGATGAAAGGAAAGGAAAACTATGTTAAAATCAGCCAGAGGCACATTCCATGGCTAGAGGTTTTCTGTCTACAGAAAGTAGATCCTTGATCCATGCCTGAATCATGAGATATCTGTTTTTTATCAAATTGTTAACAGATTAGTCAGTGGAAATGAATGTGACCACACATAACATTTTGTAGAAGACTTTGGCTGGAATTCTCTTCTAGCTTTAGGCTAGCATAACTGGGAGTTATGTTATCAGAACTACTTTTTTTCTAGAATTGGACAAGAAGGCATCCACTACCTCCTTATGCAGCAGTGTAGTTAGGCAATGCATTGGCTGTTGCACAGCACCTAGGTACAGCTCCACTCCTGACTCCAACACCACTGTTTGGCCAAAGGTCAGCACCAGGAAAGCTTCTCTGCCCTGCCACTCAGCTGGATGCTATTGTCTTCCTGTGGTGCACAAGCCTCCATGTAAGTAGGCACTGGCAGACCTTATACACCTTCAGTTTAAGTCTCTTGTTGTTGAAGAAGATAGGCAAACACACATTTGAACTGCTCTCTAATATACATTCACTTTTGCAAGAAACCATCATTTGCTGGCTCCTTAAATGCCTGTTTCCTTGTTCTTTCATTCCTGTCAAACATCCATTTGCATTTGTATGCCTACAGCTTAGTGTGATAATTCTTTCAATTGGGGAAGTATCAGCAACAAATAGAGGGTTTTTTTTTTAAATTAAACAGCAAGAATTTATCCTCCCTAATTAATCATACTTAAGATAAATGAAATTCCCTGGTTCTTTCTCAGGTTCTTCTACCCCTGCTGAAGCACTGGAATTGTATTTCTTAATCTTTAAGAAAGTGACAGGGCTGCTTGTTGTTAAAGACATTAAGGAGGAGGACTACATTTGCTCCCTGAACTTCATACATTTTCAGCAAGGTTGGTTTCCATCCCTCCTCCGATGCATATAGTTTTGTTTTAACTCATCTGAACATTGTAACTTGTATAATTTGAGGTTGTGAAGAACTGCATTTTACAAGACTGATGGAGAGGGGATTGATACAAAGGCAGACTGTATTTTATTCTCCTTCTTCCACCAGAAACCATACACTTTCCTCTGCTAATAGGACAGAATGCTCATGCTCGCCAACGCGATCTCCTCTTCTGCCAACTGGCCATTGTTCAGGCCATATTTATATAAAATAAGTAATACTCAGCTAGGTAAGAAATATTTTTACGGATTTTGTTCTCATACCACTGCCACTCTACATGGTTTTTACCACTAACAGCAAGCTTACAATTGCACAATACAATGTTTAAACCTTCACATCATTCAGCCTTCTGTTACTCTGGCAGTGAGATAATCCACACAGAAATCATGAGGGAACCAGTTTCCTGTGGGAAGGTGGTGGTTTCCTATGTAATAAACAGCTCTGATGCTTAAAAATAATACATCCCATCAGTGCTTGATATCCTGTGGTAAAGTGAGTTGATGAGAAAGGTTGTCTTCCACTGCTCAAGGTTTAATAAAAGATGGTTGAAGTATTTTATGGAAAGGTTCTAAAGAATATAAAAAAGTCAGCAGTCACTAATTTTATAACGGGGAGATTTTAAAATAAACAAGTAGAAACCCAGGTCTACCTTTCATCCTCAAGCCTATTATATTTTCTTCCTTCAGGCGCACTTAAATTCATATTCACAGATGAGGTAAATCACTTCAGCAGATCCTCCCAGAAGATTTTATGTACCTCATTTTTGTCCCTCATTTCGAAGAGTGCTCCACTTAAGGGCAATTGTTTTCAACGCATTAGTGTACCTCAGCATGTTGTCAGATGGTGTTTTCAACATGTACATAATTACAGCTGGTCACTGAAGCATGGCCCATCAAGGGTACATCTCAGCTGGTTGTCAAGCACAGATTGTCACAAGTAGTCAGAGTAACAACATCCCTTCTCTATTATGGTGAAGCTATATATGATGGGAAATGTCAAGAGCTGGCTAGTTTCTGGTAGTTAACCAGATCTGGTAGCTAAAGATGACTGACTAGGACAGAAGCTTACAAAACCTGAAATCCATGTGGTGCATATATAAAGGTCAAAATAAGAAATCAGAAGGCTATACCACAGATCCTCCAGGGAAGAACTTAGTCACAGACTTGCCTACTTAAGCCAATTCATCTTTTATGAATTCTTTTTGAATGATGAGATGTTAATTTTGCAAAAGGAGTTTAACATATGAAGGAGCCTAGGTAAACAAGATGGACATATGTGACTAAAAGTCAAAATGTCAGGGAGAAGGCCATATGGTTTAAGAAATAAAACATACAGGAGAAAAGTATGAGAACTGGATAGCAAGATCTAATATGGAGAGAGAAGAAGAGGCCTACAACCTTCCAGAAGATCCATCAAGGCCTTACTTCTAGAGAGGCAGTGATTTTTCTTTTGGAAATAAAGAAAAAGGTCTGCTTGATTTTGCAAAATATGAGGTGAGCCTTGAAAAAACAGCAAAGCATATCATATTGTCCCCTGGATGCTTTGTAGCTTTCTATGGATTGTTTCTGGGGGGGGGGGGGGGGGATCCTGGCCTCTCCACTCTATGTTTGGACACACAGAGAAATGGAGGAGAGACTCTCTAGGGTCTCATGGCTGATTGTTTTTTGTACTAATGTTACTCATAAATCATAATTCCCATATATCACTGAATGTAATGGCAATAGTTGTGACACTGACAACTAGCCAAATTAAAATTATACCTTTAAATCACAACATCATGCCCACCATCTAAATGTATTTACATGTACAAAGTTTCATGTGGTTAAAATTAAACTTTGGTAAGATGTGATTTTTTAAAACAAATAAATAAATAATAAAAAAAGGTTTTAAAGCAGTTGTATTACCCTCTCCCCTTTTAGGGTGTCACCTGGTGAGGCATACATATGCGGCACCCTCCTAGCGATGCCCTTGTCTGTCCTGAAAGGCCCATTACAGACTGTTACTGTGCTGCTAGAGACAGATGAGGAACTGAAGGTTGCTGCTCTGCTAGTATTCAATACGAAGCTCATTCACCAACCCAAGATGCCCCCATGTTCTGAAACTGGAAGCCACTCATAGACATTTAGCCATGAAGTAACCTTGCTTATGCATGTGAAGCTGCTATGAGTACTCTCTATTTGCTAACCAGCCATCAATTTCAGAAGCAATTAAAGCAAAATTATGTGTAATAGACACAAGGCTATACACTTTCAGCCATAACTCCCTTTATACCTTATTGTTTCAAATGAAAGTTACATTTCTCTTGAGCTTTAAAGCCACACGTTTTTTAAGCCAAGGCATTACCTCGAGAGTGATGAAATACAAAATGCCCAGCCTTGCTTGTAGTGCCTTGTAAAAAGCACACTGAAATACTAGTTCTCACAGACCAGAATTATGAATTTATGGTTTCATAACATTGCTGACAATGGAATTAGAGAAGCCATGGTTGCAACTTCTCTAGAAAAGAGGTGCCTGTACAATGGTGATTTAACAGAAAATTATCACATGGCCTATTCGGTCATATAATAAAAATGTTATTAATTCTTTTATAGTATAAGGTTATTTTGAGTAAAATGGGTTTCTCCTTAGCCAGTGTTAATGGTCCACCTATTTCTCAGATACCAGGTTTTGTTAAACAGAAATGCTTGAAAATATGAATTAGATCACTTCTGTGGAAACCTCTGTGTAGGATCCTCAGGATCCTTATACAGAAGTGGTGTTCATAACAATTATTGTGTTGGACTGGTAAATGATACATCTATGCACTAAGGTAGGGGTAGGCAACCCTTCCCCTTTAAGGGCCGAGGGACTTCAGCTCCCAGAATCCCAGGAGCTATTGGCCAACATGGGACTATTGGCCAACATGGCTGAGGCTTCTGGGAGCTGAAGTCCCTCGGCCCTTAAAGGGGAAAGGTTGCCTACCCCTGCACTAAGGGATGAATGTCACATCATTCCCTTTTAAAATGTCTGGTTGTATCTAGTATCACCTACATAGCTAAAGCGGAACCAATCAGTATAACAGAAATTTATCAGCAGGTTTGGTGGGAATGTCTAGATATTAGGGAAGAAAACAGCGATGGTGAGGGGGCATCTCCTGCCAAACAACCCAGAAAATGTGCTCATCAGTCACCAAATGATGACTATTGGCAGGGACAGAGAAGTGGAGAAGGAAGTGAAGAAGGTACCTGGAATCTTGAATAGAAGCACTCCACACTACAACCTTGTGTTGTCACTTCTGCTTGCATCTGATTTATTTGCTTGGTTTCAGGTATTAGTACCTGAATCCAGTCCATTCTGACCCCTTCTCTGGTTCAGAGCATACCAGGGAGAAACCTACAACCCTGCTCTTTCACATGCTAACTTTCCATTATTGGCAGTGTACCTACACTACAATTTGTTATTTTGACTGATATGGCCAATAAAATCTTGAGATTTTGGTAAATTAAGTAATTGATAGTTTTGAGGCAATTGGAATTCTCTGCAAGAGTTCCAATGCTTTAGTTCGGGAGTGAACACTAGAACTCTCTAGTAGAAAATTCTAAGTATGTCACCACCTACCATCTATGGATCCCAGAATCATTGCAGTAGATACTCTCCAAGACATGACAGAATATGCAAGTTTGCCATCTTCATTCTAAAATGTTAATATTCCAGGAAAACCTACAATGGATAAATCCGCCTGGATGCTGATTTGTATCTGCACTCCACATAGTGTGTCTTCCTTAGATGCTGACAAGTTTTTTGACTGAAAGAGTTAATGCTGTTTCATACTGAATTCTGCCAACATAAGATTGTCTGTAGAATGATAATAAACTTTATAGATTTTTCCTGTTTCTTCCAAGAGCTTCTGAATCGCCTCAACATCTGAGATAATGAGACTAGTAGTATTTGGCTTTTGCTTTCCCAGACACAAAGGAAACACATCCAAAGCCTCTGAACTATGGCATTTGACATTCTTTTAAAAAGTAACAGAGTCAGCATACAGATCCTCAACATGATATGGCCTCTGTATTAGAGGTATAAAAAAAGATTATGCTGCATAGGAAGACAACAGACTTTATTTTAAGAGACTACCAGTGGTGGGGTAGATATATTGTTGTCTCAGATGGCTAATCCATTTATTAATTTAAATCATTTAAAACTGCTTTCAATGGTTGAAAATAGTTTTAAATGACTGAATATCATTTTATTGCTCATTCTCCATCCTGGGATCTTTGGATATTGGGAGGGATATGAATATTTTTTGAAGGAAGGAAGGATTGCGTATCCCATTTGGTGTGATGGGTTGTGTGGAGTTTGTTCTATTCATGTTACTATTTAGCCTTTGTTTAAACAGCCTGCAAGAGAAAAAGTTTTACTAAGCCTTTGCAGAAGGTTTTGCTAAAACTAGGAGGTTAACATCTTCTGCAAACTAACAATCATCAGACCTCCTCTACTACTGTGACATAAATGTGCTGTAATGTAACTAGATGGCACTTTTTCTCACCAGTTCTTCAAAATTTCAAAAACAATCAAATCTGATATCTCAGACAGAAATCAGTTTTTGAAGTAACTATCCCTAATTCATATCCTGGGGTATTCATCAGATCCTCTGCAGGGAGGCCATGTATAGATTATACACGTTGGTTCTGTCCATGTAATCTATGTTCTGCATTTTATTAGTATACCAGACAGTACAAAGGGAGGAATCTTCACATATGTAAGGTATACGCTCCTACACTCTATAGAGATCCATGGAGGCTAGGAATGGGAACATGATCCAGATGACGCTCACTTCTATAAATACTCATTGGTCATTTGGAAAGGGCTATTGTTCTCTTATAGCAGCTGTATGATTCAGTAGAGGTGTAAAATGCAAAACAATATTTTTTCCTTACCTCAAGGCAGGTATGTTTTTATTGTTGTTGTTTCAGTCAGCCATATTGTATGCATTTTTTAGAAATGCACATAATTTTAAACTGCAATGAATGTATAACAATTTGGATGGATTAACTGCTTTTTTAAATCATTCAGCCTATCTTTGGTGTCCTCTTGCCTACACAAAAGGAAAATATACTACTCATATTCTGTGATATTTTGCACAAGTGGCAGGAAAAAGTTCTTGGGGTCTCAGCCTCATGCTAGAAGCAAAATATTTTACATCCTTGACAAGCTTTCTGGATGTGCCAAATTTCAAATTTTGGTCACATATCTTGACTCAAATCTTGCTCATTGCAGGAGTGATTGTTTAACATCACTGTGGATGGAACATCCCTTGTCACTGACATCTTGTGAAACTTATTTGAGGAGTTAAACACTAGTAAATATTCAGAAATTTTAGTTTGCAAATAACAGTGCTGTGGAGGTGAGCTGTAACAAATACACAATTCCCGTTAATCAAAAGGTATAACTTGAAAATCAAGCATTAGAAACTCAGTTTGTGTTCCAGCAAACTCTCAAAACGCAAATTCTTCAGCATTGACAGAAATCCTAATGTTTTCAAGGACAGTAGTGAATCCATCTGGACTCAATTATAGTTCCTTCCACCATGGGTCCTCTCCAAATCATTTGGCTTCTGTGAACCAATAAATGTGAGTGTAATGGTCCTAATAAAATGTGGATGGCTAATCAGGCCCACCATCAATATTGGTATAAATATAAGCTTGTGCAGTGCCACAACTCCATCAATTAGTGTTTTTCTAACACCACTTTCATGTTTTTAATGTTCCAAGTTAGTTCTTTATTATATTACATTTATACATTCTATTGTTAAAGGGTACAAGGGTGGCAGTTGTGTGTTAAACAGACAATTAAATAATAAAGATCCAGCCAAGATAGAGCATGGTATAGGTTGCTTGATGAATACTAAAAAAGTAACCTAGGAGAAGCCAGCCATATTTGCAGACATTGGGTTCTGGCTATTGCTATGATGTTTCTCTATTAGCACAGAAAGACTGTGACACATTTCTTCCTTTGTAGTTCTTCTGCAGTGGCAACAGAAGTTCACAAACATTTTAATACTTGGCTTTGTAAACAATGTCCTTAGTTTGAAATTATTTAATATAAAGCCCTGCAAAAAGCCAGCAAACCAGCAAAAAGAAAGTCACAAAGATTCCAACACACAACAGATTGTGGCTGGCATCCTCTTCAGCAATTATGAGTATGTAAACTTGACTATCATCTCATAACTCCTCAGGATTCATGAGTTCAGTTGCTAGTGTCTGAACATGACCCCCAAAACTACCTTTCATCCTGGCATTATCGCAACTAAGCTCAGGGTTTTTGAGATGCTGAAGACTGGGGTACTGGGAAAAGATACCAGTTGTGTGTTACTTTAAGACAAGCAGTTGTGACAAGTCCTTTAGGGGTCTCTTCAGCTGCCTGTTCACAACATGTCCTGTAACCATAGAGTGCTGCTGAAGTCATTTCCCATTATCTCAATCTCCACCACTTCAGAAACAGTTCATCCAGGGCTGTTCCAGGCTGGAAAGATAGATTGCAATTACAATGATGGAGCTCTGTCATCAAAAAGTTACAATGATGATGCAGGATCTTGACCTTCATTTTTACTGTCTATATAAAATTGTGCAAATAGATACTTCAAATCCACCAGTGAATTATATTGCAAATTTTCTTTAATCAACATATGGCAAAATTTACATTGGAGAAGAAACTATCCATACCTTGTGTGATATTCAGCAATTTCGCACTAACAAAAATTTATTAAAACTTCATGACTCATTAATAGTAAATGATCACAATAGCTTAATATAAAAGGAAACTGGGCTAATGACAGAAACTCTGATTAATGATTTTGACCTTAAGACATGGAAGTCAAGTGAAATTAATAGCTCTGGATATGGAATGTAAAGTTAAACAGGAATGGGTATTGTGTTGAACAGAAAAATGTTGCAGGAATTCCAGCCACCTTCTCTCTTACTTCCAACATTTTTCTTAAATGATTTGATAGTCTGTAGCATAAGAACAAATCAGAAAGCAGGAAAAAATTATTTGTTACATACACATGCAAAATATGCATCCTCTTTATTGCAACATTTTGTTACATACACATACAAATTGTCCCCTTTAGGAACATAGGAAATTGTGCTGTACTATGTCAGACTTTTGATTCATCAAGCTATTGTCTATACTAGGAATAGGTAAGCTCTAGGGCTGGGGGGAGGGGGATTTTAAGTCCTCAGGACCACTAGAAGCCATACCAGCCTCATCTAGGGGGGAAAATAGCCAGTGGCATCACTAGGGGGTGGGGAGGTATGGATCGCACCAGGGGATGCCCTAAGAGGGGAATAACACCATTGCCCCTCAAACATCTGCCTTTTGGTAGAAACAGGCTATGGCATTCACCTGTGTCCCATTAAAACGCTGAAGAGATGATGTGAGTGGGATGAGCCTCAGTGGGAGGAGAAAGAAGAGGTCCCATGTTTTCTAAAATATTAAAATTTCAAATAATTAATTTTAAATCTAAACTTTTCTTTAAAAACATCACATTTTACCAAATTTTCACTTTATGAACCTATGTCTATGTAAATAAATTTAAGCTGCACATATGATACTGTAATTTAAAATATAATTTTAATTGTGCTATCTGTTTATGTCACAACTATCATTATATTCAATGATATATGGGAATTATGATTTATGAGTAACATTAGTACAAAAACATTACCGAAGATTCTATATGGTATGGTATAGGAGAAGGCCAATGGGGGTGACACCAACCCTAGTGATGCCACTGGAAGTAGTTACAATTCAACGTTCTGTTCTATTAAAATAAAAACAAATTTTAAAATGTGCTCTTGTGACTTGTTTTAGAGAATGCTCATCAGAATTTCTCATGTTGAGGCCATTAAAAAAAAAAACAACCTCTCTGTGTGTATCTAGGAGAACAAAGATGGTGTTAGAAGCAGAATTTTCACTTAGATAACAAGAGTTTTGGGATTTCCCCTAGCACTAGAATTATAGAATCACAGAATCACAGAGCTGGAAGAAACCACAAGGGCCACCTAGTCCAATCCCTGCCATGCAGGAACTCATAGAATCATAGAATCATAGAATCATAG
>JAIPUX010001880.1:49905178-49920425 GCA_020142125.1 Phrynosoma platyrhinos | reverse complement strand
GGAACCACTGCAAAGCAGTGCCCCCGATACCCAACTCCCTCAGGCGGTAGCTAAATGCAACACAAAGCAAGAATATTGTGTGAGACTGCAATTTTTGATACATAATCTACCAGGATGGAAATGGCATGAAGAGCTAGTATAGACAGAGCTGGAGAATAATTTAAGAGGGATATGGAAGGAAGAAGTTAAGCAAGAAGACAAGCTCAGATGCTCAAAGCTTATTTTAAGAGAAACAAATGAAAAAGACTGGAAAAAATTTGGATTGAATTTAACAATAAGGGCCACAATTCCTGATTAAAGAAGTCTAGATATGAACATAAAGATCAGTTTGCCTAATAGTCACCTTTACTTGTAAATCCTGGAGGCCAAATTACTCAGCAACTTAAAAAGTGCATTAGTATACAACTGTAATACAAATATTGGGTTCATTTCTATTGAAGAAACTCATTCTGAGAAGCTCCATCAGCCCAGAACTTAACCAAATGTGTTTTGTACAGGTCATGTGAACAAATGAGAAAGAAAGTGGTGAAATCTGTGGAGTAAAACTGAAATTGATGCAGAAGATTGTTTCCATCTACCTAGCACTCATTTTGACCTCATTTAACTTTATTCTTATCTTTATTCTTATCTTTGTTCATCATCCCCCTTCTAGGCTGTTAATAGTACATAGCCTACTCTTGCCATAACAAATATCTCTCAGTAGGATATATTATAGGGTGGTCTATGAAAATATGTAGGGAAGCCATTAATAACTGGAAGACAAGGTGGATAAGGAAACAAGAGGCCAGTGGTATATTATGTCTACTAATACACCACTGTGTCTAGATGTACATCAGGGAATGAATATAAATGTATTACTATGTCTGAATATGCATGACACAATCATATTCCAAGGTATGCACTGATTTTGTATAATAATAATAATAATAATAATAATAATAATAATAATAATAATAATAATAATAATTTGTATCCTGCTTCTCCCTGTTGAGGATAGAGGTGGGTAACAGCAAAAGTTAAAACAAATACAGAAATTTAATAATAATAATAATAATAATAATAATAATAATAATAATCCCCGAACCCCCCACCCCTTCGACTGACTCTCCCTTTGATATAAAATTACAACAATAAAATCCCTATAACTAAAAAAAAACTATTAAAAAGAGTTAATAACAGTGGTAATGTCTAGGGGAGCTAGATCAGATGGGCAGTTAATTCTGTTCAGGGTAGAGGTCAGTCTGGGAAGGCCCGCCGGAAGAGGATCGTTTTTATCACTTTTTAAAAAACGTCAAAAGATGTAATCTGACGAGTCTCCTCCGGCTGCCAAATTTTAGGAACAGCTGATGAAAAGGTCCTTTGGGAAGTCAACACCAGTCTAGTTTTCCTTGACTGTAGTAAGTTCTCCCCAGATGACCTGAGTGTGAGGGTAAGATTATATGGGAGGAGGCATTCCTTCAAGCAAGCTGGACCCAAGCGATGTAGGGCTTTATAGGTAATAACCATAAGGCCAGTCTATACTGTCCAGAATATTCCAGGCTGCTCCTGGAGTATTATTGCACCAAATTACCTGCACATTCTGGAGCAATGCCAGTGGCTGTTTACACAGCATCTCCTCTGTTGTCCTGCTGCCACTCCAAGATGGTCCTTCAGAGCTCAGAAACAAGGCATGCAGGATTATATCATAACTCAGCACCTCATTATGACCTCAGTGGGAGCAACCCATGCTGGTGACGGGCAGCACAATGAGACTTTACAAACAGCTATCAGGAAAATCTGAAGCAAATGGTGAGTTTTTAAAAATCAGTTTAATGCTGGGATGGTCCGGATTCGCTGTGGAAGTGCCTTTTTATGTGAAGACAGTCCGCAGTGGAATCAAACCTTTGGCTTTGAATCATGAAAGCAGACTGATGAGAGGGTGGGGGAAAACAAGTTCATTTGCCCAGGCAGACATAGGGAAATCAGTAATTAGAGTACCTGGAAAATGTTGGAAAGGATAGATCAAATCCAGATTATCCTGAAAAGCATGACATAAATATTTGTTCTTAAGTCTTTTGATAGATGATCATGACTTCATTTATTCCAAAATCAGGAATAAAGAAAGGCTCTAACTGACCAACTTTACTTTGTTGGAAGAAAATAAAGAAGCTTGATCAGACAGGCTTTAATTAAAATGCAGGGAGGACTGATCAATATCAATTTTCTATTGCATAAAAAGAAGAAAATATGAAAGAAGAGAAAATGCCTAAGTGACTTCTTAGAGGGAAAACAGTAAGATGAACAAAACTGAAATGACCTTCCAAAGTCAGAGAGTGTCTGAGTGGATGCTAATTGAAACGTCACAGGAGGAAGTAAGCTGGTAAGTGAAAGCAAATATTTAAAGATGAGAAATCCTTCACAGTCAACTGGATTAATTTTCTACCAAGTTCATCACAAGCAAATTTATTTGAAGTGATGTTGTGGAAAGTGGACAGTTTGCATACATTATCTGGAATCTGAGAAATACATAATGGTGAAGAGTAGATAATGACTGTCATAATACTTCTGTGCACTACACTAGTGGTTGTGTAGGATCAACTAGCACTAGCAAAGGAAAGCAGACAAAACCTGCCCACTCCAAGTGGCCTATTTCTCCAGTACTTTCCCTCCTTCATGGCCACAATGCCTGTGGCCATTTTTCTCTTGCTGCTACTGCCTAACCAGCATAATGCACTATAAGGATTCTGGTTTCACATCTGGAGGCAGTGAGTACCCCCCCTCATTTGCCATACTATCTGATTCAGAATGTTTAGAAGTGAAAAAAGCAAGAGCAGAAAAGAGGAAGCCATTCTTAGAGACAGAGTCTATGTGTGGAGGGTGCATGGTGAGTTTTGCAGTGAACCAGAATTGTTTGCTTTCTCTTGGCAACTGGAGGGAAATATTAAATACTAGATTAAGATCTTTTGCACTAAAATCTTCAGAGCTATTTTTACACAGGAACTGTTACTCAGTGAGTCAAAGACATTTATGTAGGTAGCTATCTGTGTCCAGAGTGCACAAGCTCCCCCATTCTATTTAATGGAGCCAGTCTTCATGTACATGCATATGCATATGCATATGCTATATGCATACATGCATATAGCTTACCTGCATCTATTGAAATGAGAGGCTTCTGTGCACACAAACATACTTGACAGCCAGGTTTGGGGCAAAAGGGCACCATTTTACTCAATCTTGATTTTTTATTTTAAAAAGGACATGTTTTCCAGAGTTGTTACAAATCTCTCTCTCTCTTTCTCTCTCTCTGCACATGAGTGTGGGAGGGAGGGCAGGGGCAATGAAACCAGACCCATCAACATCTGTGTTGGCCAATTATACTACATTTTCACAAACACTTAGCTAGCTAACTATTTTTCCACAAAACTCTTCATCAAAACACCGATTCTACCCTGACTCCTGGCTCACACTATCACCATGAATTACTTCCAAGAGAAGCAATTATCCTGATTATGGTCCATTAGGCTTTCCTTTCTGAAATCCTCATTCTGGATTAATTTAATATTAATCTGCTTTGGAAATGAGCTGTTCATAGGATTTGTACTGTGGTCCCCTGTCAGACTATCAACCTCATGTGAAAAATATTAATTAGGGAGAGGAAAATCACAAATGAAAAAAGAATTTAACACAGGATAGGTGCCAAACTGCATGTTACCTTTGCAAGATATTTCTTGCCTGGAGTGCAGGATGATAGAGGCGTGTATTGTTTTGTTTTGCAAAACCAAAGGGGGATTGCACAAAGAGATAAAGAATTACACAATCCCAATTCCAGAATGGGATCATACAAAAGATTAATGCTCCTCCCCAAAGTTGGCCATTTGTAAGACACACATATTTCAAAACAATACAACAAAGGCAATATGTATTTTGGACTGTGTGTTGTTTCTTTCTTTAAAGCCCATAACCCAAGTATATTTTTCTATACATTTCTCAAAACCTGATCTTGGGGCAACTCTTTCATGCAAGTTATTAACTTATTGTTCTCTAAAGTAATACAACAGACGTGCCAAGGAGGGCTGCTGCTACTTATCAGAGGGTAGTGGAGGTGGAGGGAAGAGAGGAGGCAACCCAGCTGATGTAGGTGCTCTGAGCTCCGAGGGGAAGAAAAAGGAAGATATACTCCATCTGTGAGTGCATCCTCATTCCCCCCCCCCCCCCCCCCCCCGCTGATGCTTCTTCATTGTCTGAATTGTCTCCTACTCTTCCGCTCCAAGTAAGCATAAACAGCTGGAGCCCTTCCTGGGCCTAGACGGCTCCTGGAGTGTGGGAATGACATGGAACTATAAAGGGGAGCTTTATGCTCTGCCTGCCCAATATAGGATCTCTGCTTTTATGGTTATTGTCCTTATCTAGAATGTCTGAAGCTGCTCTTACATAAATAGATTTTCTTTGTCCTAGGCTGCAACAGATTTGTAAGGTGATTTTCTACATTAGTACTTATCTTAGGCAAAGGAACCAGAGGCTGAGCTTCCCAAACTGCTTCCTTCCCTATTCAGTTCTTAAATTCGACAAGGGAGATAAATGGATAATTTTTTTATGGAAACAATGGCTCATCAAACTTAACACAGAAATTGAGATAGACCTGATAGGTATACAATTATTTGCTTTTATCAGTAATCTTTAATGAGTCTGTTCCTTCCATAAGCAACTCTTTTAACTTTTGAAAAAACTGAGTACATGGAAAGAGTGAATTAGTTAAGGTTCGTGGGTTGTTTTTCCCTATGCAATAACTATGTCCTGCAAAAATCAATCAGAATTATTTTCTTCTTTTTGTACAAACTAGGCTAAAGCAGGGCTCTTGGGCACACTTCCTCCAAGCGTCTAGAACTTGGATAAAAAAAAAAATACAGGAAGGAGCAATCAAAGGAAATAGAGAAATGAAGCTTTTTGACAATGATGAAAGTGAAAGCAAAATTGAAAAGAGCATTTTGCCTTACCTTTTCTTACCATCAGCTTAGTTTGATACTATTCCGGATCATGCTTATCACCACAGAAAAGTGTTTGCAGTCTTAAAGACAGATGTAATTCTTCACTAATTTTGTTCCTGAAGGAAGCAATGAGTAATTTTAGCAATTGCAAGAAAGTCTGAAAATGGGACATTTTGGGACTGTGCAAGTTCATACTTGAGGTTTGTTTGTTCTTTGCACAGAAAACAGGGTTTTCTGTGCAGAAAAAGTGGCTGGCATCCTGTTCAATATTTGTGTGCTTGTAAACTGAACATACAATTTCGTAACTTTGGGATTTCCTCTTTTGGATTAGCATAGCATTTTATTGAAGTGAGACTCAGGAAATTCAAATTTTAGTCTCCATTCTTGAGCAAGTCATTCTGTCTCTCACCTGGTAATGTTGTGTCTTAAGCAACAACAACAACAACAACAACATAATAATAATAATAATAGCAATTAAGGTGCTTGTTGCCTTTATTTTGAATTTCATTATATCAGGTTGGAATAGATGTTGACACTGATCTATAGTTTCAGAAATTTCAAGGGTCCATCTATTACTTTATGAAGGACAAATCTTTCAGAAATTGACCAGCACATCCAGCTTTGACAGAACTAACCAATAGCTGTCTGGAAAGAACAGAGCTTGCAAAGTTACTTTTGAGTTACAAAAGGGGGGTTGCAGACTGCCAGAAATAGTGCAAATTGAGTCCACTTTTAGGGTTAGGGTTAGGGAATCATGGGGACTGTAGTTTATTGTGGCACCAGAGCTCTCTGACAGAGAAGGCTCAATGTCCCAGAAAAAAAACAGTTCCCATGATTCCCTAGCATTAACCCTAACCCTAAAAGTGGACTCAATTTGCACTATTTCTAGCAGTCTGCAACCCCCCTCAGCCAACATAACTGTTAGCTATGACAGCTAGGGAATTCTGGGACTACTAATTTAACCAAGCTGTGAGAAGGAGAGGTTACATGGTTGTGTAAATCCAAATGCAATACCATCTTGGTCAGACAACACAATAACACTAATTTGGTGTCTGAGATATTCTTTTATAGCTGCAGAATTTGATCTAGTCCCTCATTATGGATACTCAAGAAGAAAATAAACACTATTTTTGATGTTCAATGGAATGATTCTAGAATACTTAGAAGACAGAAACAGAATTATGCATACACACTGCTTAAAAAACACAGAGGCTCTGACTGAAAATGCTTTGGAACTCCAGTAGGCATGTTCCAAACAAGGATTCTCTCATACATTTCAGAGTAAAGAAACAGTTTGTGTGTACAGCCTCAGTATGAAAGACAGTGGGGCTTCCCCTGTCTGCCTAACAACGGTTTGTGGATTCTCCAGGTAATTCTCAAAATTACCAATCCAGGTATATCCACAATAAAATATGGTTATTGGGATGCATATCTATGCATAATCCTAATACAATTCTAGAAGAGGAGGAGAGAGGTGTGGTTACCCAGGTATTGCTGGACTACAAACTCCATAATCTCACACCATTGGCTGTTCTGGCTAAGGATGATGAGAATTTCAGTACACTATCATCAGGAGGGCCACATATTCCCCACCCTTGTGGTAATGTATTGTACATTTACAATATTATAAATAAGGGAGAGGGTGGATGAGGAATCTGGAAGTTCTACCACAGCTTGGCAAGCCATGCATTTCTTTTAAAGGAAGGTGGCACGCTGAATTTAAAATAATGAACTCCTTGTCTTAGGCAGCTGTCTCCCACTTTAACTAAAATTAAAAGCTAATCATAGTTGACCATGTAGCTACTACTCTTTTTCTTTAAGTGCCACCAAGCCACCAGAGTTCACTACAAATAAAGTCCTTAGGACAAATGTTGCCCATCCAATGATATGTGAATCTCATTTAGACACTGACCAAAATTCTCATAGCCTTTCATAAACAGTCAGTGTCAAAAGAAGAAGATCAAAAATGACTTGAATGAAGTTCATGGGCAAAATAAAAAATAAAACTCTTTAAAGTAAAACATATAAGGCTCTGATCTTGCAAAGCCTCACTCATGGCAGCAGTCCCATAAACTGCAAGCAAATTACTGATATAATTTAAAAAAAAACTGGATAGTTTGCCCTGCAACGGTTAGCGTTGTGCCATTCGCATCATGTCATTCAATGATAAACCCTCTTGAGCTGACTGAACTCATTGTAATGCTAACAGTGATAAAGGCACAGACTAGATTCTCTTGTGTTCCATGAACCTTTTGTGCAAGACAAATGCAAGCAGGCATACTCAGTCCTGCCTATTGGTTGCTATCAAATTTATTAATCCTCTCCCATCACTTATTATCATTGGATGTACATGCTAGGGCTGACGGGAGCAGTAATCCAATTAAATCTGGGGAACAGAAATGACCCATCTTTCCCCTTTACATAGTTCAGTTTAACACATCTATTATGTTCATATATTTTAACACATGGCATACCTTCACTGGAGAAATATAACACTGCCAATGCAAATGCAACAATGGACCCCACTTCCTAGCAGCAATGCACATGACCAGATCAGGTCAAAAATGGCAGAATGCTGTGCTCATCTAAATTGCAACTGGGTAACAATATGCATTAGCAAAGCCAAACAGTGAGAGGAGTTTTACCTCCACAAGACACTTCTTTAGGCAGAGGTTTCAATGATGCATCTTTCCAGATGTTGTTGGGCTGCAACTCCCAGCCACTGTGGGGAGCGGTGAGGAAAGCTGGCAACTGTAATCCAACAATATCTGGTTTAGTGTGACCCTAGACAGGAACACAGTACCGTTCTTAAAAATCAGTGATTCTATCTGGCTGAAGACCAAGTATACTAAGTCGTTTCTAGTAGTGCACTTCAGGGCATGATGATTTCAGTGGTGCAAGGACTTTTTATATAAGCACATTTCCCCCTCTTGGTTCACTGTCTGTACAAATACCTTAGTTCATAGGCTAAACTGATTGCACATACAAAAATCAGCTGATTGGAAATGCAACATCCAGCAAATGAGGATGGCATGTGGAATGGCATGCACACACATCTCCATCTGGATGGAATCTACTGTCTCCACAAATACTTATAAAAACATGTTCCAGCCTTCTGTGCTTAAGGTTTTCTTTAAAATTTTGGAAGAAGCTTTGAACCTCACTTCTTTCCCAGAATTAAATATAAGCAGAAAATGGTGTTTCTTTAAAGTAATTAAGATTCAGATCATTTTTATTCAACAAACAGTAAAATAACTAAACTGTATAATTACAATAAAGAAGATCAGCAATTGTATCATTGACATCCTTTAACAAAAACAAGTTTCTATTTCTTTAAATATATCCCCCAAAAGATAAAAGAATTTTAGATTACTGAAATATTCACAACAGTTGTTTCTTGTTAATATAGGATTATTCTTTTCCCTCTTCTTAAGGCTAAATTATGATAATCGGGGAAATAAAAGTAGAGTTAGAAAGTTTAATATCACTCTCTATTTCTGCAGAAATGTTTGAAGAAAATATGTGTATTATACTGGTTTATGACTTGAAATGGCTTCTCAGCAAGGACTGCAAAACCACGTACATTTATAAACATGGAAGAGAATGCTAAAACATTAAAACATTGGTAACTGTCTATAAACATGAATTTTACTCTCTGGGAAGACATTCATCACATGTCAACAGCCTGCTCCTTTGTTATTTCGAACCATATAACTGAAAAATAATAGGAATGAAATAATCAAGGCAAAAATTCACCTGGAAGTTCTTCAGTGAACTTCTCTGCTCTGAGGTCTTTCCCATGTGCTAGAGATATCTATGTACAAGGTGTAAATTACACAGTGCAGCTTAGGAAATCCTTGATTTTTGCTATCTGCCTACCTCTCACATATTTCTAGAATGGGCCCAAACCCTGCCAGAAACAACAGGCCTCTAGTCTGCTCTAGCAATAGTCATCAAAAGCCATAGTTTGGCATTGATTCTGGTCAGGATTAAACCCTATCTTCACTCTACTTATGAGTTTCATAAAAGGACTAAACACTGTTGTACAGACCTCACTGTTTACAAATGGACCTTGGAAAGGAGATCTTCCTGATGGATTATCTCTTAGATTTGAGAAATAAGAAAAAATGGCTTCATTGTACTTGGGTCCAGCTGAAGTAATTGGAAATTAAAATGAAAGTGGAAACAAAGGAATCAAACCTGGATGTTATACAGGCAAATTATGTTCCATTTCTTTTAAAACACGCCGTGATCAAAAGCCTTTTGGATCTGGAATGTAGTACTGCATCAAGTATTTCACAAAGCTCCTAATTATCACAAGAAGCTTCCTTTAAAATTAAGAAAATAATAACAATCATAATAACAATACAATATGATCATGAGGATGATGAAGATGATCCAGAACTATTTTTATCAGAGTGCCTCAACTTCTAGAACTGTAATCTTAGATCAGCAACAGAGGAGGATAGGGAACAGATCCACTTCCTTTTTCTTTTTGCTTTGTACAGGTCCTTTTGTTAAAGCAGATACAAGGATTCTGCTGAACTTGACAGCAAGGAGAATGAGAGTGCATTTGCCATCAGCATGAGAAGTGTGCTTGGCCTGATGCTGATACGAAGAGATGAACTGTCAGCAGATATGTGACTGGTGGAACCTCCTGCCACGGTTTCTTTTCCAATTGTGTTCTGCAAGACAGAATAACTACCTTTGGTTACCACATATTCATTAGCATATCTTAGTATACTTCAGTCAGTTTACAACAAACTCTTATCTTACTTTGGCTGCAAGCTACCTTTTTCACCCAAGAAACACAGGGTTTCTAGATTGATGTTTCTTGCAATTAATATAGTGTGTGTGTTCTCAAACTACTTTCAAGTGACACAGTGGAACATAAACAAAGCAATTAATAAAAATGTATTATTTTTATTTATTTGTTTATTTCCCGCTTTACTCCCATATGGGATCCAAAGAGGCTTACACCGTATGTTAAAACAAAATTGTTTAATAATCTGTAACACAAAAAATTAAAAAGCACTAGACTATATTAAGATGCAATCCTTTATGCAGTAACTGTGCTTCACTGAACTGAATAGGAATTCCTTATGAGTAGATATCCCATATAGCAATGTGCAGTTAAAAATCTTTTTTGTTTTGAAAAGAGCCTGTAATCAAGTTGCAGTGAACATTAACTTTTAAAGCAGACTTTATATATAGCCTTCAAAATGAGGATTACAGAAACCAAATTGGTAAGGTCATGTAGATAGACCAATAAGTAAAGGCAGAATATATCTCAGCTGAGAGAATAATGGCACTATTGAAACAAGGAAGAATTATAAGAGGAAATTGCATTTTGAGTGCTGCACAAGTCCAAGTTAAGCCAGAGATGCACATATTACTAATGTCCATAAATTAGAACTTTTAGGCTCCTATCCCCAATTTCCCTTGGATAAGGAATGGTTATGCCAGAGAAAGGAAAGGCCAGGTGTTTTCTGGTATTCGCATGCACATCAATAGGTCCCTATCAAAATAGAAGTGTTTGAATTAGCCATGAGTGCTCCTCTTGTCAGACAGCAGTCACCTATTTGCTGTTATATCTATTTATAATTTTATATATATTTATTTATAATATATATATGATATTATTATGGCTTGCACAGAATTAAGGAATTGATCCAACTCTATATATGATATTATTATGGATTGCACAGAATTAAGGAATTGATCCAACTCTTCTGAAATGGGAACATCTTTGTTGTTGTGTAGAAAATGCTCAGTTGGTTTCTGGATGTCTAAGAAGGAAGGCTACCATTTCTAGGAGAGAGCATGAGAGCTTGAATCTGCAATCAGTTTTATGCCTTTCATGACTTAAGTAACTGTCATTTCATTTATCCCTGATCAGTATTTTGTCAGCCATAAAATCTGATCTGCTGTGTTTAAGGGTCTTACTAAAAAACCATATGATTACATTTTGTTGCCGATTCCCAACTAATTACGCTGCATAGATGAAGCATAATTATGTGGCCTGCAGAATCATGTGCTCCATAAGAATTAAAATGTAATTACCTTTCTGCTACATAGTTGAAGGTGAGTGGCTATTCTGGGCAAGGATTTGACCTTCCTAAGCTACTATGCACATTCCAATATATAATTAAAGCAAATTCTTCCAGCAGATCTGCATAAAACTGAAACTGTCCACATTAGAGACAAAAGTTAAGGCTAGAAGGATGTAGTGGTCTTGTACACCTAATGTTGTTACAGCATCCACAAGGTTGTGAGTTCGATCCCAGGGGGTTCCAAGGTTGATTCAGCCTTCCATCCTTTCTTAGGCCATTAAAATGAGTACCTGTTGGGGGCAATTAGCTTACAGATTGTAAACCATTTAGAAAGTGCCGAGTTCACTGATTGTTGTTGTTAACTGCCCTAGAGTCAATCTTGACTCATGGAAATCCTATGGATGAGACATCTTCAAGACCCTCTGTCCTCCACTGTCCTTCACAAAATTCCTGCAACCCCATACCTGTGACCTCCACCCATCTAGCATGTGACCTTACTCTCTTCCTACTTCCCTCCACCTTTCCCACTATTATTGTCTTTTCCAATGAGTCCTCCCTTCTCACGACGTGTGTGAAGTACAACAGTCTCAGTTTGGTCATCTTGGCTTCCAAGGAGTTTTCCAACTTGATCTGCTCTAGGCTTCCTAGGCTTTGTTTGTCCTTTTGGCTGCCTATGGGATCCTCATCACTCTTCTCCAGCACCACATCTCAAAGGAATTGATTTTCTTCCTATCATCTTTCTTAATTGTCCAGCTCTCACATCCATACATGGTAATAGGGAATACGATGGCGTGTATGATTCTAACTTTTGTGCTGAGTTGCATATCTTTGCATTTTAGTATCTTTTCTAGTTCTTTCATGGCTGCTCTCCCCATTCTTAATTTTCTTCTGATTTCCTGGCTGCAGTCCCCATTTCTATCAATGTTTGATCCCAGGTATGAGAATTATTTTACTATTTCTTTTTCTTCATTGTGTAGGTTGAATTTGCAAAGGTCCTTGGTGGTCATTATTTTTGTTTTCTTTATGTTCAACATTAAGCCTGCCTTTGCAATTTCTTCTTTGATCTTCCTTAGTAGGTGTTCCAAGTCTGTGAGGTTTTCTGCTAGTACTATGGTGTCATCTGCGTATCTTAGATTGTTGATATTCCTTCCTTCTATTTTCACTCCTCCCTCTTCTGTGTCCAAGCCTGCTTTTCGTATAATATGTTCTACATGCAAGTTGAACAGATAGGGTGAAAGGATACAGCCTTGTCTGACCCCTTTGCCAATTGGGAACCATTCTGTTTCTCTTGTGTTCTGTTCTGACAGTAGCCTCTTGTCTTGAGTACAGATTCCTCATCAGGACTATCAGATGTGTTGGCACTCCCATGTCTTTAAGGGCGTTCCACAGCCTTTCATGATCTAAGCAATTGAAGGCTTTGCTATAGTCTATAGAGCATATGTTGATTTTCTTTTGGAATTTCCTGGTGTGTTCCATTAGCCATCATATGTTTGCAATGTAGACCCTAGTGCCTCTTCCTTTCCTGAACCCTGCTTAGACCTCTGGGATTTCTCTCTCCATGGATGATTGGAGTCTATGTTGCAGAATTCTGAGCATAATTTTGCTTGTATGGGAGATCAGTGCTATGGTCCTATAGTTGCTGCAGCTCTTGTGGCTCCCTTTTTATGAATGGGGATGTATATTGATCGCTTCCAATCTGTTGGTGATTGTTTTGTTTTCCATATCTGTTGACATATGTTGGTTACCACTAGAGTTGACTCTGTCAATGTAGATTGCAACAGTTCTATTGGAATATCATATGTTCCTGAGTCTTTTTTTTTATTTGCCATTTCCTTTATTGCAGCTTCCACCTCAGTTTTTAGAATGTGGGGCTCATCTTCATGTCTCTTCATTCCATGTGTCCTTCATTTTGTCATCTCTTTTAAATAACTCTTATGTGTATTGCATCCATCATCTTTTTATTCCTTCCTGGTCTTGAATTATGTTATTTTTATTGTCGTAGAGCATCCCGGTCCATGGTTTGAACTTTCCCTTGATTTCCCGGATCTTGTGAAATAGATCTCTTGTTCCTCCCTTTTTGTTGTTGTCTTCTATTTCTCTGCATTGGTCATTGTAGTTCACTGATTAGCAGTATAAAAATATACATGCTATTGTTATTGCTACACTATCATTTATAAACCATCCCCTTGTCTACCCAATTCACACCTGCCCTGAAAAAGGTACCCAATTCACTTGCCCAAACACAAAACACAAACACAACACAGTCATACACCTCAGTAGTCCTGTGTAGCATCCTTATTCTGACCTGACCATCTTCTTAATACACTTTATACCACTCAAACCCTGACTCTGAGGAAAGAAGGGGCTACAAACGGTTGCTTCAAACCATAAGCTGTGTTCTAGTTAGCCCTTATCAGATGGTGAGCTGAGAGCAATGAATTACACAAGAATCCACTATAGCCCTGGGGACATTTGGCTCTATATGCTACATTAATCTCTATTCCAGCTCTTGGGAAGAAGCCAAGGCAAAAGAAACACTGCCTATCTTGGCAGGGGTGGCAGATTAATCATTAAGAGGTACTGAGCCTGGGGCTGCCATGGCTGTAGAAACTTATATTTCAGAACAAGTATAGAAATACAGGATGGAGCTAGCACTTATTTTCCCACACTGTGCAGGATGGAAACTTAAAGCCAGCCTACTTCAATTTGGTGCCCTCCAGATGTTTTGAAACAGAACTCCCATTAACCCCTGCCATTGTGGCCAAATAGCCAAAGATGACAGGAGCTGTAGTCCAAACCATCTGGATGGTATCAGGTTGGGGAGTCTGCTATATTCAAAACAAGTCCTATCTGAATAATTTCTGAAGAATGGTTCTGAGATGATAAAAAATTTCTAGAACACAATTGCTAGAACAAAGGGTGAATTCTTACCCCAGTCACACAAAGTTCTGTCATTACAGATTCATTGAAGCTCTGCTTTGGTACCTGGAGAAAAATTAGAAAAGTTACTGTACAGCTCTGTTTTACCCAGTGATACCAAAAATGACACTGCTGATCAGTCTGAGAGAGTAAGAGATTGCTCAAATCACCTTCCTGGAATAGATCTACTGAGATAAACTGGACTACTCTTGGGAAAAAAATTATCTATTAATTGTAATCTCTTTGAGAATAACATATCCAGTCAAATGGTGAATAATTTTGTCACTTATTTACTCAACTGGATAGAGCATGAAGCTTTAACTTTTCTCATGCTATTAATTATTTGAACTATGTAATGTACAACACAAATACTATACCTCATGTTAAAATTCAACTTTTAAGAGTTTTTTTGCCACAAATTTCAAACCAGTTATGAAGATGTCAACTTTGGAAGCACAGAAAATGGGACAAATATGTTTGCTGGTTTATCTTCTTTTTTCTACTGTGTGACAACTGTATAAATCAGGGGTAGGCAAAGCGAATGGGGCTGGAGTTACATGTGACTTCCAAGGCTGTTTTTGTAACTTCTGTCTCCACTCTACAACTCACCCAAATCAAAATTCATGATGCTCATAGTCAAGCAAGCTATTTTGGCATAGAGCCAGAAGGTCCTGGAAGCATCTCTCCCCAATACAAAAGAAATAAGTAACCAGTATCTGTCCTTTTATCTGCTTCATGAGGCAGTTATTGCTTCACTTTGCCAGATAGGGCCAGCCCTGTTTTGAGAACTTAACCATTAGCAACAGATGGGGTCATTGCATGGAGACCCAAGTGTTCTACTTCTTAGGTACAGAAGCCCATTTCAGGTCACATTTCACACTGGTTTGCTGCAAAGAACACTATGCTTCTTGCAATCCCACAACTTCCAATCACCATCTGGCCTTCTATCAATGCAGCCTTGGTAAACAGGATCACCTTCTCTGCCTCTTGCTGCTCCTTTACAAATCTTCAGAAAAACTGCAAACATTTGTACAGATACTGAGAAGGTATTAAAACATTAATTTCTAATTTTACTACGTAGAGAGGACATTAATATAGTTATACATATTTATACATTGTATACATACATATACAATGTACAGGAAGCCTGAGGGCAGGGAACCCATCTAATTAACCATTTGTAAGCCCCTCCGAGAGCCTTGGTGGCTGAAGAGCAGGGTATAAATACTCCAAATAAATAAATAAATATGGCAACGAGAGTATTTAATATTAGATCTTGAAAAGGCTAAATATTATCCATTCATGGAACAA
>JAIPUX010001880.1:49884669-49897389 GCA_020142125.1 Phrynosoma platyrhinos | reverse complement strand
GGTCTGTCCCCCACAGGCTTGCCCCAGCACTGGCACCCCGAAGCCCCCTCTTCCACCACCAGTGATCTGAGCCCCCCGTGCTCCTCCACCATGACCTTTCGATTGAGAGGGACCCCCGTAAGGGCAGCCTGGGGGCCAGGACCCTCCTTTTTGCAGCCAACCCTCCATCCCCCTTGAAGCCTGGCAAACCTGGTAACCCCCTCTCTTGAGTTGTGGAGCAAAGGCACTCATTTTACTAGTGGGGACTACATGGATTAAGGACAGTAATTTGCTTCAAAGTGGGAACTATGCATCGGCCTCGATTGATTCAGCGACCCGGTGTCAATACAATTCGCAAACTGGTGTAAATGTAAGTGGGAATGAGCTCTAAGAAACTCTGTTAGTAAATTGTGAAAATGGGTAACAGGACACTGGCAAGAATGTCCAGTGTGGATCAGGGCTGATGTGATGTATATAGGGAGTGATGTGATTCAGATCCCATTGCATATCCCACTGATCACTTTGCTGGCTCTGTTATGCAGTAACATAACAGCAGCCCTCCACTTGATATGGATGTTACAGAATTGCCCTCTTCTAATTCCCACAGACATAAGTCCTCAATATTAAGATGTAACTTCCCAATAGGATTTTTTTGTTAATTTTAAAAAGTACTAGAAAAAGCAAAGGCTGTTTGAAGTAGACAAACACACACAACATTGAAGATGTGTTAAGAAACATCCAGCTGGATATGGCAGGATTGTTACCGTAGCTAATCATGCACCTTAATTCAGTACAGCTGTAGAAAGAGATTGTCAAAACTTCTTTAGTCCATTAATTTCTGGAAATGTGAAGTACTACTTCTGATGTGCATTTAGAGCTATAGTTCCTAGACTTCCAGCCAAGACATAAAGCACATATAGCCCATATGACTTTTTAAAAATCCATTAGTTCTTGTTAAAATAGTAAGACCTTCAGGTTTCAATTTAAAACAGGAAGGTTTCTTGGTCCTTATGGCTGCTGAGATAAACCTGGAAGCAAAACTATGAAAGTGTCCTATGATTCAAGAAGCAGAAAGGCAAATAACAATAATGGAAAAAAATTCAATGGGAAGGAAAATGTTTCAAACCAGTGTTGCTAGACAAAATATTCCCTTATAGCATTTAAAAAATAAACATAAAAAAGGCAATTTGTCTCTTTGGCTCTACAATGTCTAATTGGTGTTCCTCCCCAAGAGAAGTCTCTGTAAAAGAACCTTTTTAGGGTCTATGTGTCAAATTAATCAAAGCTAATTTCTTTCCTCTCTTCTTGGCTGAAATGATTTCCAGTCTACAAATTGATTCAAAGGGTGATTTCCATGTCATTCATTGTTCAGCCTATGATATTTTGTGGCAAGTGCAAAGATGCCTCTCTCTGGTGGCATTAATTAACAAGAGTATCTGAAATATTCATGTCCATATAAATATGTGCAAATAATGATATACTCATCATTTAAAGGTTAGCTTCATTTTCAGCCACATATTGGATTCAAGTGAACCATTTTTACTATGTGTAATGCTGTGACCATCATATAGTTGTTATATGATATATATAAAGGATTTGTTTCTATGTAACATTTTGCATAAAGAATAACATAGAAGAAAATGGAACAGTAACAGCATTTTCTGAATCTCTTTTACTAGCTCACTAGCTCAAGAGCTTAGGCTGGCTGGGTTTTTTTAAATTATTATTATTATTTAAATATAAAACCAAACTGCCATTTTGCCATAAATCCAGTTGTTCTGGATTTTATTGTAGTGGCTCTCTCTGCTTCCCTGAGGCATTATAATTTGCTTCTAAATAAGGCTTTAGAGAATTTCTGCAGATATATATTTGTGAACATCCAAACCACCCCATCCTCAATATATAATTCCACTATATATCATATAATATCTCACAAGATGCAAAACCTATTGGCCATATTAACCTCTATCCAAAACATCGGCAGAATCCCAATATTCATGACTTCCTTCAGGGTTCAAAGGATAACCAGATAACTCCTGAAACTTTACATTGAACAAAGCAATTTTTCTTTTTGTTCAGTGTTCAGATCTATGTCACATGGCCCTGATAAGTGCACAAACAGCCTGAAATAGGGTTTACCAACTTTCTGTGGTTTCATATTTAAAACTTGGAAGCATATGCTTTCTGTTGGTTATTCCACAATTCATGTGGCTTAAATGTAAATTTTTATATAACCCAATTTTGGAAATATTTTTTGTGATTGTATTTATTTGGATGTTCTGTTTAGGATTCTTCTTTTTGAGTATCTTTGAAATATATTTGTGTACAATGCTCCAGACTGAGGAGAAATGGGTGGAAACAAAAAAGAAGTATAAATCCGTCACTACTATTGATGCTTCTAGGCCAGTGGTTCTCAACTTTTTCTAGAAAATGTTTGATTAATGTTCTTATCCCCTATAAAAGGAGTATCACATTTGATGATGAAGAAGTCTAATTTCTAATTTTGAACCACCAATTTAACTATATATAATAATGCAGGTGAACAAAATTGAAATTAAAAAATATTTTAACTCAATGTATAAAATACAAATATAAATTGAGCAATTGGATTCTAATTTAGGGCCTTTGCAGACTGCCAGAAATAGTGCACATTAAATTGAGGCACTGCCCTGGCTCAGTGCTAGGGAATCATGGGAACTGTAATTTATTGTGGCACCAGAGCTCTCTGACAGAGAAGGCTCAATGTCTCAGAAAAAATTACAATTCCCATGACTCCCTAGCACTGAGCCAGGGCAGTGCCTCAATTTAATGTGCACTATTTCTGGCAGTCTGCAAAGGCCCTTAGTCAGAAAAAAAATATAAAACCAATCCCAATTTTGAACATAAAATTCAGTGACTTCTTTGCTCCTGCATTTCATTCATGATTTTTGTCACATCATGGAAATTTTTCGCTGACTGCAATCTGCAGGTATGCCAATGGATTCAGGTGATTCCTAGATTTTGTCCTGATTGACAAAAAGAACTGAATTCAGATTCACAGAAATATATTGGTGTATACTTTATGCTTTTCCACCAAGGTTTCAGAACATATCCAGTACTGCACACCAAAACTTGTCCAAAGTCTTGCTTTCAAACTGCATTTCAAGCAATCCATTTGTCTGCAAGTCAGTAAGATCATTCTTTAGCTCCTCATTTTCTGACATTTTCTCTAAACTGTCAGAACCATAGAATCATAGAGTTGGAAGAGACCCCAAGGGCCATTCAGTCCAACCCCTTGCTATGAAGGAATTCACAATCAAAGTATCCTCGACAGATGGCCATCCAGCCTCTGTTTAAAGACCTCCAAAGAAGGAGACTCCACCATACTCCGAGGGAGTGTGTTCCACTTTCAAACAGCTCTCACTGTCAGGAAGTTCCTCCTAATGTTGAGGTGGAATCTCTTTTCCTGTAGCTTGCAGCCATTGTTCCGGGTCCTATTCTCTGGGGTAGCAGAATATGAATTTATGATTCATTCTTCTGAAATCTTCAGTTCTCCAGGAGCAAAATATTCTTCAAATGAGTCTAACAGCATTTCCAAATGAGCTACAATTTCTTCATGCACAATAGGCGTTATGGATCCAGTATCATCAACCATCTCATCTAATGAAGGAAATTTTGAGAGACTGCCTCTTTCCATCCCTAGGTGCCAAAGATATAACTTTTCTTTGAAGGCATGCAACTTTTCACAAGCCTTTTGCTTAAAGAGAAATACTCAGGTCATTCATACAAGTGAAACTGTCAGCTAAGTAAGCCAGCATTTGGGTGAACCTCTGTGATTCCATTGCACCAACCAGATCACCTTCAGGGTCCTTCCTGAAAAAAAAACTTTGATTTCTTCTTGGAGTTTAAAGAAGTGGGTTAAAGTTCGTCATGACAATCAAGACTTCTATGTAGAAAAGCAAAACTGAATGCTCACTTCTCAGATCCTCACAAAATAATTTGAGCATGTGATGGTTCAAAGCATGTCCTCTGATCCAGTTAATGATCTTCACATAAGTATTAAGGAGTTTCTTCAAATCTAGAGGCAATGGATGTGATACCAAAGCATGCCAATGAAGAAAACAATGGTGTGAAAATTTTCTCTGCTTCCTACCCTGTCTGAAATTTCCTCCCAGGGAGCAGGACAGAAAGCAGAGAAGCCCAATGCCAACATGAATGTCCTCTGTGGTCCCACTCCACTCCTGCTGAGCTGGATGGGACCCTTCGAGACCACCTTTAATCCCAAAACACTTGCTACCATCTGTTACACCCTAGCAATGCAATGTGACATTGCTGAGCCTTCTACTGGTAATTGACAACCAGTGAGGCACTAGCCAAGCTAAGGCTGTGAAAAGGAATGTAAAGAGGCAGTACTTAAGGAAAAGGTTTAATCTACAGCAAAGAACATTAAAGAACAGAAAAACATAGAGGACAACTGATCCCCCAGGCACAAGCTTAAAGTATTAGTTTCAAAACACAATCATGTCAGCCAAACATTAACATACTCCCAAACCTGGCTCCCTGACTAATGCACAAGCCCTGGGGCCAAGGCCTTGGTCTCACTCAGCCTTCTTTCTCTCAGGCCTTCTCCCTCTCTTAGGTGTCTCTCCTTACAACCATCTAGAAGGTTCTACTCTAATGGCCATCCGACTGGATGAGTGCCATCATACCACTAGTGCCATCAGCTCACCTCACAAAATCACAGTATCCTCTCTCACGGTTAACCCTTTGTTAGCTGGGAAGAAGGCCTTGATAAATGGAGGGACTCCCATTTATCACAAGTGGGTAACCTGCAAGTCTGGAATCTCCTTTTTTTACCAATGCAGAAAAGCCATATTTATTTCCAAGCACTGTACACACTGTACACAGAACCAAGGGTTTGATACCTAAATTATGTTTGGCAAAGAAGTCTTTCAGCAGCTGCATCACCTCTTTGCAGATGTGTTTTCAGATCTTTACAAAACATGACATCTTCCTTCACAGCACCATCAGTGGCAAACTTCACTAATGTGATGAGTTGATTCCAACTGGAGAAATAAGTTGAGTTGTATCATAATATATTACAATGTTATCTGTGGTTAAACCAAGATAAATTGCCAGGCTGAAATGCTACAGGGACATGACACAACTTATTAGGTCACTCTCTTGTTCCCTGACACTCATGATAATTATGAGACAAGTTCATACTAAGCATATTAGTGTGCAATAGACATGACACACTAAGTCAGCCTGTATCACAACTTTACATTCTCTGATAATAATTATTAATACATGTGCTGCTTGAGCTACAAGATTAGTGATGAACACTGTAACACAGCACACTCAATCAATGCAACAATTTATGCAGGAGTAACTTCTGGACAAGTGAATAACACTATGTAGTTGGTCAATTTCACTGCCAATAAACTCACACCTCACTAGTGTGAATGAATGTGATTTGAATGAATCGACTGGGCTACTGGAATGTGGATAAATGCACAAAGGAGTTTATGTCTTTCTCAACAGGCAATGGGAGACTGGAGTGTGCTTGGGACAAATGTTATCTGCTGTCTACCCCACAGTCTTTTCTATTATATATGAGGAAGTCAGCGGCAACAAGGGAGGCATTTGATTGGTTGGACAAAGTGGTGATAAGCATGGGATTGGCTGACTGAATTCAAGTTACAAAGAGAGGCAGGGTGCATGTGACAGAGGTAATGGATGAGCTGAGAGACCCCGAGAGGCAAAATACCCAATGAACTCTCACAGCCATGAATTTAAGATTAAACTATTATACAATGATTATTTTTAATGTTGCATTATAATGCTTTTAAAGCAATACTCTGGCAATCAGTTACTTACCTTACTTATATGTTATGTTATTCTTTCCTTTGGATTAAATAAACGAGGCTATTACTTATGCAACACAACAACCTAATAACACTTCTCAAGGCACACTTTTAGCTGGCTGAGTGATGGCTTGTGACTTGTCACTCAAGGATACAAGCCACCTTTTGCTGTACCCACTGAAATTCCATCTTGCACCCCCTGGGGATTTGGAGCACATCAAGTTGGGAAACCCTCTTCTAGGCAATGTCTTCCTTTATAGCATTTACAGTATCTGCAAATGGTTCCAGAAACCTGGAGAGGTTTCTCCTGGCTCAGATCTGTATGACATCCTGTGCTTTCTCATTCTGTAGGTGTCATATATAATATATAGTCCATGTAACTTGCTATCAGAAATAATGTTTTTTTTTAACAAATGTATGACCCCATTTTTTCCTCACATGTACATGCAACAACATAAAGCATACTGTTGAGACTGTACTCCTGTGCGCCCTTTACCAGAGTAAGATCCATTAAGATTAATAAAATTTACTTCTGAGCAGACATGTACAGAATTACACTCAAACCTGTTTTCTTCAATTTTTTGTCTCCCCGAAAAACTTTTCAAAGTTTTTGATAACAATGCCTATCAACACTAGACAGCATGATCAGGAATTCTGGAAATAGTCACACAAAACACCTGGAACATCTGGCAGGTTTTGGTCTGATTAAATTTATTAAGAATAACATGGGGGGAAAAAAAACAATACAGGAACAGATAAAGAAAATGAGATGTTAAAAATAAAATTACCCATACAATTTTTAGTAGCCATCTTTCAGATGACGACTGCATTACCTCCAGGTCTCCTAACAAAACATTCTTAGAAAAAACAATAGATTTGCAGTTCAAATCTACCTTTTGCCTGCTTCTAGCTGTTGGGGCCAAAACAGAGATACTATTAAATCCATCTTTGCATTTAACATACACTTAAAAAAGAAACAGTAATCACGTAAAGGTTCCCTGTTGACAAGGCTGTCAAGACATGTCTGACCATAGGAGGCAGTGCTCATCTCCTTTACTAAGAGCCAGCATTATCAGAGACTACTCTGTCGTCATGTTGCCAGCATGGTTGCACAGAACACTGTTTACCTTCCCACCAAAGTGGTACCTATTTATCTGCTTGCATTACATGCTTTCAAACTGCTAGGTTGGCAGAAGCTGGGACTAGTGATGGGAGCTTACCCCTTCATGCAGCATCTGGGCCTCGAACTTCCAACCTGCTGATCTTGCAATAAACAGACTTAGCGTCTTAACCACTTCAGCCACTGCATCCCCAGTAAGTAGCCGCTTAGGGCTAATATTTATCACAATCACAGCAGGTAGTTAGAATAGAATTTAACTCTTTCCTCCTCTGCTGGTGTCCAGATGAAAATTGTTTCTCCAAATCTAACTACTAATATTAAAATTAGATTTTGTGAAAAGCTTTCACCAGTAACATGGGGCAGGGATAGACTAAATTCTGCTTCCCTATTTGCAGGAGTCTGGATAAATATAAGCCTCCAGTGGCTGATATTTATACTGTGTGTGTAGGGGGGGGGACACCTGTGCCACTCTATTAAATTCAGTGTAGTCTTTAAATGCCATGTCTAGCTTAGTTTTTCAAATTGTCATCTTCTCTTATAGCTGACACCATCTCTTCTCCTCACAGACTTCCCTTTTTGTATACTTTTCTTCCCCCCATTAGTCATCCACTGATCTCCATTTCCTTGTGCCTGCTTTCCATCTATCACATCAGTTCCTGTCAAAAAGTCAAATTGTGTTCTATAATCAGAAACCCTCTAAGTTTGTGCTCACTTAAACTTAATTTTCCTCACAATATGCATATAGAGAGTGAGTTTCCTACTGATGGACATGAATTCTTTTTCATCACGGAGGCTGTGCATAGCTCTAATTATAATCCACCCATAACATTATTCAAACTTGGCAGTATTCAGTCAAACTATCACCCTGGTGTCATAATTTAGACAATTATAAAGTAATGTTTAGTGTGGTCTATAATTTTAGTTTAATGAAGTTGAATATCAACCATTGAAATCACACCAAAGATATAGTCATACCTATTCTTAATAAAAATAAGAGGGGAAATGTCCTGGAAGTAACAGCACTGAAGTAATTATCCTTTTGGTACAACAGCATGAACCTTACACAACTTGATAGGTCCAGTACTATTAGCTTTTATCTATTTTCTTCATGTCAATGGGAATTTTTAGATTTGTATCTGTTTCAGGGCTAAGACTAGAAAAAAGCTGTTGGTGTCAGCTGAACAGACATTGGTGCTGAAAGACCATACTGCAAACCAACATGCTTAAACTGTGTTTAAGCTTATTCTCACATTATGATATACATCTCCAAGTGTTAGACACCAGATCTTCCACTTGCCTCTTTTTTTAGGATTTGCAAACTAGCTCCAAGCCTCAATTAACCATCCTGAGGGATGTATGGTCTAATGAAGAGCTGAGAGAGAAGTCAAGGATGAAGATGGCTCATTACATAAACTGCCTGCATCCTGTTTGCTGGCTTGGAAGGCAGGAACAATGATGCAGCCACCATTGCTCCTTAGTTGTATTGGAGCACAGTATTCCAGCAATGACAGATAATGCTTCATTTTTGGCATAGATCTACCTAATACTCACCATGTTGCATATTTCTAGTGGACTTCCATTTTCACTTGACATATCTTTCAGCTCTTTACCATCTAGTTTTCAATGATTTCAATTATGTTCCTTCTCCTTAAATCATTATTTGTGGTCCTATGTTACTGGAGAGATCCCTCCACTTCTAAAAGAAAGAAAGAAAGAGCTTGCTATGCAACATTTTTACATGGCTTTCTGATGGTACCAGCTGGGTATGTCTGAAAACAGGAACTGGTATCTAAATGGTGCAGAAAGAATATCTACTGGGTCTTGACTACACCACTTGGGCTCAATGAAAAGCAGCGAAATATCTTGAGCCTACACTGAAAGTAAATATTACCCACAGTATTGTTGGGTCAATTTTCCCCATCTCACAATATTGCTGCAATATTTATAATGGACTTGTAGATATATCCTTCAGCTATTTACCATCTTCTTTTCATTGACTCTAATTATGATTGCTTCTCTTTAAACCATTATCTCCATTATTAGATCCTCCAGTTGTTTCTTACTTCAACTTCTAGCTAGGACACTCAATAATAAAGGACTCTGAAAGCTGTAGTCCATAACATCTGGAAGGCTAAAGTTTACTCGCTCCTGTTTAAGGCTTGCCAACATGAACTTTAATTCTTATCATGCAATTTATCTGCTGACTGGGGGGGGGGGGCAGCATACACACTATTTAGCTGAAATGTCTAAAGGGCATGTAAATTAGAGCTCCCCGTAGAATAAGAAAGAATAGCCTTCCAGCATTTTGGATTAAAGTGAAAGAAAGACACAGTGGTTAGGGATGGTTCTAAATATTTATGTGTTAACAGTTCCATTGAAACACCTTGTATGCTAATTGAAGCCTCATCCTCTAAGCCACTTCTGAATTGATCCTAATGCAGCTGTAATTTGAAAAAGGCACAAACATCTACAAAGCACAGAGTAGTTAGTTTTTAAAATAAAATAGAGCTAGTAATTTACTCTTGCCAAATGAATCTCATCTTGAGAGAAAGATGTTGATATAAATAAATAAATAAATAAATAAATAAAGTCTACATATTATGTCTCTTTAACCAAGGTGATTGTAACCACCAAACAGGATGCACTGTTATACAAATATGCAGCTATAATATTCTGTACTTACAGCCACCAACTTATTTGGCACAAATGACAGAAATCCTACAATGCCTCTCTTCAAAAGTGTGACAACAACAAATAACTAACAAGGAACTTCACTTTTTCTGGTACCCCAAATCTACCCCCTGAAGCTGCAACCTCACTCTACCAAATGGTTGAGGGTGTCTGGTTAAAAAAAAGGTCATAAATATTCAGACAGCTAGTACCAGTTATATATATATATATAAATTAAAATATTTGACTACTGTCTAGTCATTATTGCCATTTTACTTTTAGAATTTTCTAATATCTTCCCACCATGGTGCAATATACATATTTCCTTTTTTAAAAAAAGCAATTATAATATCTTTCTGATAATTATGTGGTACATTTTAGAAAAGTATGAAGCGCCTGTTATCTCATTATGCATCTAATTATCAGACTATGCAAATGTATTTTAACAGGAAACAAACGTGTTGTATTTCAACTACATAAATGACCAAAATTATAGAAAGCTGTCAAGAAAGGACATTAAGTGTATTGCATATATGTGGCAAAAACCTGAAATATATATTCCAATAGCTACAAGTTTATGACACAGGATTTAATTGCTAAAATCTGGAAAAACAAATTCTGTGTTATGCCACATTTATTGCATTTAATACTGGAAGAATATTAATAGTGCAATCCTATGTGTGTTTACTTGGAAGTAATCCAACTGTGTTCAATTGAGCTTATAGGTACATGAACTAAGATCCAGAGAACTTTAAAACAGATTAATACGTATGCAGATTTTTATATTAAAATTACAATTGTGTCCAAGTCGACAAACTGAAAATATTAATCAAAGAAGATAAAAAGTTGATTGGGTATGTGGTTTGGTTATGTAGCTCTCAGCAATCAATAAGCTTAGATCTTTCATAGAGACCCACCGAAACCATTTTAGTTATGACTAATTTAACTCCCACTTATTTTAGTGAATCAAGTCTAAGTATGACTAAGGGCCGGAGCAGATGGGCAGGAAAAAGTGGATCAATCATGGATTTTCTGAAAGCAGGTCGAAACCCTGCTGTCCGCAAGGTGGGCTGAAGATTCACAGGCTGTCCACACCATGCTGTGGGGTTATTATTATTTTGTCACCCTCCCACCATGCATGCACACCATCACACAAACACACTGCGCCTGCAACCTGCATTAACTCCCTCTTTCCACTCAGATTCCATTCCATTGGATACCTGCCAATATGACCAGCCACATAGTCACACATGCAATGCACCGATTGGCCAAAGCACAATCATGGAGGCCATCCATACAATCCTGCTTCACCAACCTTCACCCCATGCCCCCCTGTTGGACTCCCTGGTATGTGTATGTTGTAATTACATCTGTTGCATTATTGGTGATCACGTTTTTACTTTGCTGCAGTCCCATACCGGTGCTGGGGTGTTTATATGCTGGTGTGATGATGTGCATTTTCTGCCTTGAGTCAGAGTATCACAATTTCTTTTTGCTCCAGTTATTAACCCCAGAGCATGGCTTCATTCACTTTCCACCCAGTTTTGCCTAGTGCGTCATCTAAACAGCCAGGCTTCAAAATGGTCAGAAGCTGCTTTATTTGACCAGTGCAGACAACCCCTAAATCTAGATTCAACCCAACAATGATATCAGCATGAGAAAGAGTTGCTGGGGGTGGGAGCAATTTTCTACATAAACCTGCAAAGCAGATGGATTTGAATGTCTGGCCTGCTGAATACTGCATGCACTTTGCATTCCTAGTAAGAAAAAAACTTCAGAGAGGGGGAGTTAAGGTATTGGTATACGATATACAATACAGCTATGCATTATAAGCAGGACAAATTATGTTCCAAGCTAGGAGCAGTGATTAAATCCAGTAGCATTGCCAGTGATAAGACTTCTGCATGCTTTGGATTTCCAGAATTGTTTCTCATCATCCCAAATATTTATGGTAATTTCAATTCTACTATGGTTTTTTTTTTTCATGTCCCCAAGGAGAGTTACCAAAAAATTGGAGAGGGTTTCTCTACCATCTATCTGTTCATCCATCCATCCCTTTATTTACTGAATTTACACTCCATCCTCCTCAGATGGGATTAATGGTTGTGCTGAAGAGGGAATTTCAGCATATTTTTTTTTACTAGGTTGCATAGTACTTGGTGAAATTTCCTCTTCTACCCATTCATTAAAGGCCCAGGGGCAGTTAAAGACCCTTGCAGTTTTTAATCTGACAACTCTAACCCCTAAGCCATTTTAGGAAGTCACTTCCTGAAAGTGGAAGCCTTTGTTAGAAAGGAAGTAACCTCCTGTTTTAAAAAGGGGCTCCCTCATGTCTTAAATTGCCTGCTCCTCCCCAAACAAGGAGTCGTTTTTAGGTCAAACTGCCACAGTTTTTGAAGAGGTTTCTGGTAGGACTCCAATGCCTCAAAAACTGTATGAAAAACAAAAACAAAACATGATGACAGTAGGCTGCACTTTTACCTCTGAACTAGTAACTCAGGAGGGAATGGAAGATTGTCCTCTCTTGATTCTATAAGAAGTTGTTTCATTAGTGAATGTATTCCTTTGGCTCCTTGTCACCAAGGTGAGGAAAACAACTGAACTATATGGAGACCTCTTTTAAAAAGTATTACAATCTGTTATGTTCAAAAATTAGATAGAAAAGATTAAATATTTCTCTTTTAGAGAGACATATATTTCTCCAAAGATTATCATAAATCTCGGACGTTAGTAAACACATTATATAGTTGTACGAGTAAAGATGACATGTGTAAATATATTAATTCATGGAAATCTACTCCTTTGACTCTGTGAACTTGCCTTATGCCTCAACTAGCTATTGGTTTATCTAGCCTAGCATTATCTAGTCTGATTGCTGGCAGCTAAAGACACCATACACTATATGCTACATTGTAGGATATATAAAACCCCAAGAGATAAGTTTCTGAAGAGTTTAGAACTTGCAGCTAACCAAAATGACCTAGAAAATCACCTACTTGTTAGCTAATATAACAGTCAGTCATGTTTAACACTGCCAGATTTGCTGTGAAAGCAGCTAAACTTAGGGCCTCGGCAGACGGCTTAATTGAGCCGTCTCCGAGGCCA
>JAIPUX010001880.1:49860895-49877561 GCA_020142125.1 Phrynosoma platyrhinos | reverse complement strand
GACTCAATTTGCACTATTTCTAGCAGTCTGCAAAGGCCCTAAGACTAGTACGAAGATCAAATAACCATATTAAGGATGGTGTATCATTCACAGTAGGCCATCAAGGAAACACTAGTTTGTTTAATTCATGACAATTTTTAGAAGCAGGTCAAGTCAGAAAACATTCCACATTATTTGAGACAGGAAAACACCTTGTAGATATGAAAATTCCAGACACAGTCTACCATAAAGGTTGTAGGTCCAAGAAGAAATATACTGAAAGAACTAAAGTAGAAAGTGGGGCGGGGGGAGTAAAGAGGCTTGAAGCCCTGATTCTGCTAAGAATAGGATACACAGAAGAGCACCTGGCTGCATTTTCTGTGACAAAATCAAGGAAAGTCACATGAGAAGCTTAACAAGGCAGTACAAACAAGAGCCAATCACAAAATATGTGAGTGCACAATAAAAAAAGAGGAGACAAAGATCCTTGCAATTACATGTTTGAACATTGAGCAATGAGCATAGGCTCAATATCATGCTTCTTGCTATAAAGTGTACATAACTAAGGGGCTGTACAGACTGGCACAAAGGGCTGGCATCAGGGTGGAGTGGGGGCATGGCAACCACATGCCAACTCTGTCCCAATGCAGGCATCACACTGCCCACCTGCCCAAGCAGCAGGTGGCATCACACCATTTCTGTGCCATGGCGGCAAGGGCAGCTTTTTGCCGCTCCTTTTTGGGACACCAAATTTTCAGATTGGGGCCATAGCCCTGATCTGGTGCTGAAAGAGGCAGTGGCAAGCCGCTCCTTTGGGCCCATCCGTATAGCTCCTATGTTTCATGAGAGGAGGGGGAAATCATCAACTGAAGTGCATAAACAAATGCATGTAAAGAATTGTACAGGTACATCTCAACTAAAATGACTGCAAATAAACTCTGTAGTTGTAGAAATTACCTTTTTGATTGAGAAGCCTGATAATGAATGAGGTAATGTGGTATATTACCTGCCTTGATAGCTGCCATGAATAAAAAATGCATAGATTGAAATATAGCACCAGAGGAAGCAGACTGAGGAAAATGGTGTGTGTGTATTTTACTGGTTGTGTCCTGCCATGTAATATCGTAAGTTGTAGTTCTTTAGAACTCATATCTTTCACAGCTTAAAATAAGAACTGATAATAGCAATAAATCATTGATTATACAGCTTCAGATTTCCAATCTGCAATATTACAACACAAAAAACCAACCACCATGGCCTTTCCACTCTCTTAACATTAATTATGGTTCCTTCCTTGTTCCTACTTTCTTGGAAGGGTTCTTTTTGAGTTACTTTGCAGAGATCCAAAATGCAGTGCCCCATAAGGACATAGTCTATGGGTACAACAGGCAAAATGGAGCTGTCCATGTATTGTCTGGCTGTGGTTTTCACCAGCACTAGCCAGCACAGTCAGCAGTGAAGAATGGCAGGAATTGCAGTTCAATAACGTCTGCAGCACTGCAGTTTTCTGAGGCCCAGTTGACATTATAACATGTGGCAAACAGGAGATTCCTACATTATTATCACTCCCTTCTTTTCAAAAACACGTATGGGCAAGATCTATATCACCTTGCCCATACATTGCCCAGGCAGACCAGTAGTTTATGATATTGTCTGGGATAGAATGGGCTCATACTTGAAGTGGCCAATCCATTCAGAGACTGATAGGCTGAAATGGGCTGCATCAGTATCTGCTGAAACATGAAGAGTTGTCTCATGATCCACTGTTCTGGTCCCTCAAATGTTTCTCCTCTGCCAATTTAGAGTACTCTGATTTCTCCTCCATCACCAGTTAAAAAACAGCATGGTATGCACAGGATATTTCCCACCTGACCATGACTGAACTGCAAACTGACGACAAAATAGCCATGAGGAGTCAAACCTACATCCCAAGGAAAACAATGCAAGGCAGGGCAAAGCAAGGTAAGTGTCCCACTCTTAATGCTGAACTAGAATGCCAAGTGCTCAAGTTTAATAAGCAGGGGCAACAAGAAGTATCTGATATCAAACAGTCCAACGTTAGCAGCTGTAAATTCCAATGATTCGATTATTCAACAGGAGGAAGCCAGCTTCTTATAAAGGCAGCTACTCAGCCAATGCCCACTTTTCAGACAATATTTAATGAGTTTAATAGCTGTGTGTGTGCTTTGTCTGTCTGTGAGGGAGAGTTTGTGCCAGGCATTGAAGCCTTTGATGTACCCAGGGGGCTGGAGGTCTTTCTTCTACTTCTGCTTCCCGCTCTGAATCTTGTTGACTTAGAGGAGGACTTGGTTGGCTGTCAGGCTGAACTGAAGGAAGATTTGACTGACTCTCAGGCAATTTGTATTGTTAGCTGTTATTATAAGGCCAACAGGCCTGTATAAGGCCTGCTAAAATCTCACAGAATGCCATGGTCCAACATTTCACAGATCAAAACTAAGACCACTGCCCTCCTTCATCTCCCTGTCCTGACAGTTGCTCTAGAAGCACACACACACATCCAAACCCAATGGCTGTTTCTGTCATGGGCCTGCCTCTGCCACTGCTTCCATGTCCTCTCCCCTTGAGTCCTGTTCAAGCACATCTGTAGTTATTCAACTCCCAACTACCCAGCATCATGGGTCTGGGGGTTGCTGAAAGAATGGCACCTCCAGCTTGAGAACTCCTTTTGAAGTGATAGTGAGAAGATGCTGCTCAGCATGGTTGGTGAAGACTCAGCAAGGCCAGGTGGTAGAAGCAACAGCAGCAAAGAAGAGGAAGAAGGTAGTGACTTGGCCCCTCATACCTACTGTACCCTCTGGAGAAAGTGGCAGAAGCAAAGATGAGATGGAGGGCCATGACTTGGTCCTTAACAATATATTGTTGCTGGTGCATAGCACAGCAATGAAGGCTGCCCCTTCTTCCTCCTTCCCCTCTGCTACTGAGATGTGAAGTGAGTTGAGAGTAGCCTGGGACCTGCTGCCAGCAGCACTGTGCCACTGCTGCAACTGTCTTTGTTGGCTCAGGATTAGTTCCATGTGAGGGAGAGAACAAACACTAAATCAAGGGGAGCCTCGCCTCGTACCTCAGGAGAAGAAGGAGGTTGCTAGAACTGACAGTGCCTCGCTCAAAAATCAAGCAGTGCGGTAGCTGTGACACAATGACATGCTGCAGGGTCCATTCCCCTGGTAGTGTTGAAGCGTCATTTGGAATAACCAATGCTTATTATGGATGGTACAGCTATAATCCCCTTATTTATAACAGCAGTCATTGAGCCTCGATGTGCTTTGCTACACCTTTTTGCACCAGAGAATAATGATTCATCAGGGAGGGGCAATTCATCTCAAGGCAAGTGGGTGCAAAAAAGAGTACCTAGAATTCAGATAACCCAGCTTTCAGTCTATGCCAATCCCACATATATAATATACTATCAACAGATTTGAATTTTTCTCTACTGTTCAATTATCTAAGTACATTGTGCACGTGTGTATTATGAGACTACAAAACAGTAGAATTACTTCATCAATAGTAAAGATTTTATCATTCATTCTTTATTTTTAAAAAAGAAAGATCCTAATAGTCTGAGCATCTTTCTTGTGCTATAATAATATGGCATTTTATAGTTAACTATAAAAACTGAGATTACGCCTTTAAGAATCATGTAGTTTTGTTTTATAGTTTAATAATTGTTCATTTGAAAATGAATGTGGGCTTCCTAGAAACAAATGGAATGACTTATAAAAATAGCATTTTGCCAAAAGCAACTGAGCACTAATAAAGAGCATTGATATTTTACTGTTATAGTTGCTATTCTCAGGGAGTACTTTGCACGTCATTCATACTAAAAGGAGAAGTAACATTTGCAGTGAAATCTCAGTTTAGCTGCACAGTTTTACTACAGATCTTCTCCTATGAGAATAATGAAGAATAACTAAGGGGGGTTGCAGACTGCTAGAAATAGTGCAAATTGAGTCCACTTTTAGGGTTAGGGTTAGTGCTAGGGAATCATGGGAATTGTTTTTTTTCTGAGACATTGAACCTTCTCTGTCAGAGTGTTCTGGTGCCACAATAAACTACAGTTCCATGATTCCCTAGCACTAACCCTAACCCTAAAAGTGGACTCAGTTTGCACTATTTCTGGCAGTCTGCACCCCCCCCCCAAGTGAAAGAATAGACACATATGGGAACATTAGATCCCATTAGTTAATGGATTTTTTCCTATACAAAGACAAGTGCTACTGCTCTACAAGATGAGTGCTGCTCATGATATGCCCTTTCACTTTGCACCTAAGGCCTGTTCTACACAAAACAGGAACCCTGTGGAGGACACATTCATTTGCAAAGAGAGAACACTTATAAGTCTATTGCAGGAAAAACAACAGAGTCCTTATATGTTAACAAATTCATTACAGCACAACCTTCAATGGACTACAACCCATTTTATCAGATGTATGATGTTATCAAGAATTTCAGGAACATGTAGAACACATTACTGGGAAAAGGATTTTACATAGGTCAAGTCAATGGGAAATTAAGCAACACTTGTATTACCAGGACTGACCATGCACAAAAATGCTGCTAGTAACCCAAACATCTTAGCACTGTATAAGTCAATTAACACATGAGAGCTGACATCCTGTTAGTGGCATATGCAGGCATGAGTTAAACCTATGCCTGCATATGTTTATTTTAGCTAACCATGGAGGCTGGTATTCCCTTCCTACCTGTGCAGTGACCAAAGCCTCCCTCATACCTACTGTACAGCTGCTGAAGCTTTATCACACACCACTGTCTGTCATCGTCCCCCGCCCATCAGCAGCTGATACCTCCTGTGGATCCTTAGTCAATGATGGAATTTCTCTGTGTTTGACTGCTGGGTCATAGCCAGAAGCTTGTTTTATCCTTCTGACTTTCTTCCAGCCATGAATGGCTGCAGTTGAGAGTTTCAGGGATACTACAATATGCTGGGCTGCTATTCGTAAATAGTCCAGCATAGCATAGTCCCATATGCTATGTTGAACCATGGACTGCAGCCATAGTGTAACTTAAATGAAAAAAGAAAAAAAATCATTCTTCCAATTCGAAACCCTGGTACAGATCTCCCAAGTAATAGGCTGGGAGCTCATTTTGAATTGTAGCACAGCTGTCTCTCCATCTGCTTAGTATGTAAGTCAGGACTGAAGTTGGCATCAGATGTGCTGAATGAGTATGGTTGAATATGATCGTTTGCAAGATCTACAAAAATAGGTGGTGATCTTGCAGTTATCATTGTGTGATATGTTTTTAGAGATACTGAATTTGGTATGCAATTCTCAGTTCTTTGTTTGATAAACTGCTGCCCAAATACCCAGGATAGTTCACTTGACCCTAGATAACAAATTCCAAGTTATGAGACTCAGTATCACACATCTCAGTCACTCAATTAATCTCAGTCACTGACATGTCACTCTGACAGCTGGATTATCTGGACTCTAGGTAGTCTATCTAACACATATACACACCTGCCCTGGAGAGATGAACTGAACTCCTCCTCACAGATAAAGTGGTATTCTTTGGTGCAAAATGTATAGCAAAGCAGAACAATGCATAATGACTGTACTATGAATAAGGGGATTTTAATTGAGCATGGTGTCATTGTGTTTGGGCCATTAGGTGGCGTGGATTCTTTTTCTTCTTCTTCTTCTTTTTTTTAAAAAAGGCACATACAGCTTTTCTAGCTGCTGAGACAGAAGGCAAAAATACAGCCACATTGTTTTGTGAGAAAGGAACCTGCTACTGCTTTTTAGTGTTTTGCTAACAAGTGAATATCACAGTATCATTGAGTTTTAAATTGATTCTCTCCCAAGTAAATGTTGAAATCTACAGAAAAGTCTAGCCTGTTTGCATAAAGCAGAGATGAGTTCTTACAGAGCTACAAGAATACAGAATACAAGGTAAAAAACAAAGTCAGTTCATTTAAGAAAAATGCAATAGAACAAAGTAATAAGATAAAGCATGATAACAGATTATAATACCCTAATGAAATTATTAATATTCAGGGTACTGTATACTCTGATGATTTTGCTGCAAAAGGTATGGCAATCTTTACTGGGATTCTAGAAAAACAAAGTTCCATTTTGTTTTCCCCATGTTTATTGACATTTGAACTGGGTGTTCCAAGGCAGAAAGGAGATGAGAGAGAGTACACACAGAAGATGGAAATATGGATGGATAGATGGATAAAAAGATAGATAGCTTAGGTGAGGTTGATGCTTGTGTGGTTTTTAGATTTCTAGTTGTTAACCAACCCTATGGATGAGACATCTCCAAGCCTCCCTATCCTCCACTGCTGTGCTCAATTCCTGTAGATTCAAGCCTGTGACCTCCCTGAGTGATCTACTCATCTGGTGTATATACCTCCCTTTCTACGACCCTCCACCTTTCCAAGCATTAATGCCTTTTGAAGTGTTATGCCTTCTCATATTGCCAAAATAGGACAGCCTCAGTTTCATCATCTTGGCTTCCAGGTGGATTTCTGGTTTGATCTGTTCAAGGACCCATTTGTTTACCTTTTTGGCTGTCCACAGTATCCTCAGCACTCTTTTGCAGCACTATGTCTCAAATGAGTTTATTATTTTCCTATTTATTTTCTTCCCTTTCATATCCATACATGGTGATGGGGAATTCTATGACTTGGACAATTCTGACTGTAGTGCTTACTTATATATCTTTACTCTTTATGATCTTCCCTAGTTCTTTCATAGCTACCCACCCCATTCCTAGTTGTCTTCTTATTTCTTGATTGCAGTCACCATTCTGATCAATGTTTGATCCTAGGTATGGGAACTCAACTATTTCAATTTCTTGTTAAAGCTGAATTCATGTATTTCTTCTGTGGTCATTATTTTTGTTTTCTTTATGTTTAGCATTAAGCTTGCCTTTACATGTTCATCTTTGACCATCTTAAGTAATTGTTCCACATCTGTGACGTTTTTCACTGTTGTCCACATATCTAAGATTGTCGACATTCTTTCTTCCTATCTTCACTCTTCTGGGTCTAAACCAGCTATTCTTATGATCTTTTCTGCATACAGGCTGAACAAGGAGGGTTATAAAATAATCCTAAATCTTTTCTAACTGTAGCCTCTTGTCCTGAGTACACTACATCGTTTCAAATAATAAATTATGACATTCTTTTGGAAGGTTAATTCCAAATGTCTTTGTCTTGTGTTTATGGTATAGCTCAGACATATGACCAGGATCTTAGACTGAAGCAAATAGGTACATGACATTTATATATTTATATTTACCAGGATTCCATCCTATTCATCCAAGGAAACAAAGCAGCAGCTATAATGTGAGTAGGTTGGAGGAGGGATTTATTTTTGAGAAACAGTAATAAAATATGGAAGGATGGTCTTATTGGGGGAACACAGGGTCTGACACATTGGATTGTTACTTGATTTGACATGTATATGTATTCCTTACATACACAAAAATGCTTTCAGTCATTTACTTTCAGATCTTTCAGAGTGGTAGCCATGCCAATATGGTGCAGGAAAAAAGAGCAAAAGATTATTGTGGTACCTTGAAGACTAACAAATATTATTTGACATTAATGGTCATTGACCGAAGCAGTCCAAGTTCTCCTGAAATGGAAGTAGAGGCACTGCTGTTTCTATTTTGCAGTGCTCTGGCTACTGCCTTCTTTAAAAAAAAAAAAAAGGCAAAAAAGAACCCACTGTCCTGGCCCTGCTGGTTCTGTGCAGACAACACTCACTAGAAAGAATAGCACCTGCCACATGAACAAGCAGGTGGGAGATGGAATAGAAAGGAGGACCACTGCCACATAAATGAAGAGGAGACAGAGAAGGAAGAAAGAAGGTGCTGCTGCAAGGAAAATGCAAGAAAGAGAAAGAGCTGCAACAACCATTGTGTGGGTGAAAAAGAAGGCACGAATTAGGGGGTCAGGGGGTAATACATTTCTTGGCCCCACAAAGCCATAGTTGTCCTTGGTGTTCAAATTAGACAAAAAGCAGATTCCAAGAAAATTAACCTACTGAATAAGCCCAAGAGAATCTAATGAGAGCATTTTAAGGGATCTTGAAACTGTGGTACATGCTCTGGTAACCTCCCATCTGGATTTCTGTAATCGCTCTACATGGGCTACCCTCGTGCTTGGTTCAGAAACTTCAATTAGTCCAGAAGATGGCAGCCAGATTGGTCTCTGGTACATCTAGGAGAGACCATATTACACCGGTCTTGAAAAGACTTCACTGGTTGCCAATTAGTTTCTGGGCCCAGTACAAGATGTGGTTATCACCTTTAAAGTCCTACATGGCTTGGATCCATCCTATCTCCGGGACCGTCTCCTTCCGTATAATCCTACCCGCACACTAAGGTCCTATGGGAGGAATTTGCTTCAACCTGTTAAGACTAGACTGTGGACCACCTCCCAGAGGGCTTTTTCAGGAACTGCTCCCAGACTATGGAATGGCCTGCCGGATGAGATCTGTCAAATTACCAACCTAGACAGCTTTTAAAAGGCTGTCAAGACAGATCTCTTCTGGCAGGCCTTTCCTGACAAAATCCCCAGCCAAGGAGTAAGTAAATTCTCCCCCACCTGTTGCCATATTTAGCCACACTATTTAATGCTTGCAGGCTGCCTGTTAGACTGCATTTATAATAATTATTTGTGTAAATCATTATAATTGTTTTATAGTGTTAATTGTTTTAATGTAAGATGTTTAATACTGTTTTAAGGGGAGGGTAGGTTTGGGCTTGGGATGGATTATTGTGAGTTTTTATTGTTGTAAGCCGCCCTGATTGCTTCAATAGAGGAGCGGGATAGAAATATTTATTATTATTATTATTATTATTATTATTAACACAAATTTACAATGAATTGCCTTCTGGCATAGAATATGTTTAGAGAGGATTTATGTCACAGCTAAAGTGATCTGTACAAAACAGCAGTAGCAATAAGCATAGTTTCAACAGCATCTGATGAAGAAATAAGCAACAGGGCTAGTCAAACAAAAAGCCATCAGTGATACCTTTTTTGGCCAACCAAAATGCACAATATACTTGTTGCAAGCTAATAATTTTTATTTATATCCCGCCCCTCTGCAGAGCAATCGGGGTGGCTTATAACATTACAATTTCCATTAAACAAAACATAAAATCCCGAAGCCCACCCATCCTTTAAGAAGTAAGGGTTCTTCTTATTCTAGGCTGGGTGGTGCTGGGCTTAGTGTCTCTCCCCCAGATGACATCGGATGGTAATGGAGGGAGGGCTCTTCTTCTTATTTTAGGCCCGATGGTGCTTGGCCTAGTGTCTCTCCCCCAGATGACATCAGATGGTAATGGAGGGAGGGCTCTTCTTATTATTATAGGCCCAATGGTGCTTGGCCTAGTGTCTCTCCCCCAGATGGCATCAGATGGTAATGTTACAAAGATGTTACAAACCAAACAGGAGAAAAACAATTAGTGATGTTAGTCAGATGCCTACATGTTGTTTCAGTCTTTAGTTAAGATGGTATATGGTAGGGAGGATATCTTTTGCAGGAAGGCTCCTCCTCCTTCTGCCCCTGTGGCTATAGGGAGATTTGCAAAGTCCAAGAAATTTAAAATCCATTTGCATCTCAACAGGGACCACTCTTTTGCAATCCAATATGTCTCCATTCCAGTGAGGCCACAGGCCTCTTTGTGGCAGAGAACAATGGATTCCTCAAGAAGTCTCCATGTGTTTGCATCAGGAATATTGTTTCTTTTTTCCTGGAGCAAGGAAAGTTAACAACAGCACTGCAACATCAGTTTCCTTTGGAGAAGCCAATGGTAGAGACTTCTCTGTCATCAGAAATATTCTTCATATCAATGTTTGTAATTCTAGCAGATATGATATTCCCCATATGAATCTTCCCTGTGTGTGTGTGTGTGTGCGCGCACACACACACACACACACACACACACACACAGCTTTTTCCACCCAATAAAGTAAGATTACAGAATATGGAGAAACAGAATGGTTCCCAATTGACAAAGGAGTCAGGCAAGGCTGCATTTTATCACCCTATCTGTTCAACTTGTATGCAGAAAATATCATATATAGAGCAGGTTTGGACACAGAAGAAGGATGAGTGAATATAGGAGGAAGGAACATCAACAATATAAGATATGTAGATGACACCATACTACTAGTGGAAAGCATCACAGACTTGGAAAAATCACTAAAGAAAGGGAAAGAAGAAAGGGGAAAGGCAGGTCTAATGTTAAACATAATGAAAACAAAAATAATGACCATCAAGGATTTACATAAATTCCATCTAGATGACAAGGAAATTGAAATAGTTAAAGACTTCCCATACTTTGGATCAAACACTGATCAGAATGGAGATGGTGGTCAAGAAATCAGAAGAAGATTAGGAATGGGAAGGGCAGCTATAAAGAACTACACAAAATCCTAAAGTGTAAAGATATACAGCTGAACACTAAAGTCAGAATTGCCCAAGCCATTGCATTCCCCATTACCATATGCAGATATGAAAGCTGGACAGTGAAGTAAGCAGAAAGGAAGAAAATGAATTCATTTGAGATGCATTGCTGGAGAAGAATGTCGAGGATACTGTGGACAGTACAAACAATTGGGTCCTAGGGCAAATCAAGCCTGAACACTCCCTGGAAGAAAAGATGACTAAATTGAGGCTGTTGTACTTTGGCCATATCATGAGAAGGCATGACTCATTAGAAAAGACAATGATGCTGAGGAAAGTAGAAGGCAGCAGAAAAAGAGGAAGACCACATGCAAGTTGGATAGATTCAGTCAGGGAGACCACAGGCCTGAGCCTATAGGACCTGAGCAGAGGAAGAAGACAGGGAAACCTACCCCCTAAGCAGACGGCTTAAAGGGCCGTCTTGGGGGCAGGGCGGGGGAGGGGCAGCCGCACGATCAGCACCCCAATCCCTTCCCCAGGTCGTCCTCAGAACAGCCGGTGCTCCGCACGGCCGGTGCTCCGAGGAGGACCTCCCGCCGCAGCGTTTGCACACGCTGTGGTGGAAGAGTCGCCAAAGGTGCACCACAGCCTTTTGCAGTGCACCTTCAGCGACTTGTGAAAGGAGCGCCAATTTAGCGCTCCTTTTCAGGGGTGGCGAAGCTGCGCCGCGGGCCAAGGTGTGGGGATACCTCGGCCCCGCAGCGCAGCTTCCCAGGGCAGCCCACAGCCACCCGTCTGCTTCTCCCCTTAGAGAAGTTTCGTTCACAGGGTAGCCATGAAACGAGGTCAACTCAAATGCAGCTAACACAAAGAATTTGATTAATTTGTACAAATTGTGAATGAAATTGTCAAGCAATAACCTCTTGAGATACTAAAATACAGAGCATTAAGTAGCAGCCAAAGTGCCATGTTAGACTCAATTGCCCATCATACTATTAGGTTAAGCCACTATTGATGTATTTCATTTTTTTTTCAGACTTTGTGTAAGTTGCCTAATGAAAACCCTATGTAGTATAGGTCTTTACCAATTTCCATTAACCCAGTTCTTATATACAGAAAAACTGAGGACAGGTTAACAAAACAGGGCTTTGTACAAACACAGGCCAAAATCACATTCACTTTTGATGTAACATAGATATATGCTACTGCAGTTACTGTCAATTACACAGTTGCACAACCAACTGCACAACAGGCACCAAGATCTGGAGGTTACCTGTTGTGTAATCCAAAAATCTCTCTCTCTCTCTCTCTCTGTGTGTGTGTGTGTGTGTGTGTGTGTGTGTAATGCTGGCTGCACTAGAAACCATGCCTAAGCATCCTCTGAAGAAGTACAAATGTTTGTGCACCTATTTTATGCTGGTGCTGCAAGAGGATTCCATCCAAAATAAATAACCAAGGATAGTGCCAACCTGTTTTATTATCTTACTCTTTTTGCTTGGTGAAAACTATGGTAGGATGTCAACAAAGGGTACAGGAGCAAAGGTACCACATCAACTATGGTTTTCTGCATATAGATATAACTATGGTTTGTCAATCCACAACAGACCATACTATCATATCTTGGTTTGCTCCCCCACCAGAAAAATCCTCAAGATGTCAAAAAATAACTATACAAAATAAATTATAGGTGTGTAGTCAGACCTACAGTGCAATCCTAGCAAACAGATTCCATTCAGTTCAATGAGAATTACTCCAAGGAATGTGGAGTATACAATTGCAGATCTACTGCATATACTTATATATAAATCTAGAAATTTAACCCCAAACCTGATAAGTTCACTTATCCATAGGTCAATGAAAGTACTGTATTTTAACTCTTATCTTAAAAGGAACCATCCTCTGGTGGAAGGCAAGAGTGTGATCTGTCCTGGAAACACTAACTCCCCTATACTCTCTCATCCATCCCTTTAGGTTGAGCACAAACAGTTACACCTGCTGGCATTTTATAAGTTCCTGGGCATTGTTTTCATTTGCTTCAACCTTTGGATCCTTTGTTACACACTCCTAGGTTTTAACCTTGACTTGCCCTCGGGTCATATCAAAACCCACAATTTTGGGTCTCAAATCTGCCCTTGACTTATACATGAGTTTCACTTATAGTCAAGCATATACAGTAATTGAGGTCCCAGTGAAATCAATGGAAGAAGTCAGTAATGCTTTTGTCCCACTACCTCCCATGGGGACTATAATGGGCTTCATAGTGCCTATGTGATACTATTTATGCTTATTACCAGTTTAAGGCTTTGAAATAAATCATTTCTTCACTAATATCACTTCCCTATTAGACCTTAAATAGTAGTCTTCTGTTACATAGTGGAATAATCTACTCTGCTTGCAATGCTTTTAATCCTTTTTGCAATCTTAAATAATAAAATGCTGAATTGAACTGGGAGCTTTCCAAACTTACTATGCAGCGGTTCAGATAGTAAGAAAGGGACTCCCAATGGAGTCTTTATCATCTGATTTATTTTATTTTATAATTTTAAATCACCATTCTACCATCTTTTTATATTTTTATTAATGCATTTTATTAAAACACATACAAGTCAAATAGCTACTAAGAGATTAAAAACAACAAATATAATTTAAATAGATGAAAAGCATGTTAAACAAATTGAAAAATTAAAAACAGTTTATAAAAATTAAAACCTTTTAAAAGCTACATTTATAAATATTTTGAAGCAAATCAGGTATGTCCCAAAGGTTTTCGTGCACAGCCATGTTTTTAAGCCAGTGTTGGGACTAGTTGAGTCTTCCAGGGGAAGGCATGCCACAATCAGGATGCCACAGCTGAGAAAGCCCTTCTTCCACATTTTCAAATAGTATATTGATCTCACTGGTGGGATACAAAGGAGGGCTGCTCCAGAAGTCCTTAAAGCCCTGGCAGGCATACATAGGGAGAGACACTCTTTCAAATATCTTTCATAGCCTCAGTGCTGCCACTGCAGTGTTGTAGTTGAAACAATAACAGAAAAGTTGTTCCCACACACTTTGACTCCACATTCGTCACATATTAGATGCAGCTGCTGAAATGCTGAAAGTCTAAAGTAGAGGTAGGCAAAGTGCAGTCCCTTCAGATACTGTTGAGGTGCATCTTCTGTCAGTCAGTGCTGGCCAGTAAAGCCAGTGCTGAGGGATGATCTGAGCTGGCACTCCAACAGCATCTGGAGGGCCTCAAGTTGCTTAATCTTGATTTAAGAGAGGCCCTTCTTAAGGCTTCCCTATTACAAAGTCTTGCTGCTGCCAGGTATACTTGATGGAAACAAGAAAATAGCTAAGGGGACTTGCAGATTTGAACCAATAAAGTGCAGACAGAAAGGTTTCCAGGACATGTTAGACTTCCACTGACATCTTTGGGAGAGTGACAGGTCTCATTTTCAGAGTGGGTTCAAAAAACCAAACCAAATTGAACTAATTTTCCCCCCCCAGCTTTCTTTGAAAATAAATTGTTTTACCCAAGCCCATTCTGAACTGAAACAGGGGTAAAGATAATTTCATCCACCACTAGTTTTAGAGGCATAATTAAAGTAGCAGGTTCGTGAAAAACAAGATTCAAGGATTTTAAAGTTTATTGTTTGGGCACAAAATTTATTTTTGTGGTCATGTTCAAGGCAGGCTCCCCCTCCCAAAATGTAAAGTGTCTCTGAGTTTATTCTATTTCACATATGCTATCCAAAATGTAATGATCCAAACGTACAGCTCTAGCTCACTTTCCTGCAACTGGCACACACAATATTAGTGGGGTCAGCTGACTGCACAGTTTGAAAAATTACTTTTTTGGATTACCACTCACAGAATCCTTTAGTCAGTGGTCATATTGCCTTGGGGATTCTAGGAGCTGTAGACAAAGGGGAAAAATATTTTCCCAAACTCTTAATACAGAGCATCTTGAATCACCACTTTGTCTTATTTGGTTAATATCCCTCTTTTACTCAGTTCCACTCTTAAGTTGAGCTAGGCAGTACTTTGTGATGTAGGCATACAGAATTACTGTACTTCACTGAAGGCAGTGACAGATGTGCCTGAACATCAGTGGTGTTTTTCAGGCAAACAAAAACCCCTTAGCTGTCTGACCTTCTTAGGAAGTCAAATACCCAGATGTCTACATTAGCAGGTGTGCCTGCAGGCAGATGGATGACAAAGTTGGGAAAGAGCAGGACTAATGTTCTTCTGTTTTCTTTGCAAGCAGAGTGGGAGGATACAACCTTGAGATCTTTACAGAATCCAGACCTAACTATACCCTTTGCATCTGTAAAGCCCTGAGACCAGCTGCTGTAGCAGCTGGATCAGAAGAGAGCCGGCTTCAGGCTCAGAAGCCTTGTCTGCCTGGGGAGAGTCAAGCTCAAATATGTTACTTTTTGGAATTGTAACTCCTACAATCCTCCATAGGGGCTGGAACTTTTTGGGAGCTATAGTTCCCTAGGAACCAGTGTGGCATGGTAGTTTGAGTGTTGGACCAGGGTTTGAATCCCTACTTGGTCATGGAAGCCTACTGGGTGACCTTGGGCAAGTCATACACTCACAGCTTCAAAAAAAAAAAAACATGATAGGTTCAACTTAGGGTTGTCATCTGAAGGCACACAACAACAACAACAACAACACAACAACATTTTCTAAACCTAACCTTTACAAACTACGTGTAGAAGCTTTTCTTACCACAGCACACAGAAGTATATATCTGAAGGAATTTCACCTTTGCATAACTAATGGCTCTTTCACATGATATAAATATAGCATGACGGTTCCACTTTTATCTGCCATGGCTGCATCCTATATATATGTCAATCAGTGAGCCACTAGAATCCCTCGGCTGAGAATGCTAAATATCTATCCCTAAACTGCAAATCCCAGGATTCCATAGGAAACTGCCATGGCAGTTAAATTAGAATCATAGTGCTATAACTGAATAGTGTGAAGAGGCCACAAGAGTCATTTAACTCTTGTTTCTCTAAGAACTTTGCCATGGAGGAGCACTACTGGGAATTATGCAATGTATTAATTTTATATATCATTTAATTAATGTGCACGTACTTGTACTTTCAGACACAATTACATACCACAGCTATTCAGTTCAGAGTGCAAATTGCAGATTGTATTGGTTTCTTCAGAAGAGCATATGTAAAAAGGGAGGAGGGTAAAGGAAGGATTAGCCTCCAAGACAGAGGCTTAAGCACTGTTCACAGCATGTCATGGAGCACTTAGCTCTGGGTTTCCTCCACATGCCTTAGTGAAAATTGCAGGTGTTCAGCATGATGCCCGCTGTTTAGAGATCATAAGCAGCTATATGAAAGCAGAGTGTTTATTAGTATTGTTATTAGCAAGTGTTGTATAGGATTTAGGCGGGAGTTCAGCTTAAAAGCTTCAGTATGGCACTCAGAGGGACCAGGTCACAGCAGGTGTGGAAGCTTTGTGGATTTGTAATTGGCTAGTGGGTGAGTGTAAATAGGAAACAGTGAGGGATGTGGGTGTTTGCTGAAGAGGGAACAAGATGACAAATCTTGCATGGTCTGAGGCAAAAGACAGAGTGATCAGCATTAATCTGTGCTGCTGTACTTGCCATGAGCAAAAGAGAAAAGAGGAGCTCAGAGAGCTGCCTGACACAGGCCCCTGCTGAGAGTAAAATGGACTTCAGTGCTTTGGGAGTTGAAAGTGAGAGGAGTAATGGGTCACACTCACTTGAAAGCGGTAGAAGGCAACACTATCTTGGCCTCCTTTGCCAAGCAAACAACCTTCATCACTCTTTTCCAGGACTTTTCTCTATTTAACTAACTTGTCCTTCCCATATTGTCTTCTCTGACTTCTGGAGACCCTATCAAGGGTTTTCTTGGCAAGTTCCTTCAGAGGTGGTTTGCCAATGCCATCCTCTGAAGCTGATAGACACTGAATAAACCAAGGTCACCCAACGAGGTTCCATGACTGAATGGAGATTTGAACCATGGCCTCCAGACTCATAGTCTAATGCTCAAATCACTACACCATATTGGCTCTCCCCACATACTGCAGTTTTTTCATATAGCCTTCTTGTTTGTAGTTGTTTGAATTTTACCAGTGAAGCTGCATTACATCTAGAAACGTGATGATTCTGTGGAAGAAGTCCCTACTCACATTGATAACCATTTAAACACTGTGAAGTCGTAGGCTTTCATGGCCGGCATCCATAGTTTTTTGGGTTTTTTTGTGTGTGGGTTTTTTCGGGCTGTGTGGCCATGTTCTAGAAG
>JAIPUX010001880.1:49835541-49854961 GCA_020142125.1 Phrynosoma platyrhinos | reverse complement strand
TAATAATAATAATAATAATAATAATAATAATAATAATAATATCATTGGTGCTGTTCTCTCCAAGTGTCATCATGCCTGACTATTCTGGTCTCACAGCTAGAAAATTATGGAATTGGAATCAAACAACATCTGGGAGGCCATAGATTCCCCACCTTTGGATCAGAGTAACAAGCCAGGATCAAAAATGAAAATTTGAACCTGTCTTGTTTCCTAAACTAAGACGTTTGTCTTGTTTCATGTCTATAAACAAATTACAGATAGTCGAAAACAATGAAGAGAAAACTTTCACTTTCCCCTTGTAATTGGGCTGAAGGAGAGGAAATCTCATGAGCGTGAGGCTTCTTTATAAAAAGTGACACAATAGCTTAGCATTTATTTTCAAAAAAAGTCAAAATGTCACCTGTGAAAAATAAAAAGTACTAGGTGATGGTTTACATGACTGCTGCCTGTCCCCCCTTCCGTCCAAAGTTGGTTTTGACCTTTAAAGCCCTAAATGGCTTGGGTCCAACTTATCTTTGGGACCGCCTCTTCCCATATAATCCTCCCCGCATACTCTGGTCCTCTGGAAGGAATTTGCTACAGCCAATGAAAACCAGGCCCTCGACAGCCTCCCAGAGGGCTTTTTCCATCATTGCCCCCAAATTATGGAATGGCCTGCCAGATGAGATCCCTCAGTTGACAACTTTAAACAGTTTTTAAAAAGCTGTTAAGACGGATCTCTTCCGGCAGGCCTTCCCTGATTAGTTTCCCGGCCTCAGGAGTCCTTTTATCCCTCCTACATTTGGTTTAAATGCTGCCCCACCTATTACTGTTTGTTTGATTATGGTTTGTTTTAATTATGTGTTTGAATCATTGTTTTAATGTAAAAATTGTTTAATTCTTTTTTAAGGGGTGAGGGGGGCTGTGGGATTTGGATGGCATTTTAATATTGTATGATGTTTTCAAATTGTTGTGAGCCACCTCAATCGCGTAACAGAGGGGCAGGATATAAATAAAATTTTATTATTATTATTATTATTATTATTATTATTATTATTATTATTATTATTTCAGAGGTATAAACAATCAGATGTACACTTTTTTCCCTTGATTATAAGAACATGTCTAAATGTTGAGAAAATGGGCCAATTTATACTTCAAGCCCTTTTCTTGGCAAATCTGTTTGCACTAAAACAAACACATGCTGTTTCTACACAAAAACATGTTTCTGGTTTCTATACAGAAAATTTGTTTTCTGTGCAAACATCAGTTCTTTTCCACGGGAAACAGTGTTGTTGTTTTTTCTGTGTGTGCATGTGTGTGTGCGCACAGAATAACAGGTTTCTGAGCAAAAAAGTGTATTTGGCAAAACAGAGTAGAAATTATTGGGGGGGGGTTAAAAATAAGTCCCTAATTACAAAAAGTTGCTGAAAACTGTACAGAAACTCTCATATTTCTTCACAATAGAGAGAAAATGTTGAAATTATTCATTCTTCCATGCAAGAACGAGAGCTAAAAGTACAGCTTACCCTCTGTGTCCATTGATTTATTAACCATGGATTCAAGCATCCACGGTTTGAAAATATTTTAAAAATATATAAATTTCAAAAAATAAACCTTGATTTTGCCATTTTATATAAGGGACACCATTTCACTATGCCACTGTATTTAATGGGACTTGAGCATCCACAAATTTTGTTATCCACAGGAGGTCCTGGAACCAAATACCAGTGGATATGAAGGGCCCACTGTATTCCAGTCCATAACAAAATTTTGGGGCTTGTATAACCTATCTTTTAACCCTGTACAAGGATTTACCCATGTGTTGGCATATGTGGAATTAAAGGTAAAGGTAAAGGTATGCCCCACTGACAAGGTTGTCAAGTCGGTCTGACCATAGGGGGCATTGCCTATCTCTGTTACTAAACCAAAAAACCAGTGTTGTCAGAGTCTACTCTATCATCATGTGGCCAGCATGACTGCACAGAACACTGTTTATCTTCCTGCTAAAGTGGTACCTATTTATCTACTTGAATTTGCATGCTTTCAAACTGCTAGTTGGCAGAGCTGGGACTAGTGATGGGACCTCATCCCATCGCTCGGCACCTGAGCCTGCCAATCTTGCAATCAACAGTTAGCATCTTAACCACTTGAGCTACTGCATCCCTATATGTGGAATTACCAAATTAAAATAAATCTATGTGATTGGACTCCAAGTTGAAATAAGCCAGAGCAACTTGCATGTGCCAAATAAATCTGTTGTGCATAGACCAATGGTATGGGGAGTAAGCTGACCCAATGTTCTTTTTCTTCAAAGGGTTACTGCTAACTAAAACTGATTCAGGACAGAGGAGAAGAATGGGCTGTAACCAATGGCTGATTTGTCATCAAGTGAGAACAGATTGTAGTATAAGTGAGAGAGATGCCCAGTCTTGCTTTCCTGGTACAGTACTTTAAGCATCCCAAAAACTGCCCCAGAAGGGTAGAAAATCCTTCAGAATATGTTTGCAGTAGCTGGGGAAGGGGGATGAAAATCCTGACATTTATGTGAACATCAGGTTGAATGTAGGCCTTTCTCTTTATATAACATGTAATTAATTTATGCGATTTCTTAACAGAAGGTGTGATAATGATGACTAGTTTAGATCACTCTATAAGGGCGCCAGAGAAATATATGGAAGACCAGCAACTGCTAGTCATGATGGTGATAAAGCAACTTCAAGAATTAAAGGCAGGAATTTACAGGCAATGTCTAAGAGCCAGAGTGGTATCTGAGAGAGCTATTGCCTTCATGTCCAGCTTATGGTTTCCCCAGATGTTTGGTTGGTTGCTGTGGGACAAAGGACACTGAATGCAATAGACATGTAGTGCAAGCTATACTCTAATCACTCAAATGTGGTATTTTTATGGCTACTTTACCTAAGAGTGATCAAAGAGGCTATATAAACAGTACCACAGTGATAGGTGATGGTCAGAGAGTCTATAGAGAAAAATGTGTAAATAGTGAACTACTCAAGATAACCAGTGAGAGTATGTTGCAAAACAAACACCCAAGCATTTCTGTTCATTTAATCTGGACTTGGCACTTGGGAATAATGATCTTGAGAAAACAATATTCGAATTATGATGTTGTAAACAACCCTCAAGTTTGCAACTGCAGCATACATTATTGCATAAACAAATCTTTACAATTATTTTATCAAACATAAATATGGTACTCACTAAGGCATATATTATCCTGGAAGAAGTTCAGAAATTTCAAACATTCTTCTAGATCATTACCACTGTTGCTGCAATCACACCATGGAGCGACACTGAGACTGTTGTAGTTTAAATAATTTGGTGTCATAACAGTACCTATTTTTTAAAAAACAAAAACAAAAATACCACTCTATATGATTATTCCTTTTTCATTCATCTATCATGTTTATGGAAACAAAATCAAGAAATGAATATCAACATGTGAGACAAGCAAAGAAGGATTACAATATAAACATCAGAAGGGAGAATTTATTCTTATGTAAACATCATCTGATTAATTAGGAGAAAGAGTATAAAAACAAGACAGATAACTATTGTTGATGCAGTGATGGCTGCTTCAATCTGTGGACAGCCTATTCTTCAAATATTATCCATATGTTATAATAACAGCTGTATAAATCAAAATAAGTGTTACTTATTCTAAAGCAATAATCTAAGGGAATACCAACTTCATTTATTCTGTATGCCTGAAGAACCATCAATGTGTTTCAGATAATCTTTAAGTATGAATGATATTGGTAGAGAAAGCATCAAGTGAATTAAGAAGCAAAACTGTAGGTATTATTACACTGCTGAAATCAGCCCTTGGCTAGTGCAGTATACAAAATCTAGTATGATTTGAGGATTTCATGAGCTGAAAACAAGACATAGATGAGAGATTGTTAACAAAAGTGCAAAAAGAAACAAAGAAAACATGAAGACATATAAGAAAACATAACAAACATAAATACCGTATTTTCCGGCATATATGACGACTGGGCGTATAAGATGACCCCCCACTTTTCCAGTTAAAATATAGAGTTTGGGAAGAGTATGACTTCCAAAACTGTTGTTGTTGTTGTTGTTGTGCACCTTCAAGTCATTTCCAACTGATGATGACACTAAGGCAAACCTATCATGAACCTCCCTATACCCAGCGTATAAGACGACCCCCCCACTTTAACCCCAAATTTTGCAGGTTAAAAAGTAGTCTTATATGCCAGAAAATAAGGTATTCGTCAGAACAAATGGTACTGGTTCATATTTTTAAAAAAAAACAGAACAAAATGGACTAATATTGTGTGCTTCAAAAGTTTTGGAGAAACGACATAGGTTAATCACATCTCAGGACTGTGATGGTGAAAAGAAAAGTTCTCTCTCTCTAGATAATCTGATATATACTGGGGGGAAATGGTAAACAGAATTTCCAGTCACTGAACAGCATCAAGGCTGGAGGCAGGAAAGCTATTGTACAACTTAAAAGAAGTACTGTATATACCCATTTATAAGTTGACCTGATGTATAAACTGAGGGCAGGTTTTGGGGCCTAAATTATGGATTTTGATATAACCTGTGGATAAGTCAAGGGTAAAACCTAGGGGTATGTAGCAAAGGATGTGAAGGATGAAGCTAAAGAAAATTATTCTAAAGAACGTCACTAATTTTCCACCGAGTCATAAAAAAAAAAGAGCCAGAAGAAGTGCTGCAGCAGAGAGAGTAAGGAGGATTGGCCCTTCTTTTCGGTTCTCCTGGGATGGACTAAGTTCTTGCCTTTCATTACTCAGAAAAGGGGATGGTTCCTATTTTGATAAGAGTTAAGGTACAGTACTTACACTGACCCACTGATAAGTCTAGTCAGTTGATTTTTTTGATTTTTTATGGTGCGAATCAGAAGAGGTGAATGTACAGATCTCACTGAATATGAAAAGATTATGCAACCCTATTGGCAATATACATATTACAAATATGCATCATTTCTACTGCTGAGACCTGATAGAAATTGAACAAATCATCCACCATTGCATCATACATGAAATGGGAGGTAATGAAACACAAACATTAACAAATTGCTATGGAAAAAAAATAAGGTTACACATACTATGAGCATTAAAACCAAAAGGATGCATTTGTTGTGCTAATAAAGTTGACTGAATTAGATGGCAAACAATCTCATTTTCACATTTTGACTAACAACTCTAGAGATGGGTAACTGCTCAGGGTCTGCAGAAGCCTGGCAAATCTGTATTAATGAATTGAAGGAGGGATGCAATCATAGGATCATAGAATCATAGATTTGGAAGAGACCACAAGGGCCATCCAGTCCAACCCCCTGCCATGCAGGAACTCAAAATCAAAGCATCCCCGACAGATGACCATCCAGCCTCTGCTTAAAGATCTCCAAGGAAGGAGACTCCACTACACTCTGAGGGAGTGTGTTCCACTATTGAACAGCTCTCACTGTCAGGAAGTTCCTCCTAATGTTGAGGTGGAATCTCTTTTCCTGTAGCTTGCATTTGTTGTTCCGAGTCCTATTCTCTGGAGCAGCAGAAAACAAGCTAGCACTCTCCTTAATATGACATCCCTTCAAATATTTAAATGGGGCTATCATATCCCCTCTTAACCGTCTCTTCTCCAGGCTAAACATACCCAGTTCCCTAAGTCGTTCCTCATACGCCATGGTTTCCAGACCATTCACCATTTTAGTCGCCCTTCTCTGCACACGCTCCAGTTTTTCAGCATGCTTTTTGAATTGTGGTGCCCAAAACTGGGCACAGTATTCCAGGTGAGTCCTGACCAAAGCAGAATACAGTGGCACTATTACTTACCTTGATCAAGATACTATACTTCTATTAATGCATCCTAAAATTGCATTGGACTTTTTAGCTGTGGCATCACACTGTTGACTCATGTTCAACTTGTGGTCTACTAGGACTCCTAGATCCCTTTCACATGCAGTCTTGTCCCCCATCTATGCATTTCAATTTTTTTGCCCTAAGTGCAGTACCTTACATTTCTCCATGTTGAAATTCATTTTGTTAGCTTTGGCCCCGCTTTCGAATCTATTAACAACATTTTGAATTTTCATCCTGTCCTCTGGGTTATTAGCTATTCCTCCCAATTTGGTCATCTACAAATTTGAGAAGCATGCCCCCTATTCCTTCATCCAAGTCATTGATAAAGATGTTGAAGAGCACTGGGCCCAGGTCAGAGCCCTGTGGCATCCCATTGGTCACTTCTCTCCAGGATGAAGGGGAGCCACTGCTGAGCACCTTTTGGGTTCAGTCAGTCAACCTGTTACTAATCCACCTAAAAGTTATATTGTCTAGCCCACATTTTACTATCTTGCTTGCAAGAATATCATGGGGGACCTTGTCAAAAGCCTTACTGAAATCAAGATATGCCATGTTTACCACATTCTCTTCATCTAGCAAGCTGGTAATTTTATATATAAAAAAAGAGATCAGATTAGTCTGGCATTATTTGCTTTTGGAAAAACCCATGTTGACTTTTAGTGATTATGGCATTCCCATCTAAATGTTCACAGACTCTCTGTTTAATGAACTGTTCTAGAATCTTTCCTGGTGATGTCAGACTAACTGGACAATAGTTGTTGGGATCCTCTTTTTTCCCCTTTCTGAAGATGGGGACAATGCTTGCCCTCCTCCAGTCTGCTGGGACTTCTCCCATTCTCCAGGAGTTCTCAAAGATTATTGCCAGTGGCTCCAAGATTACATTTGCCAGTTCTTTTAATATCCTTGGATGTAGTTCACCTGGTCCTGGAGACTTAAATTCATATAGGTTAACCAGGCATTCCTGTACTTCCTCTTTACTTATTCTGTGCTGCATTTCCCCTATTGTGTCCTCTGCTCCATTTTCCTCATGTTGAACACCTTTTCCTTTTGTGAGAAGAGTGAGGCAAAAAAGATGTTGGTAATTCTGCCTTTTCTCTGTCCCCTGTTAGAATTTCTCCATCTTCGCTGCACAGTGGCCCTACCATTTCCTTCTTCTTTCTTTTGCTATGGACATACCCCAAAAAAGCCCTTTTTATTGTCCTTAATTCCTCTAGCAAGCCTGAGCTCATTTTGCGCTTTGGCTTTCCTGACTTTACTCCTACATGTGTTGGCTATTTGTTTGAATTTCTCTTTAGTGATTTTGCCCCTTTTCCATTTCTTATACATCTCCCTTTAAAACTTAGGGGGGTTGCAGACTGCCAGAAATAGTGCAAATTGAGTCCACTTTTAGGGTTAGGATTAGTGCTAGGGAATCATGGGAACTGGGTTTTTTTTTCTGACACATTGAGCCTTCTCTGTCAGAGAGTTGTGGTGCCACAATAAAATAAACTTATCATGATTCCCTAACCCTAACCCTTAAAGTGGACTCAATTTGCACTATTTCTGGCAGTCTGCAACCTCCCTTTTGAAAGTTCTTTTGTCATCCAACCTGGTTTCTTGAGACAACTCCCATTTTTCCTTCTCACTGGAATAGTTTGAGATTGTGCCCTCAGTATCTCTCTTTTGAGAAACTCCCATCCATCCATAACTCCCTTCTCCTTTAGTATTCCAAACCATGGGATCACTCCCAGTGTTTCTTAAGTTTGTTGAAATCAGCTCTCCTAAAGTCTAGAATGAGTGTTTGACTATGTCTAGCTTCTCCTTTGCACTGTATAAGAAACTCCAGGAGAACATGATCACTCCCACCTAAGGATCCTACCACTTGCATTCCATTCACCAGGTCATCCCTGTTGGTTAGGATCAGATTGTTCTTCTAGGATCAAGGTGTTCTTCCACCTTTGGGACAAAGAAATTGTCTTAGAGGCAAGTGAGGAATTTGCTAGACCTTGACCTCAAACAGGCAAGTTTCATAAATACTATTAATCAGGGTTTGATGAAAGATAAATTGGAAGTATAACTTGAAGGGTGTGCTTATGGTGGACTATTCGGATGACCCATGCATGCCATGTGCACAGTGCAATCAGTGACAAAGAACTTAGTGATAAAATCCAGCCTCAGAGTGAGAGATGCAGCCCCAGCTCCATCGGGCCTAGATTTGGACTAAGAAGCAGAGCCCTCCCTCCAGTCCATCTGCCATAGTCCAGGCCTCAGAGGGAAAGAAGAACTGCTAGACCTGATCCCCTTCCCCACTGCCATTCCCTTCTCCTTTTGTGTCAAGTCTTTTTAGATTGTTAGCCTGAGGGCAGGGAACTGTCTAATGAACCATTTGTAAGCTGCTCTGAGAATCTTTGTGGCTGAAGATCATGGTATAAATACTCCAAACAAACAAACGTGTCCAGGAGACCTGTTGAATAGCAAACAAATGCAAATAAAAAAATCTGGACATCTAGGGATGCTTTTATAGTATTTAAACCATGGGAAACTCTGTATAAGAATAAAGTTAAATACAAAAGTAATTCAAAGAGGAAATAAATAACATTTAAGAGCTTTCAGAGTTTAGCTGGAAATAAATTATTTAGTTTTAAAGATGCCTACTTTTTCTTTCCCTTCTTACACTGAAAGAGGCTAAAATGGCTAAGTCTTTGAAAATCACTATGAAAATCATTGTTATAATTTGTGATTTACAGAAGTACTTATTAGCTGATCTTTAGTCCCAAAATAGATAGGTGATTGATGTGGGGCACTGTTTACAATGCAATTATTTCTCATTAAATATTAGATACAATTGGGATTAAAACTGTTCATATGTAATAGCAGTATATACTATATATATGTGTGTGTGTTTCCTGATTAGATCTCGGCCTCAGGAGCTGTGCCCTTGCCCTTTTGTGTCTCTGATTTGCCTGCTATTTGATTCTTTTATTGTTTATTCTAATTTATTTTAAAATTTAGCTGGATTTTAATGGTTGTTTAGTTTAATATGTTTTTATGGGGGAGGGTAGAGGTTGGGGTTTTAGATTGTATTGATGTAATTTTAATTGCTGTAAGCCACCCCGATTGTTTTTAATAGAGGAGTGGGGTATAAATTATTATTATTATTATTATTATTATTATTATTATTATTATTATTATTATTATTATGCTACTGAATACAGGGGTAAATTTTAATAAAGGTTCCTCAGGACAGGTTCAGAGGTTAAAAAAAAAGGAGATAATCTATGTTAGTTTGCAAATAATGGGAAAATGAATGTTTAAAAAAGAGAAAACTGGTTGAAAGTATTATGTATTTTCTAAACAGAACTAAAGCCTGACAAAAGAGAACAGGAAGAGCTGCATCAAACTAGGGTTAAAAACAATAGTTGAGCATACTGTGGAATCAGGAGTACTTCACTATGGCCAATATTTTTTGCAACCAGAAGTGACATAATGGCATACCTGGGGCCTAACAAGATGGGCAGGATACCATGGGCCAACCAGTGGTATCCTGCCCACAATTTCTACCAGTGTCAGTTCCTAGACCAGAGCAGCAATGGGTGGGTGTTCACATGCCCAAGTGTATCACGGATCCACCGGCATCACATGCCCTTAACTGTTGCCACCATTGCATCCTTTCTAAAGACCTCTGCCACAGCCTATAAGGGTGGAAACAGGGCACCTGGCTATACCCACATGGCTGGGCACCCCCATCCAACATCACAGGCTGTGATGGGGGCAATCAGAGAGTATTTGATGGTGATGACAGGTCAGGGGTATGCAGGCCCATCCAGTCTGCTGGGTATCATGGAAATATTTTCAAGCAGGGGGTGGGTGAATTAGTGGATGCAGAATCTGTGGATTTTGAGGGCAAACTGCATTTTTATTCAGTTATATCCCAGTAAGTAAAGTGAACATAAATTTGGAATATAAACAAGGGGACAGAAATTAAGTTAAGCTGATTAGATTACTTCAGGGGTAGGCAACCTAAGGCCCAGGGGCCACATGCGGCCCCCCGAGGCCTTTGGACCGGCCCCAGGCCAGTCCTGCCACCGCCGCTGCTCCCCGCCATGATGATATTGATTATTGTTGTTATTACTTGGTCTTGGGGTTTTATTGGCAAAATCTCCACAGAGGTTTTGCCATGACTTTTCTGGGGCTGTGAGAGTGTGCATGCATTTTTTTTTTAATTTTTTGATTTTTTAAAATATATATTTATTTATTTAGTTAGTTAGTTAGTTTTGGTGCTTCAGCCCCCCCAATTGCCTGAGGGACAACAACCCGGCCCCCAGCTCAAAAAGGTTGCCTATCCCTGGATTACTTCAATCTCCTTTTTGGGGATGGTGTGGGGTCTTCTTATAGCTTTCATTTTGAACTTCAAACACTTTTTTCAGCTTGTTCTCTCCCTACTTCACTGACATAGATAGTTATCAAGTTTTAGCCTCAGCAGGTAAACTACATCTATTTTATGAGTTCTCCAGAACATACCAATTTCCTTAGTAATTCATTACAAATAAAACAACCTAATTGCAAGTTGTGTGTTATATACTTGTTTCAACTGTACTGTTTTTAAAAACTGTGTTTATCATTTTTAACTGTGTTTTAACATTTCTAAATATAGCATTTTTTTGTTTTTGTTTTAATGTTGCTCTTTTGTATGTTTCAACTGTATAGCATTTTTAATTTGCAAACTGCTTCAAATCCCATTTTTGGCAAGGTATAAATAAAGTTAATACTAATAAAAATGAGTTACTTTTAGTTAGTTCTCTTCCCTATGTAATAAAACATGGCTAGGTTACATTTCAATTGTAATTTGGCATTAATTAAAATTACTAGTTTTTCAGTGTAACTGAACTTTTAGTTAATTTTATAGTAATGGAATATGCCATGGCTAAATGGTAGACAAAGAATATCAAAAGGGTGAAGTGCTGGGTTACTCTGAGCCGCAAGCTGCTATGTTTAGATGTATGTTTTTTAAAGTAGTTAAAACATCTACTTTGAGAAACCAAAAAATCAAAAGTAAAAAAAAACACCACCTTTAAATATTATGGAGACTTTGGAACTAGAACTGAAATTGAACTCTTTAAACTTATCCTTTAATGCTCTATATTAATCAGAGTCTCAAGTGCTGCCAAAATATTATTCAAAACAAGAGAGATGTATCAGTTTGAGCAGAGGAAACTGATTGTAAAAGTAAAAGAACTATTTAAAGGGGGGGGGAAATACTAAAGATGCAACTCTGTTTCCAACAGCATAATGATGACTACACATGTTCCATGGCCACAGAATGTAGGGTGCAAATGTGGTAGAAAATGGAATAATGATGTTGGGGGGGAATGGATGCAGATGCTGGAAAACATGCCTGAAAGATATGGCTAACACTGCAACATGCGTATTTTTTCAATTTGTATTACAATCAAACATTACTTTAAAAAATCATTTCAAAAGTTAATAAAAACACAACACAAAATCAAATCTCTTGCTTCTTTAATTTTTTAAAAAATGAATAAATCTGCAGTATAGACTATGATTAAACCATCTGGCTCTCACTAATATGAGCAACTGGAAAATAGAGATTCTTCCCTGCACATCAAAGAGTATCAGATCAAATTTTATGACTGCTTTAATATGGCAAATACACCCTGAAGTGATTATTACCCATCATTTTTATGTTTTTAGGTGTTCTTGTGCTTTCTCATTTAATAAATCAGATGATGTTAAGAATTGTTTTGTAACTATTTCCATCTATTGGGTTTTTACATTTGATTGTTTAGGTATTTTAATTGGCATGAGCTATTATAGCTGCCCTGAAGGGTGGGATATTAAACAATTTGTTTGCTTGTATTATTAATTAAAATGTACTGGGACAAACACATGGAGAGTCCTTAAAGCAGCTGTGCTAATTTTCTGATGATAAATGATTTTGGCAGATGGAACATCCATGCCATTAGGGTGGAGAACACAGCAAGTTGTTTTTGAATAGTTATATTCCTTGCATGGAACACAGCTATGAGAAGTGTTAGTTTTGGTTGCTGATACATATAAAAATTAATTTCAAAAAATTAATATAAATTTAAAGAAGAATTTAAAATTAAAATTAAATGTTAAAATTAAAATATATTTAATTTATTTTTTAAAAAACATAAACCTCCACATGAGCAGAAAATCAGTGGAAAAGGTAGGAAGAAAGGAATTCTGACAGTCATGTAGTTAGGATATCTGCGGATTCTACTTTGTCAATCCCCCCCCCCTCCAATTTACCTACAACTAACCATGGACTTGGATTTAAGAAGATGCTGGAAGAACATTATAACATGCACACATTTTTAAATGGACAAAGGAATAATAAACCAGTTATTTTAAGGTAATAATGTTTACCCCAGTGGTTTTCAAATTTTTATCCTTGTGATCTACACACCCTTTCACATCTATATGCAGATGTTACTGCCCCCAGCTTCACATAATAGATGAATAAAAATAATTTGTTTTAGATGTGTGTATTTTCATTCACACCTTTATGTTTATTCACATTTTAACATTTTATAAGGAAATAGCTCTCCTTCTTCAGACAGAGGCTCCAAGTGCCCTCCTTGCCTTTCCCAACTTACGGAATTCCCTTCCCTGGGATCTTATCATTGCCAGTTAAAGACCTTTTTATTTAAAGAAGCTTTTGGGCTTTAGTGTGTTGTGGCAGATAAAGCTTTTAATGCAAATTGTGATGGTGAGCCTCATTCACCCATCTATTTTTCTCTGATGGCAGCACAATAGGTCTTTTGATCCCACTGCTGCCACCAACTATGTGATGGAGACATTCAAACTTGGGACTCTCTTGTGTGTCTCCTGCACTACAACTCTTTCTTGATCTCAGCCATCTGGGTTCCAAATTTTCCCCCAGCTTGGCACCAACTATTCTTTGACAGCCACACACCCACTATCTAATTTGTCCCAAACCTAGAAGACTTTTCTCAATGTTGGTAGTGGTTTTAATGTATTTTTGAAATCATGCCCGACAGCTGCTTGTTGAAACAAAGTAATAGATTTATTTACAAGTCAGGCTGAATACAGTATGTCTTTTAGTGGATATTGTATTTAAATAGTTTATTTGTTACACAGTTTGACAGTTCCTTTAGCTTGTCTTTGTAGTTGTTTCCTTATAACTTTATATCCTTTCTGGTTAACTGTGACTTCCCTAATCACTCTAATTAAACTCTCACACTTGAACTCTCTTAGTTCCAACTGCCATTCAAGCACTTACAGTAATTTCCACAGCCTTTCTTCTGGGTGCAATCCCTCAGGATTTTCTGGACACTGTTTACCAAGGACTCTCCTACTCCTTAACCTGGGTACTCAACACCCCTATCCAAATAAGTGCAGGGAGAGAAGTGCCACACTATATCATATGTGGTGGAAATGCTCTAAAATAAGAAATGTCTGGAAAAACATATATAAAACTACAACAAAAACTCTACAAAGAAAAAAATACCATGAATCTCAGAATTATTTTTATTAAACATAACAGATGGGATACAAGACAAACCCAACTGCAAAGAATTAAGTGTGATACTCTACATGATAACAGCTGCATGTATACTTCATGCCAAATATTGGAAAAACAAAGTAACACCTACTATGGATGAATGGATGAACAAACTAAATAACCTCACTACAATGGATAGGTTAACAATGTACATAAATGGTAATTCTATTCAAAATTATGAAACAAAATGGAAAAAAGTAACCAAATTGTGAGAAAAGTAAAAGAAAGAAAAGCTAAGAAATTTATACATGATAATTCAGAAAGAAGGAAAGGAAGTAGAAACCTAGTAATATATATATATATATATATATATATATATATATATATATATATATATATATATATATATATATATATATATACACACACACACACACACACCTTTCCTAAATGAAGTTAAGGAGAAAACAAATAATTTTTAAAATTTATTTCTGATGACAAAATTAATATAGCAACTGGTGAAGAAATAACAAGCAAGAAGTGCTTGCCTTAGGAAGTGGTATGGAAGATTGTAAAAAGGTGAATGGGAGAGAATGGGTGGAGGGTAGAAAGGGGGTGATGGGATTTAAAGGAATGAATGTAGGTATGTAAGTTTGTATATATGGAATGTTTGCCTTTTTAATGTACATTATGGATAAATGGAATGAAAATATTTTTTTTAAAAAAACTATCCAACTGTCCCTTTCAGCAGTATACCTCAGCCACCTTGTTTGTTAAAACCCCTCAGGACCTAATAAACCTCTAACTCAGAGCTCTGTTCCTATTTAACTCACACATGCTCCTCTCTTCCTATTTATACTTGCTCCTGGGAGTAGCCCCCACCTTTTCTTGGCTAAGCTCCCATTGGCTGTTGCCAGGCTCAATCTAATTGGATGTTGCCAATGTTCCAGTCTGCCTTTTCTCCACATGGGTGTAGTGTTTTCTATTTTGTTATTTAATCATCTTGTAATGCTGTTTTCAACTTGGTTTTTTATTCTTGGTTTTTAACTTGTTTTTCTTTAAGATAGAAATTTAGTTTACCTGAGTTTTAATTTTTTATTAAAACTTTTAAAAATTGTATTGCACTTTTAAATCATTGTGCACTGCCTTGGATCACATGCTGGGAGAATGGAAGAATATTAATCGATAAAATACATGAATCTCAAAATTGGGAGGGAGCAGTACACAAAAATATGCAGAAATTTCTGTCTTGTGGGGAAGCAAATTAAGCTGAGTGGCAAAAAAATGAGGAACCCAATGAGATTGGGTTTGACAGATCAGCCCTAATTATATGCAACAATTGAATGCCCATGCCTTTATGACAGGCAGCAGCATCCAGTGGCTTTCATATCAAGGCTACAGTGAATCCATCCTGCATTTTACTCCATATTTTATTCCATTTACTCTACAAGCCTCTGAACCCTATCCCCAACTTCCTTAAAGTTCTGATAAAACACAGAGTGGATTTAACTGCTTCACTGACACAGAGGCTTCTTTTTACCACTGATGGTAGAGATAGGGAATATGGGACCACCAGACATTGGACTACAACTCCCATAATCTCTCATCTAATTATGTAGGCTAGGGCTGATATGAGCTGAAAAGGGCCATATGTCTCCCACCTTTGCCTTACATGATGAATTTGTTTCAGTTTTATCCTAATTTGACAAAGACGTTGGTATTCCTTCAAAAAAAGAAATGCTTGATGTTGGAAGGCTGCTAATTTTTATGAGTAACTACAGTACGCAAGATGTTAACTCTTGTTGTATTAGGCAGTCTCCATCCTTTTGTCTGTGTTTTGAGACTGCTAGGAAAGAAGAAGAATGTATGTTTTCCCTCAGAAGTCAGATCTTCGCTTGATTTTGCTTCCTTAGGGAACCATTTCTTTGATCTTGATGCCAAAGAGTGTTTCTGCAGTCTTTTCTAGCATTTGTGCAGTATCTTTGCCCATGGAAACATAAAAGTATCTCTCTGCAGGAACTGGGTTATACTTAAGGTTAAATTGCATAATGGCTCCAATAAAATCCTCAGCAAAAGTCATTATGTCTGGGAATGACTTGCCAGCAGCTGTTATTTTAACTTATCCATTAGTATCAAAGTCATTTCTTGCCAGCAGCTAGTATCCATACATCACCTGACTGGATCTGAGGTCTAGGATATTCAGTTCTTGGTCCAAGAGTTAACTTCTTTCATCTGCAGCTAGTTAAGTCATCTTTTGCTTTTTCTTCTATGAAGACATCTTTTCATGAGATTCTCCAAAGTGACCACACTTTTCCAGTCATCATACCCATTTACTATTTTCATCTACAGATGGTTCTGGCTAATGGGTATAGAGAAGTTGCCATTCTGGCTTAAGGATATTGAAGAGACAATATCTAGTGTGTCATTGCATTTCTGTGTTCCTAACTGGCAAACCTTTGAGTAACACAAAACCATTTTTGTTTGAAAACTAGAAATGGGCTAATTAACTGGGACATATCTACATGCAAACAGGGAGATCCTTGAAATGTCACAGCTCATGTATGTCCAATGCACTCAATTTTTCACACACATTTTTTAAAGAAATGGCTCTCAAATATATCTTAACACATTTCCTTTCTGAACAAGAGCATTCAGTTTTGTTCATGTTTCCCTCAGGTATTAACTCATCAAAAAAGATTTGCTTAACAGTTATAGGAGTCTCAGCTGCAATTTTCACACCTAGCAGAAGCAGGAATGTTTTGTGACAGTTGTAGACTCTGAACTTGAAACACATCTAATATGTAGCCTCTGCGATATTTGTTTCTCATGTTTCTCTCCCTCTCCCCCCCCCTCATGCGAATGTGCACACAGAGACACACTTACGTGAGCAATTTCTCTCAGAAACAGGCACAGTATCAATTCAGGGATTCATTCTGAAGTATGCCTGTGGTACCTAACAGGCATTCAAGCAGAGGTAGCAATGATAAAACTAAATCTTATGTAAGAAGATGATCTGAAGAGATTGTCTTTGCAGGTAATGAAAAATATGTCAGAAAGGGTTTGAAAAAGACAACAGTGGGGTTATTCTGAAGCAGAGCAATTAGAAGCAAATTAGAAGATAAATGGATAACATTGGTTTCATTTATCAAGGATACTGTATCCTTTCCTAAAAAACAAGAAATCATTTTGATATCATAACGTGGTATATCAAAAATATTTTTAAAATTACAGTAAGCAAGAGGTTCATAGAGTTACATGTATTTGCAATTAATTTTCCTCTACTCTACATGGAAAAAAAATAGATGTCCTATATAGATAGTGACAACTGTAAGTGTGGAAGGACACCAGATGAACTTCTCATCTTTCAACCCCCATGACTTTGCAGGACTCTCAAATTCAGTAAGGACTATAGCCAGCTGAACAAAGTTACATCTTCCTTCAGACTTTTCTGTTAGAGTGGAGAAGACTGGCATGTAGACACATGCACACCATCTCATCTATGCTTAAGAGTTTTGAAGACCTGTACCAGGCTAACATTGAAACAATTGAAGCCCAGAGCATGTTAACAGTTAACAGCTGGAATGAATCCTGACAAAAGCGCCTTTGTGGTAACAACCCATGTCCCAGCATTAACATTCATAGGTATTCAGTACGGTGATTATCCGATGATGTTATTAGATCCGAAGCCCACCAGTACCCACAAGGAATTTGGAGTTAGGGCAATAGGACACAATAAAGGGGGTGGGGGGGGGAAAGAAACAACAATTTAAATTATTGGGAAGGGTAGGTAGAAGAATGAAGACAAGGGGGTTCCTCCTATTTCCATCCTAAGCATTCACATTTCTAGGAGGCAAGAAGACTCAGAAGATTATGATGGAAGGTCCTATGATGAGTGCTCTGGTTTAAAGAAAAATATTGCTTCCAGTGTTACCCAACCCTACTATAGGAGAATATGGCAAGATGTTCCAAAGTTTCAACTGCCAACTGACCCTATTCAATGAGCGAGAAGCAGACTTCCTTGAATGTAGCTAATGTTGAAGATCCGGCTGGATAGGACTTTTTATACATGTTCCTCTCCAAAGTTCGTATCCAAAACTGATGTTGCAGAATTGGCTGAATATGACTTGTCGCGTATGCTCCTCTTCAGTACTACCAGGTCCTCAACTTTAACTGTACCAGAGCCAATCCTTACAAATGCTTGTAACAAATTGCCCCTCTCTTTCAAAACATTCTTTTCTCTCTTAGCAGCATTTCCAGTCACAATCAGCACCTTTCTCTGTTTAATTTCATTTCTACATGCTGTCTTTAACAATCTGAATTACAATTATGGGAATTAAATTAAATGTAATTGAAAACAGAAAATAGCCCTTAGAGAGCTGAGCTAAGTATGAAGTTTGGTCCTTGTGTATTTATTTTATTTCTGATATTCTCTGCAAATTTCAAAGATACCTGTTTTGCTTTGTTTTGAGTAGTTTCCTTTGTTTTCAAATGGAACATCAAATAAAGCCTCACTTTCCACTGAAAAAGAAAGAGAAAGAAAACCAATCCAGAAAAAAAAGCAAACCTTACCAATAAGCCCAGAGTAAGCAAGGAGGCAGTCAGCATAGTTTTCCTTCAGACAGCTACTAATAGACCGTGACTCAGGTTGGCAGTTTGTGAAAAAATCTGCAAGGCGAGATCTGCAATGTGGTAAGGAAAAAAAAAATAGTGTCTTAAAAATATATATATCACACCTCCAGGCAGTCTTACCTTTTTCACTCTTTTTGTCAATATTTAATTCTTTTTTACACACACACATATTGTACACATTCAGGCTTTTAAGAGTATTTTTTAAAAAAGAGAACAGGATTTATCTTAATGTTTCATAGCAAAAAGAAAACAGAGTTAAGATAAAAATTGGGGGAAAGAGCCAAACACCCACAAATGTGGCTTTGGAAAATACACATTTTGTGTGAGAACGAAAACTGAATGCATCCAGCAACAGCTAAATCCATCAACAAACTGCTCACTTGGTGAGATACTTTCATCAGACTTCAAAATCTATATGAAAGGAACCAAGTAAGTAGGCTAATTGATCATGGAGTGAATGTCTTGAAGCCTCATCGTTAAGTGGTTTGCACTGTTAATAGCAATCATGGCATCCTGCAAATGGCCATGTAGTACTCCTTTGCTTGCCATTTAAAACTCTAAAACACTTTTACTTACAGAACAGAAACATGTAGAAATGCATTAATGTTCATGCTCTGGGCTCACTCAAATGATGCCAGGTAAAGAGGCTAAACTCTCCAAGAACTGAATATCTTTACAACATCTAAAACACATGGAAAATGCACTTGCATGCAGGCTCAGAAAAATTCCACTGTGGCCATGCTTAGGGCAGAAGAAAGGATTCTGTGGCAATGTGTAATTCATGTGTATGTAAACTGGATACTGAACTTGGTATCCTTATCATTCAGTGATGATTTACACACATTTGAGAGGAAGCCATTGAACTCTGGGAGTTCTGGGTAAATGTTCCATCAGCATTATTTATTTTATTGATATAATCCTATTTTTTAACATGCATTTCCCCCTTTATCTTTAAAATGACTTCAAAGTGGCTCATCACACAGCCATTAGAACAGTAACAATCCACTTATAAAGCAATTAACACAATCCAAAGCAATTGAGAGAAATAACCAAAGACACACAAAACCCAGAAAATCAATGGCCAGCAAAAAGAGAGAAAACAATCTACGCTGTAGTAGTCAGAAAGTAGTAAAATAAATAAATAAATAAATAAAATTGTTGGTTCTAAAAAGCTGTTGTAAAAAAGGTATGTTTTACCAGGTATAGAATGGTACATAGTGCTGGATCCAGAAGATCACTTCATAAAGCATGTGCCACCAACAAAAAAGTTCTGCTCCTTCCTGCTACCTTCAGGCACCCAGGGACATGGAACAGAATTTCACGTATGAATATAGACAGAATTTGGCTGTAAGAATTCTAATCTTTTTGGTTTTGAGAATTAGCAAATAAAATTACCCCTCAGACATTACCGTATTTTTCGGCATATTAGACGCACATTTTCTTCCCCAAA
>JAIPUX010001880.1:49814299-49835441 GCA_020142125.1 Phrynosoma platyrhinos | reverse complement strand
GGGGGGGGGAAACTTAAACTTGAGACACTACCTTTAGAAAAATGATGTTTTACTATTACTCTTTAAGACATTGTGATGGTGGTGATTATGTTCCTTGGCTGACTTCTGCTTATGGTGACCTATAAGGGTGGTTTTGACAAGATTTATTTAGAGGAGGCATGCCACTGGCTTCCTTTTAGGTTGAGAGTGTGTGACCTGCCCAAGGCCACCCAGTGGGTTTCCATGGCTGAGCAGAGATTTGAATTCTGGTCTAGCACTCAAATCACTGCACCATCCTAGCTTCCCTTTAACACACTATAATTGTCCAACTGTATCAGCAGATTCTGCATTCATGGATTCAATCAATCAAAACATCTTGAAAGTCTATTTTTTAATCCAAAAAGCAAATTTTGATTTTGCCATTTTATATGAGGGACACCATTTTACTATGCCATTCTATATAATGGGATGTGAACATCCACAGATTTTGGTATCCATGGGAGTCCTGGAACCAAGTCCCAGTGGATACCAAGTGCCCACTGTACTTGTTATCTAAGAATGGCATGTCTGTAACATGTTACTACTGATAAATGGTATAGAAATGTACTTGCTATTGCTAGGTCAGAAATGACTTGAAGGTATACAGCACACAGAGCACACACACACACACACGCACACACATCATTATATGGAAAACAGTCCAACATCATTTATTGCACCCATGGAATAATACTGTTAATAAACACACAACTATCCAAGTATACATCAGTGCAAAGCACTCTGCTCCTGTGTAGCAATGTTTATTTACTGGGACCTGTGCAAGACAACTCCCCATTGAAATTTGGCATTATTTGGGCAAACTGTTGTGATGAAATAAAGATTCTCAAAAACCTGAATATTTCTGTCTCCCAGCTGTCACTATCTAGTTTTCCTGTGTAAACATGTTACCACTGGGAAAACAAAAAACAAAAAGCATCAATCAAAAAGAACTCTGTAGATTCTTACAACTTTTTTAAAAAAGGAAAATCCTCTGGAGACTAATTAATTCTGTTGCTATTATCATTTGATCTATATTTGTAAGGAGAACTAATGTATCTTATTGAGTGGATTGGTAGTAGAGATGGGATGGGCAAGCTTCCAAAAGTTCAAAGGCTTGTCTTAATGCATATACAGTTCTGTTATTTATCTGAAATCTATTTAGCCAGAAAGCTTCAAAATTCATAGCCTAGATCAGGAGAAAGAGTAGCCCAATTAGGCAAAACAATATATTTGACCCATATTTTAAAATGTATTGTTCAACCTGGGATTGTATAGAGTAAAATATCAAGGGATGGAAGCAGGCTAACACATACTCAAAGACAGGGTGGGGACACACATATTTGTCCATCTCATTAATGGTATTCTGATCATCCTGCTGTGGTCCACCAGAATGAAGAACAAGGATATTTATGATATTGTGTTGCCCCCCCCCCATCACTACATGTAGTGGAGCCAGGCCCTGTAGGGTCAATGTCCCTGACACTGATATCATTGGCTACTGTTCCCAATGTCCTTGTTTCCTCTGATCTTATTCTCCAATTCTTACAATAGATGGGATTGGGGAAAGGTGAGGATTTTAGTAACAATAACTTGTGACCTTTTGCTGCTGTAATCCCAAGTATTGAGGACATTTGGGTCTTGGTTGTGCAATTAAGACCCAAGAACTTTACTAAATATTTATGACTGGCAGTGACAAAAATGGCTAGAAATGTTTTGTTCATCTGGAACAACACAGCTGCCTGCATGTTTGGCTGTAAGAATTCGAATCTTTTTGGTTTTGATAATCTCTCCATTAAGGAGGTTCTGGCCATGATGAGCTTTAAAATTTGCCTTGTCCCATGAAAACTTCTGTCCAGACTCTGGCGTTCCAAATTACCTGGTCCTGCTTGTGAAGTATATCAACCTACAACTCCCTTCTTTTTGATTTCCAGAGTTTACAGATGGAAGAGCAGGGGTAAAGATGCACGTGACAATTCAGACAGCAGGACTGTTTCTAACTCACCTTCATGACAGGTTTTTGACATTTCCTTCTTCTGCTTAAATCCTTAAATCCTATGCCATTATGGCATTTCCTGATTTATTCATTATTTGTATGGGTCACAGAAACAACTCTGGATCTCATTTGGAGAAAAATGTGAAGTTGTTTTCCATAATGCCTTTTTTAACCTAATGTATTTTTAAATGTTTTGTTCTTAAAATACTATTTCTGAACTTTGAAATTTGATGTTTGTTAAGTTTATTGGTCAGAGACCTCATTTTTCACGGCTTGCAAACAGCTCTAATCAGTACATAGAATTGGCTAGGTTAGCAAGTTTGTTGCTAAGGTTAAAGGGTGTGCTGGCAGTGCGGGAATAACTATATCCAGTTTGGAGCAGAGGTGAGAACTGTTAACAATCATTTTGGAAACTCTCTGAAACCTTTTGAAGGAAGCAAATAATGTTTTCTACTACAGATATACCACAATTAGTGAAGCAGATATGTTACTAAGCATTACTTCTTTTATAGAAAATTTGCAGAAATAACATGAAAAAACAGGTTTGTGCATTATGACAAACTGTTGAACATGTTTCAACAAACCTTATATTCAAAACTCACAATATGCACATGAAAAATCATGTAATCTACCTCCTCCAACCCAGACATGTAAAAGCATGTTTAAAATTCAAACAACCAAGTCTGGTAAGCTTTGCATAGGTCAACCAAAACATTTTGAACCTTCTAGAGACCACCTGAAGGCTTGTTCCAAAATGCATCTAGGAATGACTGTTGTTTTTTCCCTCTAGCCTGCACATTTTTTTTTTACTTCTATGGGGAATGAATATATATATTCCTGCCTCACCAGTTTTCCCCACCATGCATGCATATCTATCTATATCTATATCTATATCTATATCTATATCTATATCTATATCTATATCTATATATCTGCATGTATGCTGGGGGAAACTGGCGAGGCAGGAGTATCTGCCCTTTCTTTATCTCTTTGTTTTTATTATTCATATAGCTCAATAATACTTTCTGGAGGCAGCTGCTGTTCACCTTGCCTATTGCAGGTAAGCATACATGGCTAGAGTAGAATGGACTAGAACAGAATCCTGTCTTTCTCAGCACAAGTTTTATTGGTCTGTTTATTGCAGGCACACTGCTACAACATGATACCAATTTTTTTTTCCTCTAGCATCATCTTGCCAATGCCAGTGCTGCTAAAAATCTTTCAGCTAGACAGTGAGCAAGGAAGAAAATGGGGGCTCAGCAGGAATAAAATGCTTTTATAAAAAAAAGTTCACTGTCAGAGACTTTGTCAATTGAAGTACACTTATATTCATTAATACTTTTAAATGCAAAGGATACAAGATTTTTTAATATAAATCCATGTGTTTCTGCTTTCAGCAGAAAAGCAATACAAAGTAGATCCCCGTCTTTATTATTCTTATACTGCCAATATTTAACAGGAAAAAAGACTGCATTACTTGTTTTAAAAGAAAACAAAATCATTTTAATTAAATTTGTCTAAAAATTAGTATGTATTGAAATTTGATGCTGCTGTAAGTAAACTAGTCCAACCCTTTCCACCTTTCTTTGTTTAAATTGTTGAAAAGCTCTTTGATGTCTAGAAATCATCTGAAGCAATTACCACTTTGGCCTTTTTAAGGATTGTTTAACTGAACTGTGCAAAACCAGTGCATGCTATTTGTAATACTACATGTTGTACATTTAACAAAAAGAACTAATGCCACTGAGTTTAGCAAATTGTGTACAATTTCTATGGATTTCCTCCCCTCTCTGACCCAGACCTCCTATGAGCCACAGGTGAAGTCTTTAGCTAGTCTGCATCACAGCTGTGTGGTAAGAAATATACATATTAAGAACCCTGTTAGGAAAAGGTATACACGAGGCAATGGGATGAATCTGTCTGTGTGTGAGGGAAGTGGGAAGAGATAGAATGTCAATGAGGCACAAGGACGGCAATGCCAGAATTTTGGTTTTGTTTTGTTTTTACTCCTCTTTGGCTTGTATGCTACCCATGCAGCATCCTGCCTTAATCATCTCATATTTAGATTACTGCAATGTGCTCAACAGGAATCCCCTGCCTATTGGACAGGTTAAGGACCAGAGCACTGTCAAAAAGTGGAAATGGTTGAAAAGCAGAACCCAGTTCAGTTAACTGAAGACAAGATGGTCCCAAGGCGACAGAGAAAAAGAAAAGCTGTGAGGTGGACTGGGGGGGGGGGTGCAGAGTTGATTGAAAGAAAGAAAAAACAGCATGGGGTTGCAAAACCATTGTGAAAAAAGTGATGAAAGGGTGGACCAAAGGTCAAATATACAGTGCTGGGTAATGATAGAAAGAGTGGAATATTGAAAAATGAGGTGTTGAAAAGCCAGGGATGCTTGTAATTGGGGATGCCCCTAAGGAGTACTCATGTAGACAGTGACTTGTGCATTGTACGTTCTTCCTAGAGTTCTTCCTTGCTGTCTTTCCATCAGAAGGCAAATACCTTAAAAAAAAATTACAACAGGCATTCAGGAGCAGAATGTTTTTAAAGAAAAGGCTTTTAAACTGAGTGCTGTACTATTTTTGACTGTGCTGTTTTAATTTGCTTTTTATTATTTTAGTGGTATGTTTTTAAAATTTTCTAATTTTATTGATAGATTAATCACATTTTGATGTTAACCTTTCATATGTTTTTGTTATGTGTTTTAATTTTTGTGTTTTAATTTGTAAATCAACTAGGCTCCTGGCTTTGGCAGGACATAAAAAATCAGCAACAGTTAAGTATGAATTGCAAAGATGGCAGAATATCAGTACTACAACAGCTTCACTGGCTTTCAAGGTGCTGATTCTTACCAATAAGGGTTAAAATTCAGCAGGACACCTAAAAGACCTCTTTCTCCCATATGGTCTTGCCTAAAATAAGATTCAGAGAAGAGGTTGTCACAAGATCGTGAAGTCCTGTTCCAAGCTTAGCTCATAGGAACTTCTCTGGATAGCCAGTGATAAGCAACAAATGTAACAAGGAAACAAACTAATTAGCTTGGTCAATGTAAGCTCTTCAAGCTAACTGGCTTAATCAGTTATTCAGGTGATCTTGCCTCCCTCAGGTCATCAAGCTAAAATATAAAATTTATCAAGTATATTACATTTATTACAAAGTTCACATAAAACAGCTGATAGACAGCTAACTGATATGGTTGGCAAAATGACTTATATAGATGATCAGAGATCATGTTTGTCTACAGCATATTTCAGTAGCGAAGACAGAGAGTGATTTCAAACTAGGAAAAAGAAAATAAAAAGACTCTCAAGCTTCTTTTTTTGGACTTAGGAGATATGCTTGCTATTGTTTCCAAGTTTCCAATGTGGAATGTAACTAAAAAGATGACAAGGGCACAGAGTCAAATCACTGTAATTATTAGTCAAATCTGATCTTGCGTCTAGACACCATTTGGCAAGCAAAGTACTTTCAGATAAAATGTGTCAAAGTGAAAAGAAAGAATAGCATAAGTCTGTAAAGAAAGATTTCACATGGGCAAAACATTATCTGATCAGAGGAAAATTGAAAAGGGGTATGAAAACACAATGAAGAATCAGCGTATTTAGGAAACAAGAAAAACTATTCAGTATAAGCAACCTTACTAACAGAGGAATCTCCATCCTAACATTTCTACTAGTATCAATCATATCAACTACATTGTACTATTGTAGAAGCAGAAAAGTTTACAGAGCCTCTTATATGACTGAGGTACTTCCCAAACCAGTATAAATTGTGTATGTACCATATTTAGCTGAAGGAAGCCATGTGTGTCAAGTCAACTACAGAATGAATAAACACTTTCCAGCAGTGGTTCCCAACTTGTGCTCTGAGGAGCCCTTAGGGCAGGGGTCGGCAACCTTTTTTGCCGACGGGCTGGGGGGGGAATGGTGCTGTTTTTGTTGAAAAACAAAATGGTGGCTGCTACCCCCCTGCATCACGCGTGCATGCGCACGATGGTGGACCCCCCCAGGAGGGCTCCCTCAGCTGCGCCAGGCCTCCAAGAGGCCCAGCACTGCCGCGGGGGCCCCCAGAAAGCTTCCCTCGGCAGTGCCGGGCCTTCGAGAGGCCCAGCGCTGCCCCAGCGCTGCTGCGGGGCTCCTCTGGCCCACCATTTTGGATTCCAAAATGGTGCCTCAGAGTCTCTCGCAAAGCTCTGGGCCCAGAGGAGCCCCGTGGCAGCGGCGGTGGCGGCAGGAAAGGGGCCGGTCCGAAGGCCTCCGCAGGCCACATCCGGCCCACGGGCCGTAGGTTGCCGACCCCTGCCTTAGGCTTTGTGCACTTCCTAGGTGCCCCACCGCTGCTCCAGAAAAAATACCATCTATCCCATCTTCCTCCCCATCATAACACTACTGTTAGACACTATTAACTTGTAAGACATAAGGTAGGCCTCTTAGGGGCTCCACCATAGAAACTGATTCTAAAAAGGGCTCTGCAAGTCAAAAAGGTTGGGAACCCCTAACTTTCCATATTTAGCTGTCCCAATATCTGTTGGTGCTCAAAACTGCTTCCCTCTTCCTTCTCAGACTCTTCGCTATCCTAGATGCAGAAATGTGAAATACTTTTGGTAGTGGTGGTGGTGGTTGCAGTGGTGATGGTGGCAGTGGTGGGGAGTAGGAAGAACCGTATTTGTTTTTTGACTGGTTAAAAAGTTGTGTAGCATGGAAAAGATGTACTCTAGAAGTGTTAAGGTTTCAGATCAAAAGAATAACATCTATTATTTTTTTTAAGAAAAAAGAAAAAGTTTAGTGTTTTATAGAATCAATCCATGTAGTCTACAGTGGCCATTTTTTATACTGAACAGAAGACAGTCCTCTAGTTGAAAGCCTGACCAGTTCAAATCTGTTTTAAATAAACAGAACAGTAGTAGCAGCCTTGAGGATAAACATTAGTAACAACAGAACCATCTTCTCCATTATGATGAAATGTACTTCTGTATTTGTTTAAATTACAGTAACTATTTCTAAATTTGCAAGTGAAACTGGAATGCAAATCAGCATCTTCTTTAATTTTCTTTTTTGATGAAGCCTTTCCTATTATTTGGGGAGCCACAAGAGGCCATTCTATATTATTTTGATTAAGTTATTGTTATACCTGATTGTTTAGAATAAGGGAGGAGAAATAGTAGGAAAATATCATCCATACCTATGGGCCAGTTGAAGATTCTCCAATATAAATGTGTTTCTGTGTCGGGATGCTGGAAGATGAGAGTGGCAAAAGGCACAGGTATAGACTATACTAGTAAGTACAATCTTCTACTGAGGACCTTCCACAATATGGCCAACCTCCAGATGTTAGGCAAGTGACTGTCAGGACATGGACTTTGCGCTAGCCCAACAATGGAATTTATTCCCTAGACATTACACTGCTTGGTATCATCACTATCGTCTTTCAAGTGTCAGGTTAAGTTTTTATTATGACTGAAAATTAATCTACTTTACACATTTTATTTATAAGCTTTCATTTTGATACTGTATTGTGCAAAATCTTATTCATTTTGTCTTGTAAGCCACCTGGCGTTGAAAGGCAGAGAATAAATTAATAATACACATACTTAGGCACCAATTGTTCAAAAAACCTATGGAATGCTGTGGTTACATAGCACTTTTTATTAGCAATAGAATAATTTCTATTCAATGAATTAGCCACATTGTAAGGTAGTATGTCTAGCCAATTTTGACAAAAGATTATGCCAAAGATGTGATTACATGACTACTGAGTGTTAAAATCCTAGGTACTACAAGATTAGGTATTAGTCTACTGTGCCTACAATGAACCCAAAGGCAAACTATCAACCTCAGAGGCAAGTCTAAATCAAAATTTTACACAGTCAACAGTGGAAAAATATTTTTATAGGGTTGACCTTTATGCGAAACAAACAACTTTGAAAAATGAGGTGCAAATAATGAACCTGGGACAATTTAATAAAGCATGAGAATCGCAATTTTCTGATGCTGTGAGGGAAAAAAAGATTCTATCTTTTACCTTTAAAAAAAAAAACTACCTCGGACCATATTTTCTAGAAGGTTGTGTGAGGGAACATCTGGAAAGCATTCCACAGGAAATAATTCTATATTAAGTATGTTTTGTGGGTTTCTGCTTCCTTGCATTGACTTTAAACATTTATAATGTGATTCTGCTTTCCCAGATGAAAACATTGGTCTGAGAAGACTCTGATTTTATTGGTGTCTCATTTTTAATCTTGTAATGTGAATTGCCCTGAAAACGCTGTTATAGAGCAGGCCAGAAAGACAACAAATGCAGAAAGCAAGCAAATGAATGTACATAATATGTAAGTGTTACAAAAAACCTCTTCCCTCCTTTCAGGTTCTTGCTAAAATAGGAACATAGGGTTCCTATCATCCTTACATCCTGTCCTTATAGTCCAGCATTATGTACCCTGATGGAAGCAATGTCAGATGGTGACATTCATGGTGGAGTGGTGGTGGAGAATCTGCTGCAGGTTTTATTCTGAACTTTAAAAGAGACATCCAAGCACTGAACATATTTTGGAGATAGGGTTTGATACACCAGTGTACTCCAAATAAAGCCCAGAGTCAATTCACTGGGTCCTGACCAGAGATCTTTTTCCATTGTCCATTTCCTAATCCTTATAACTGCCAGGGATTGAATCTGGGGCCTTTGGGATATAAACTGTGTTGAGATTGCGAGGATGGTCTCCACACAACTCAGTGTCAGGTTCATGAATATATTAAATAAATGTTCAGATTATGAGGGCCCCCTAAAAAGAAAAACAACTACTAATGAAATAAAAAAGATTTTTGAGTGTGTGTGGTAATGTTTGTTATGGGGCCTCTTAAATCTGATATAGCTGAAGACCTCCATGTCTTACGAGCTTATCACATTCTTAAATAACTTGCCTTACCTGATCCAGCTTAAAATTAAATTCAAGTGGCATCTGGACCCTATCACAAGGGTTTTGCCACTGAAATCACGACCCAGGACCATCCCAGGGCCATCCCTACTCTTGGAGCCACTCCTGCAGCCATTTTCTCAAGCAGGAAAATTCCCAGCTTTGAAAAGAGCAGTGCTGAGTGGCTCTAGGAGGAAGGCTCCCGGCTGCATTCAGGCAGTAATTTTGGTAGCAAAACCCTTGTGATAGGATCAGGTAAGGCGAATTATTTATCTGCCTGAATTTAATTTGAAGATGGATCAGGTAAGGCGAATTATTTAAGAATGTGATCAACTCCTCAATCTTAAGCCCAGTAAGCACGTCTTCAAAAAGCTAAGGAGGCATAATTTAATTCTACGTGAAAGCAACAGTTTTCAGCTGAATCAACACTTTAACCTCAACTTTTTTTCATATGATTGTGATGGCTCAGATGTGAGGGATAATTTACAAGAAATTTGCAAGAAATCCAAAAGCACAGTTTATTATTATTATTTTATAGGATCACTGGACTTGCATGTGAGATTTTTGTTTTCAAGAGTGGAAGGGGAAACATCCTCAAGTGGGTTGCTCCTCTTATTCTCTCTGATAGGCAGAGGGAGGATCACAGCAGCAGCAGCAGCAGCAGCCAGTAGGCGGAACAGCCCAGCAGCTCTGGGGAGTGTAGGACTGGACTGGAGGGAAGTTGCTGTCTCTTGGGCCATCACTATCCAGACCCATTTGAAGATGTCTGAATGGGGTGCTTGATCCACAGGAGGGAAGGACCTTCACTCATTCCAGCATCATCAGATACCATAGCCGCTTCCCTAGGCTCATGGCGGTGTACAGTACCCTGGTCCAGAGTGGTCTCTCTCTTCTAATCATACCAGATCCCTTGTGGGCTTAATCACCTAATGGCTTGGGGACTGACAGTGCCGCAGTAGGATAGTGGTGAGTGGGAGGAAGTCCCTGGATACTCCCAGACTCTCATCTTGGGCAGAATAAGCAGCCATGTTTAAATAAGATGACCTTCTCCCAAGAAAAAACAGTCTCAGAGGAAGGACTGAGCAAGAGATTTTATTTATTTTATTGGGAGAAAAAAAAAAGAATGAGCAATAAGTGAGAGAGAGGATGAGAGGAAGGAACAAGATTGAACAATTCATGGGCTGCGCCACCTGATTATTGTGGATCCAAACTATTTCCTGTCCATCACAGTGAATGGGATGTTGAAAAAATAATGATTTTGGAACTTTAATCCTTTGTTTTTGTTCTTTCAAAACAGGATCAAAGCTATACCTGTAAAAGTGTGGCCCATGGTGTGTATGTGTGTGTGTGTGTGTGTGGGTGGGTGGGTATACGCGACTGCAAGTTGCCTGTCAATTTATGTCAATTCCATTAATAGGGTTTTCATGGGGCAAGGAATACTCAGAGGTGGTTTGCCATTGCTTTCCTCTGAAAGAGAGTCTATAGCAGCTGTATTTCTTGATGTCCCCCCCCCCCATTCACATAGGCCACATGCCAATCCAAACCTCTTTTTTGTGCTCTCTGAAACATCCTGGGGGGGGGAATAAAAACCCAAATCAGCAGCAAATGTCGAAATACACAGATAGACTAAATACACTGACAGTGTAATTGATTAACACAGCCAATTGTGTTAATTCAAACAGAAAGTCTTTTATTTGTAAGCAAATCTTGATTTGCAACACAGAGCAATTGTCAAAGGTAGTCAATATCCTTAACTCAAATAGGAAGACTTATTTGCAGTGGAGATCTGGGCTTTGGAAGCATTACAAAGATTAGCACACTCATGTTGCTTCCCAAGTTGATTTAATATTAACACTTATTCTATAGTGAACTAAAATAACTCTATAGTCAAATTATCGTATATAATGAATAACTTTTAATCCTAATGAAAAGCAGTTAACACAATAATGGTTAGCATATTAAATTAGATTAAACCTTTTAGATGGCAAGTCATTTTTTATTTCTTAACATTGAAGGGGAGATGTTAATTCTTAATTCTTAAAAATACAATAAAATAAATATATTTCATATTTTATCCATTTGTACATTTTTCTACCATTTTTATTGATTTTCTCGATTTTTATTAATTTTAACTATCTTGCCAAATTTCTACTAATCTCCACCCACATCTCCTTAGGCATGGCCCTTTGGGCATGTAGCTCTTGAGCAGCTAGTGAACTGGAAACATGGTTCTGGGCCCCACAAAATTGCTAGGGTTGGTCATGCAGAAGAGGGCATTTCAGCAGGTGTGAAAACTTGATAAAATCCCCTCTGCATGACCATTACAGTTACAGGGACTTGGCCCTGTATTTTAGCCTGCCAAATTGCTCACATCTGATCTAGGCCTATGTCATATATCCCTGTTTAAAGTAATGCTTTGGTCTAACTAGTTCACTCTTCCTCAGTGTCATACAAATTTCCATCAATCTCTCTCTTACAGAGATCACTATATTGATGGACATTTGATACTGGTCTGTTATAACATATAGGAGATTATCAGATGGAGGGATCAGGACGGGAGAAAAATCGATTGCTCCCATCCCATTTGGGGCAAAGATTATCACACCCCGCATGCTTCTCCTGTTCTTCTCCCATCTGTTAAATGTAATGGACCTGTCATCTGGTATTAATGGGAACTTCCATCTGATAATCTCTGGATAGTATGAAAGGGATTCTTTTATGCTGAGCCTCTTCTATTGTAAGAGTAGCTTAAGTTAGTGCACTATTCAATGTATGTTCAACTTCCTATCAACTATGCTTTTACTGTTGCAATTATTCAGCCTGCCCCCACCACCATCGGTCCTCAGAGGACTCAGGGCTGTGGTAGGTGCCCACCCCCACCACCCTTGGTCCTCGGAGGACTCAGGGCTATGGCAGTTGCCCGCCCCCACCACCATCGGTCCTTGGAGGACTTGGGGCTTCAGCAGTTGCCCGCCTCCACCACCATCGGTCCTCGGAGGACTCAGAGCTGCGGCAGTTGCCTGTCGCTACCAACCTCGGTTCTGAGAGGACTCGGGCCTGAGGCAGTTGCCCACCCCCACCACCATCAGTCCTTGGAGGACTGTGGTGGTTGCCTGCCCTGAGTTTATATTTTGTACATTGTATTCATTTTATTGTGTAATCCCACCTCGATGCGTAGGGAGAGGCGGGAAATATAAATAAACTTCTTCTTCTTCTTCTTCTTCTTCTTCTTATTATTATTATTATTATTATTTCCAAAGCTTACCAGTATCAACTTATCTATAAGGAGTTACTATATTATTAGTGAAATGAAGTCACCTTTCAAACCCAAGAACAAGAAGTGGGAATAATAATATTGTTACAAGCAATATTTTCTATATATGCTTCAAACTTACATTTTTAGATATCTTTGAAATGGATTTTTCAAGTTTTATCATTCTTTTAACTTTGTTTTTAATTTGTTGAAATTGTTTCTTTTTTAAAACTTTGTATTTTTAATGTTTTATATTGTTTTAACTTGGACTGTTTTAAATTTTGTTAGCCGCCTTGAGTCCCTGTACTGGGAGGAAGGGAGGATAATAATAATAATAATAATAATAATAATAATAATAATAATTCTTTTCCCAATCCTAAGCGTGTTTTTTCTTCTTCAAGTAACAGAAAGGAGGGGTGTAACCTGTAGCAGAACAGCTTACTTTTGAAATGTAATGAGTAATAGCAATGAGTTACTTTTTAAATAGCATAGCAATGGAAACAAACTACTTTAAAAACAACAATTTGCATGCCAAACCCCTTACACACTTTACAGAAACACACCTGGTTTTTAAGCAAAAGTCATGGAGGATACACAAAAAGCACCAATTTTGCATACAGACATACACACCTCACAAGTTTCTGCAAGGAGTAGTTTCATGAAATACTTGGGAGGTGTGAATGCCAAAGGAAACTGCACCAGTTTCTCACCCATGTATTATTCTTTCTGGCTTCATTTCCCATGTGCAAGCAAACCCATTTTTCAGTAATAAAATGAATGATGTCAAATATCTTTCCATCCATAAGCAATATAACAAGAGAAACGAGGCACCTGTGAATCCAGGTGGCTGCTGAGACTTTGATATTGGAAGCTATTCTTGGCCTTTCACTGCCCTATGTACACTGTTTGTGTCAAACAGAGCTGGTCCTCAGTGTTTCTGTTTATGATCTATTTATGAACTCAGCACATTCATTAGTTAAATTGAGCTTTTATTTTTGGAATGAAATCCTATCTCTATTAAAATAAATTAAAAATTTCGATCTGATTATATCTGGGGGAAATTATATCCTAGAACTTTCAGTATTAATGCTTTACTATGGTCCTTTCACACTACACAGTTATAGTACTATGATTCCATTTTAATTGCTATAGTTCCATCCTGTGTAATTTTGTGTTTTGTAGTTTGGTGAGGCCCTAATGCACTCTGATTGTACATTCTAAATACCTCTCCCCCAACTACAAATCCCATGATTCCATAAGATGAAAACATGACAATTAAAGGGGAAACAGAGCCCTATAAATGTTATTGTAAAGGACCCTATATGAATAAAGAGCACCACCACATTCAGAAGTTGCCTCATATTGAATCAGACCATTGGTCCATCTATTCCAACAGTGTCAGCTTTGGATGGGAGCAGCTTTTCAATGTTTCAGGTAGAATTCTTTCCTATCAGGAGATCCCTAGTATTCCCTGATTGTCTTCTATCTCATTATAAACCAGATCCAACAATGCTTTACTTCCTTAATCATATAAGAACATGTGTATTCAGGGTAATATGGTGGTAACAGTCCCTCAAATATTCAGTTTAAGAGGGAGGGCTTATGCATTCTTTTGAGAGACTTTACAAACTCTCATGTTTGAAGATCATTTTTTCCAGCCTATGCTCAAAATAATACTGCTTTTAAGGTAGCCACATTTTCAGAAGTCCACCTATGAAGAGGAAATCTGAAATATCCTTAGACTTTCTAAGAAATGTAGCAATACAACAAGGAAATAGCCCTGGTAGCCACAGAACTACTACTGTAACTATTGACAGTGTCACCAGTAGGAGACTGATAAAACATTATAAATGATTTAAAATGGTAGAATGATGAATGGGATATGTTTAATCCAAGAGAGCTGTTGAATCTGGACCAAAAAAAAAAAAAAAAAAAGAGAGAGAGAGAGCTACACTGGGGAATGGCTGGTTGACATCATTATGAGAAGTGATGTAATTCATGTGTTTTATAGGAATGCATCTGTAGGGTTTACTGTCTGCAATTGAATAAAAAATAATCTATGTGAGCATAAGATATATCTTAATGGACACTGTTAGCCAATGCAGAGCAGAACTTTCATTATTTCTTTTAGTTTAAATCCACTAGGAGTCAAAGATTAGCTTTACCATGCAGACATGGTGACTTTCCACATCAAAATTTGCAAGAGCAAACTTGCCTTAAAAATAGAAATACACAGAAATATGGCAACATTTATAACCAAATGTAAAATGAGTTTTAGGATAAGTAAGATATTTAACTTTCTCAATTATGCAAGCAAGAGTTTCATTCATCTACTGAAAAGTGTTAACGTCATACTCTATTTTTAGTTTAACTGCTTAGATTTTCACTGAGCTGTTATGATATATAAACTGCCAAAAGAAATATTCTTGTACTGTGTTCTAATGCAGAATGATATAAATAACCTTTAGAAAACCCAGCACAGTGTAATGGAGGAATTAGCTGACATTCTCTCCTTAACACTGCCTGCAGATGGGCAATGCAATAAACAAGAAGCCAAATCTATTCTGGTATCAATTTATGGATGCTAGCAAAGCCAGTGGGAGTAATTTGATGGCACACCTATATTTTGTTTTAACTTTAAGAAATGGAGAACCGGGTTCATACATGGGACATTTTCAGCCGAGAAAGTTGATACTCAATGTTTGGGATGCTTATAGACAAAGGTGGCTATATAATACTCACAAAAACAAAAAAACCAAATTGTTAGTTCATGTGTTATTTTGGATCCTAGCAAATGCACATCAACTACTATGTTGCTCATCAATTTGCTGCTGAGTACAGTGTAAGGTTATTGCTCATTATCATTCCTTATTTGAATATTGAGCACACATACATATTGAAGCAATAACAGTAGTAAGAAATGGTGACATTAGTTATGGTATGGTAGCAGGTGTTCTAATAGAACTGGTGCTAGACCATAAAAAGAATATGACATTTTAATTAGTTCTCCTTTTCTCTGAGTGCACATTCTTCAATTAGCATTCTTTCTTTTCTTTGTGTTTGGGCATAGACAATTTTGAGCTGGGAGAGCAGGACTCACCTATTTCACTGGTCATAGACAGAGGAAGATGATACCGGATAAGCTAATTAAGGAGAAGAGTGAATAGTCTTATGAAATTTGAGAGATTCCTTAATGTTATGAAGGATTTTTGAGCTGAAATGGTTGGCACTTCTGTCAGAACTCTGGTCTCACTATGGAATACTGAGGTGGAAAGGGCTGTTAACACAAAAGCTCTCAACCAGCACTCCTGCTCCACTGATGTCCATCTCAGTCAGCTCACTGGTTTATCAGAACATTGGAAACAAACAGGATGACTGGATAGTTTAAGTCTCATAACAACTATGACAGGACACAAATATGAATAGATTATTGTATTATTATGTCTACACTTCAGCTGCAATCTTAGGCAGTTTGCTAGCAGTGTGTCTTTCAAGTGGTGAAGGATCTTTTTTGGGTGACCCACAAAAGAATGTGTTGGGCCCCTCAAGGAGCTGCTGTGAAACATCTGCTAGGCATTTTGAGGTTTAATTTGCTCATACTCATTTTGATCTGGATAACTTCATAAGCATAGTTCCAGTGGATGTGTCTAAAGCAAGGGGTTCCCAATCTTTTTGACTCATGCAGCCCTTTTTAGAATCAATTTCTATGGCAGAGCCCCTAAGAAACCTACCCTATGTCTTACAAGTTAATGATGTTTAGGAGTAGTGTTACTTTTTTTTTTGTATTCTTTAATTTTATTCAAGTTTTATTTCTTTCATTTTCCTGGAGTGGCCATGGAGCACCTGAGAAGTGCACATGGAACCCTAAGGGCTCCTTGGAGCACAGGTTTGGAGCTGGTGGCCTAGAGCACCATCTCATCTAATTTTGTGCATTCAGTTTCAGCTACATTAGTCTGAAAATGCAGACAAGTACTTGGAGAATCCAACCAATCACCTCTATTCTTGACCCTTGTCTATCTTTATATCGTACAGCCAGTTGAAGGGGAATGACCAAGAAAACCCAGGAGCTTATTAATGGGAGACTTATTAATGGGAGACGTCCCAGCAGCCTTCAGAAAAGCAGTTATGAAAGCTCTTCTTGAGAAAACCTCACCAAATGTAGAAAACAGCAGTGATTGCCCAAATAAATATTTTGGGGGCAGGATGCTTGAGGCTAGTGGCTATCTGATTTCAGGTTCTTTTGGATAAAATAATTTAGACCAATTTCAGTCAAGTGTTTACCTCGGCCACTGAGACAGCCTTTGTTGGATAATAAATGATCTATACTGAGGAAGAGATGGGGAAGCAGACTGCCAGAAATAGTGCACATTAAATTGAGGCACTGCCCTGGCTCAGTGCTAGGGAATCATGGGAACTGTAATGTATTGTGGCACCAGAGCTCTCTGACAGAGAAGGCTCAATGTCCCAGAAAAAAATACAGTTCCCATGATTCCCTAGCACTGAGCCAGGGCAGTGCCTCAATTTAATGTGCACTATTTCTGGCAGTCTGCTTAGGCCTTGTGTCTCTGTTGACCTTCCTTTGCCTCATAGCATATTTAGTGCCAATAATCATGCTGTTTTGCTAGAGCTCCTTTGTAAGATAGACCAGAGGTAGTTTTAATCATACTTCATGGTTTTGGAAGGCAGTACTGGGAGACTCTTGCTTAGTCTTATAACATTTGAACTGTGGGGTCTGCAGGGTTCTGTCAACTTTATACTGTTGGTGCACAGATATTGGATGAATTCATCTGAGGATTTGTAGCAAGGTGTCATCAATGTGCTGATGATGCTTAGCAAAATTTCTCCATGTCATCTGAGTCAGATACAGTTTTGTAGGTGATATCTAGACTCTGTAATGCTAGAGAAGAGGGCCAATAAAGTAAAACTAAAGACTGACAAGATGAAGGCACTGTGAGTAGGGGGGTTTCTTTGTCTGGGACACTGGTGTTCCATTTGTGGGTGGAGCTGCAGTCCTTCTAAAGGAGCAGGTGAACACCTTGATTCAACATTGGTGCTATACTCAATTGGCCTGAATGGCTCAGAGCACCTTTAATAGCTTCTGATTTTCAACAGATGCAACTTTTCTTTGACAGGGATGTCCTTCAGCTAGTATGGAATTCAGCAGCTAGAATTCTGACCAATTCATCTCAATGGAGCCATGGTACATCAATTCTTAAGGAATTACATTGGTTTTATATTCACAAAGTAGCAAAATTTGATATGTATGTGCTGCTTGTCATCTTCAGAGCGCTTAACAGGTTTGGGGACCAACTTCCTAAAGCAGCACTTCCTGCCCTATCCTCCTCCCCATGTTTTAATATTTTCAGAGGAAGCACACCTCTGAGTATCACCAAATTCCATGGGTAAATGGGGTTTAAATCCTGAGAATATCCCACAAAAGTAGTATTGTTTTCAGACATGCCAGGTTAATTGAGCATTAATGACATTAACCCATTAAGAAAGTGGGCAAAATTGTAAAGCGGGAAATTAAAAAGCAGTGTGATTTTGCAATTTACTGCACAGGTTAATGTTGCATTAATGCTCAATTAGCCTGATGTCATCTGAAAACAATCCCTCTTTTGTGGGATAGTCCCAGATTTAAATCCTGTTTATCCATGGGATTTGGGCACTTCCGTCCCACGTGATAAACTCCCAAGTGGATTTTCATGGCCAAGCAGGGAGTACCAAATTAAAATATTCATTGGTGCCAAAGAATTCTGAATTTAAAATTAAATTTTAATTTTATATTTCCTTATTCTTCAGCAAAAAAGGAAAATGGGTAACTATGGGTTAAATATAGAAGGTGGTAGGTGCACATATCTATATGGAATATTAAGTATTTTAGCTGCCAATTCACAGCTGTTATACTCTAAAGATACTGTATTCAGAATGGTGGGTGAAGGGGTAAAGGAGGGAGAGATTTAGCCACAAGAGCCAGGATTCTTGTCCTCTCAGATGAACTCTCAATGGAACGAACAGTCTCTAGGGGAGCTGGAAGCATGACAGCAATCGCAATAGCAAGTACATTTCTATTTCACTTATCAGTGAACCAGCACTCCCTAAGCACTTTACAATGTGTAAGCCAATTGCCCCCAACAAGCTGGGTATTCATTTTACTGACTTACAACAGGATGGAAGGCTGAGTGGACCTTGGAGCCCTGCCTGGGATCAAACACAGAACCCTGTGGCTGGAGTACTAGCATTTAACCACTGTGCCATCAGGGCCTCTTTGGGAAAGGCTAGGTGGAGGAAGCTAGTTGGATGGAAGGAATGTGGATTAGGAATGTTTCATAGTTGACAGGGGGAACAGAGTAGTTCTCATACTGAAGTCTCCATGTTTTATTATTTGCTATTCCCTTCTCTTATTTACAGTTGACAACGTGATTCTTCTATATCTCTTTCCATGGTATTGATGGCTATTGTCAAAACTCTGAATATTGTACAGTATCTCTTAATGTGAATGAGTTAGGATCTTCAGCAAAAAGATAAACAAATTTGAGTCTTTAAATTTATTATTGTGTTTTTGCTGGTTGAACAGTTTTTATGCCTCTTAATACTCCATTTGTTCTTTTAAAATAAACACACTTCCATGTTACTTCCTGGGAAGGAATTACAAAATTTAAAAATGCTTTAAATAAATAAAAACATATATATGTGGCAAATATTAAAAGAAGCATCCCAGTAAATGGAGCGGAAGAACCACAATATGAAAACAACCAAGAAACTGGAGCGAAGGAATTTCAGTTATTGGTTTTAAAAAAACACAATAGCCTCTGGTGTTCACGTATACGCAGAAAAACCTGAAAAAGTGATAGCATGTTTAAAGTGCTAAGAAACTAAGACAGGAAATTATCCCTGGATGTATTGTATTTTCAAATCTTATTAGTTCAAAACTTATCGCATGCTCTAGGGAAGTTGTCTCAAGGTTAAGACTGTCTGAGGCTAATGATCAACAGTGCTCTGGAGTCATTTTATTAGACAACTTACAAGGCATTGCTGAAATGAGTCTGATAAACTTTCCAGCATACTATGAATTGCTTCCAAATGCTGAAAAGCAACACAGCTCAAATCAAAGAACTGAAGTTCCATGGATCCTGTGGCATCCCAGAAGTGCACCATGTCTGCCAGCCAAAACTTGGTATCTAATTTCATGAAAAAATGCATACAGATTATGCACAGAAAGGACAAAGAAATCAGTGTGAGCCTTCCAGATCACTCCCTGTGGTTAAAAAAAACCAAAAACCCAGCATGTTTGAATAAATAGGGATTTGTTCTGAAAGCATTTGCTTTCAGAAGATTTTTGATTTAGCATTACTCTTCTAACTAACCTAACCAACCACACTAAAATGTAATTAGATTATCTCTCACTATGTGCTTTAAAGATTCTCTGCCATGTATTGTCTGTGATAGGTAAAGAGACTATACCATCATTGACATCAGCTGCTTTGCCTACTGAAGACTTCAGGTGCTGTTCATGAAATTTCTAGTTTGATAAAAGAATGGCCATCAGCCAAGACTAGGAGAGCCCTTACCTGCCAAAGTAGATAATACTGGGGTAGAAGTACAAATAAGATACTTGCTAAGTTGCACAGAATCTAGATACAAGAAAGAGTTGAATATTATTACTCTGAACTCAAGCAGAGTGGCATATTGGAGCGGCCTCTGGCCACTCCAGCACCAGTTGACTCTTGATTGGCTGCAGACCATGATGACCGGACACTGTGATTCCAAAGCCAGCCACTGCCATGACCCTGAATGGGCTGCTGGCAACTAGTGGCTTTTCACTGCTCCTTTTCTGGCCAGGTTTGGGCCACCTTAGGATGCCATGTAGTGGCTCCCAACTAATCCAGGGGTGTGTGTCACCTGCACACCACACCCCTGAAGCAGTTGGAAGCTGCTCTTTTTTGCCCATGTGCTTCAGCTGGATAATGTATGGCTTACCATCAGAGCTTTTAAACGTTGTTGTTTGTATAGTAACCGCCAGAATCTCCTAGTCAGCACGGCCAGATTCTGAGAAATGTAGTCCAAAAATAATGTTTCCAAGCTCAGTTCACCATATGACTTTAGCTTACAAGTGATAAACTCTTCATAAATCAGATAATCACACTGGGCATTCCTTGTAGAGAACCACACAGGATGTTACTTGCACAGAAGGTTTGTCTAGTTTAGTATTGCCTAAAATCATTGACAATGACCCTCAGACAGGCATGATGCTAGGAACTGAACTTGAGAATATTTGCATGGAAAGCATGTTTACCATGCCAGACTTTTTGAAGCAGTGACTATATGGTAAATAGGAATACAATTTCCTCCTCTATATTTGTACAGAAATTTCAACAAGATAAAGCCAGACACCTTTCTCTGTACCATGGACTACTCTCAGGTTACTGCCTCAGAACAGTCCAGTCATTGTGTGCTTTCAGTGAATTCTAAAATCCACTCAGCTCTGTATCACAAAGATAATGATCAAACTCCTGTTCATCTGCTCACTTACTCCACAATGAAGGGGGGCGGGGATCTAATTAACCAGAGCCTCTTTATCTTGCTTTCAGCTTGCTTCTGTGGCCTTGGTGTAATCGTTTGATCATGTAAACAAATTAGAGTTTGATATTAGCTAAACTGTTGATCTCAAGATAAACCCCAGATACTGACCACTGGTATGAAGGAAACAGTTCCCTGGACTGCAGTGGTTCTCGAAAATGTTAATTCCAACAGACAGTAATAGAAATAATTTTAAGCAAATATTTTTCCTGCAAAGTATCTCAATAGTCACTGGACTGAGTTCAAAATAGCAAGACCAGAAATGATACTATATTTACCAAAAAAAAAAGAGAGAGAGAGAGAGAGAGAGAGAGAGAGAGGCCTTAATTAACATGGTCTAATACAGTGGTACCTCTACTTACGAATGCGTCTACTAACGAAAAATTC
>JAIPUX010001880.1:49780285-49798035 GCA_020142125.1 Phrynosoma platyrhinos | reverse complement strand
GGGGGGGGGGGCGCATCCGGTCCTCGGGCCTTACGTTGCTTGCCCCTGCCCTCGTCCTTCCCAACATGAGACCCAAGACGGTTCACTCAATAAATTAAAACAAAGTACAACTAAAAAACAATGATGATTTTTAAAAATATCCCATGAATATTTTAACACTTAGGCAGGCTCATATAGGGAGATACAGGGAGGAAGCAGATGGCCAATTGGGCCGTTTTGGGGACAGGGAAGGGGAGGGGCAGCCGCATGATTGGCACCCCAACCCCTTCCCCAGGTCGTCCTCGGAGCAGCCGGCCCTCCGCACGGAGCAGCCGGCCTCTCCGAGGAGGACCTCCCACTGCAGTGTCCATACATGCTGCAGCGGAAGAGTCGCTGAAGGCGCGCTGCAAGCCTTTGTGGTGCACCTTTGCCGAATTGTGAAAGGAGCGCCAATTTAGCACTCCTTTCCAGGGGCGGCGAAGGTGCACCGCGGGGATAAGGTGTGGGGAACAGTCTTTGAGACACAGTTTGCTGTATAGGGATTTATAGACCATAACCAGCAATTTGAATTGTGCCTGGAATAGTAGAATAGTAGCCAGTGAAGTTGCTGCAATAGGGAGTTATATATTCCTAGTCCCAAAGAGTAGTCTGACTACAGCATTTTGAACCTGCTAAAGTTTCTAAACAGCTTTTCAGAAACTGGTCAGAAAGAACTAATGATCGAAGCCAAGCATGGCAATTGAAAGATACCACCCTAGATATTGCCTTGCCCCCACAATCAGCAATGTGTTGAACTGTCATGACCTGATGCCTTCCAGCTTGTGTGCTTCCAATTGCAATCTTCATCTCTGAACTTGTTTAAGAATGGTGTCATTTTCTCCCAAAGGAGTTGGTTGTAGACCCCCATACAAGCCAAGCAGTTCTTGGAGATCTTGGAGATGAGGTGGGCAGAGATCTTGGAGATGAGAGCAGCAGAAGAGTATAATTTCCTCCCAATAGCATTAATCTTCTGGCCCCTTTGTCCACAGGTGTAGAATGCAGCTGGCATGAAGCTTTCAATTGGACAACATTGAAAATGATGAAATTAGGTTTTGGATGCTGCCCTAGAGAAGGAATGGCTGAATTATTTACCCACTAGAAAGTCTGTAACTTCCTGGAAGTACATAGAATGGACAACGGTGTTGACCAAGACTTCCAAATGACTTGAGTGATGTACAAAAGCATTGATCGGTAAAGCCTCAGGTGTATTTGCTTTTGATTCAATTCACTAGAAAACTGGATCCTCAGTCAGAGTGAGTTGTTGCTGGATCTTAATGTGCAGAGACCTGGCTACCATGGATCATCTGATTGACAAGCATCAGTTGGAGAATCCATGGTGCCTGTGATATCCAAAAGTTATGGATCTGTCATGATAAAGTAAATGAGGGAAAAGGAAAGGGTGGAATAACAATATAGAGCAGGGGTAGGCAACCTTTCCCCTTTAAGGGCCGAGGGACTTCAGCTCCCAGAATCCCAGGAGCTATTGACCAACATGGGACTATTGGCCAACATGGCTGAGGCTTCTGGGAGCTGAAGTCCCTCGGCCCTTAAAGGGGAAAGGTTGCCTATCCCTGATATAGAGGAAGTAAAGGAAAATCGGAAGGGGTGTGTAATCTGAGTAAAATGTAAACCAGGGAGGGGGGAATAACAGATGGGTGATAACTGGGGGAAATGGTAATTTTATGATCCTTTTTTCTTCCTAAGACAGGACTTTGATGGCAAGAAAGATAACACCCCCCTTTCTCTAGGATAGATGAGGGAGATGGGAAGCTGGAGAAACAAGGAGACTTTAAAGCACCTTTTTGATGTAGTTCAAAGGGTGCTGACCATGAGCCAGGAATGGGGGGCTGGAGGGAAAAGCCTAAAATGGTCAAGCTTTGGGGGAAAAGTTCAGGTTTGACACTAACAAGTCTGTGGTGCAGCTCAGTCTAAAGAATCCAAAATAAAGCTGTAGTATTTTATCACTACCATCCTGTGCTGGTTCTTGAAGTTTGGTTCTGCTAAACATGACAGCGCCTAATTCAATTGTAGGAGAATATCTAGTGAGCATGACCACAGAAGCAGAACTGGATCAAGACCCAGAAGTCACAGACATTGTAGAAAGATGTATGTTCTGGCTAGCACAGGTAGCAGTGGAGGTCCTTTGTCCCAAATGTAGCATCCTGGGCTTGAGCAGGCTGAGACATGGCCTGGTCTTGAGACGCAGTACTTTTAGAAGGATTCTGGTCAACTGACGCTTGACCTTGATGAATGGAGGCCAGGACAGCAGAGTGCATGTGATCTGGATAGTGTCTCTTGCATCTCGAAGGTTGTGTTGAGGAAGTCTCGTTCCTATAATGGCAAGTATAATGCCCATAACAACTGTTGCTGGTGGAAGAGTTGGCCTCAGAATAGCAGGATTCCCAAGAAGTCATGGCATCATCAGCAATTGACACTCTGTGGATGGGACCAATGGTGTCGTCTACTTTGGTAATACCAATAGGAAGAAGCTGAAGCATTGTCAAACTGGAATAAGAGCATGACCTAAAATGGTACTGGTGTTGGTGGGAGATAGAATTACCAGAAGAGTTTTCTCTTTTATCGAGACTCAAGTCAGGGAAGGAGAAACTATAACGACAGAAGACGACTATATTTCTCCCTCCAAAACATGGTCCTCCGACCTTCTGTCTTGGATGGAGATGGACTCTGTCACCACAGTACACTGTTTTTGAAAAGCCAGCAAAGGACATAACACGGCCTCATAAAAAACTATTTCCAAGGCAACTCCCTGAAGAGGTCTAGATGGCTCAGTTACAGCTGTGGCTTCAGCCAAATGTAAAGAAGGCTGAAGTGAAGAGTGTTCTTTCAATCTCTTCTTCTTATACTTTAGGCCAGTCTGCATTTCAATCTTGAGAGATCTGCCAGGGGTCAATGGACGATGAGACTCCAGTACCATCTCTGGACTTCTTAGCAGGTATGCAGATGGTATTCACTAATGTACTTGAGGCCTTTTGTTTAGAAGAATGGGCACCCATCAGGAGAGAGGCCATCTTCTCCATATTCAACACTGACTTCTTCAAAGGTGAGGACTGACATCATAGGCCCGCTTTGTGTCTCCAAGCTGAAGGTTGCCAGCATCGTGAGGCAGCTGCAGTGGGCAATGAAAAGGAACTAGCAGGTTTCATGGGAACCCCTTATATGGGCTGCCAGAGGTGGGTAGGACTACAGCCAAAACTCTTTAGAATGCTTTATAATGCTCCAAAAAAGTTACTGTGTAGGTGCAAGACAACCCAGTTGTGTGAGCCACAGAGACCTCGAAGAACTGCAGCACAAAATTCAGAGATGTTCAACATTCAAAAGATAATGACATTATGTACTCATATAGTCACTTCTTGTCAGAATTCATAAATTTCTCAAGCATCCTCCACATATTGAACTCCCTACTTATGTGGCAACTACATCCACTTTGCATACCATAGCCAGAGGCTGCAACAGGCAGAGGGAAACAGAGGTCAGGATGTGTGGATTCAGGCCTGCTTCTCAATACATTTTGAAGGTGTTTTTTTTAAAGCATCAAAAAATAGGCCTACATTTGAGTCAAAATATTACAGATTAACTATTGGCCTTGTGGATTCATACTATAGTTGAGGTACCATTGGGATTTCTAGGGATTATTCACACATCAGGGTCATTGTTGCAGGATCTCAGACACTATGGATGGGTAAGTGCCATTATACCTTGAGTATATAAAAGGTAAATTTAGGAGGGTTGCAGACTGCCAGAAATAGTGCAAATTGAGTCCACTTTTAGGGTTAGGGTTAGTGATAGGGAATCATGGGAATTGTTTTTTTTTTTTTCTCTGAGACATTGAGCCTTCTCTGTCAGAGCGCTCTGGTGCCACAATAAAATACAGTTCCCATGATTCACTAACCCTAACCCTAACCCTAAAAGTGGACTCAATTTGTACTATTTCTGGCAGTCTGCAACTCCCCTTAGTGATAAGAGAATTATGGCAATGGAACCCTAAAGGTAAAAGATTTTTTATATGTTTTTGTACATCACAAGCAAGCAAATATATGGAAGTCATGGACCAATTTCCTTCCAAGACCTCTCTATGGGCTGCAGAAACAGACCCTACAAATCCAAATATAGTTGGTCCTCTGTATCCATGGATTCTACATCCTTGGAGTCAACTATCCTAGGCTTGAAAATATTACAGACTATGGGGGGTTGCAGACTGCCAGAAATAGTGTGAATTCAGTCCACTTTTAGGGTTAGGGTTAGTGCTAGGGAATCATGGGAACTATTTTCCTGAGACATTGAGCCTTCTCTGTCAGACAACTCTGGTGCCACAATAAAATACAGTTCCCATGGTTCCCTAACTCTAACCCTAACCCTAAAAGTGGACTGAATTCACACTATTTCTGGCAGTCTGCAACCCTCCTATGCCACTTTAACGGGGCCTAAGAATCCATGGATTTTAGTATCCATAGAGGTTCCTGGAATCAAACCTCAGCATATATGAAGGGCCCATAGTTCATCTGTTTTCTGCTCTTTCAAAAGGGGAGCTGGAAGTGAAGTTCTGTCACTGCCTTTTGTCATTTTGGTAGGGACAGCAGAAGTTTTGGGGGAACGGGGTTTCTGGGTTTGTGAAGGGATATTTTGCATGTCTGGGGGTATTTTCTGCACATTCTTCAAGCAAATATTGTCTTAAAGTCTATTTTGGAAGGGTTTGGGAATTGATGTGGGGCATCGTGGACCCAGCAGGCTGCACTCTGCCCACCCTGATGTACACCAGACTTTTCCAAAAGCAATACTGCCAAGATACTTAAACTATACCCAGTTAATGCTTAATCAGTCATTTTGAACACATCCTTCTTTTCTTTTTCAGTCAGCTAAATATTATTCTTGGGACATGTGACAGGAGCAAGTTGGCATCCAAACCATACAAGTGAATGGTTCAGAAAACTATCTGCAATTGTACCATCTACCAAAAGGACAAATTATTCATTCATCTTGTCAGCTTTTGATATATATAATTGTGTGATTCATATTTATCTGCCAAGAAAATATTACCTCAGGAATCCTGTCTGGAAACATTTCTTGTTTACCATATACACAAAGACTTTAATGATATACAGGTTTAACTAGATGTTTTTATTATTCTGTTTAAGATGTCAAGTTTTCTTCCCTTCCTGTCCTGTTTCTTGCTACTTCCCAGCCCCGGCAATTTCAGCAGCTCCAAAGATTCCTTCCACTACCTCATTAATCACTCCACTGCCATGCACTATCTTACCTGCAGATGTAATTCGTCTTGCAAATATCTTGTAAATTCAGGCAATTTGGCTTCTCCTTGTCCTCATATGAACATGCAGGAACAATAGTCTGCCTCCTCCTCTCTGTACATGCAACATCTCGGCAGGAGCAGAAGAGCATCCCATAACTGTGCTTCGGGGGAACTTTGTCGAAAAATTGCCTCAGGGCCTTATGACACTTCCGTTTGTTGCAGATATCAATAGACACACTGGTGGTACAGGGAGTTATGTAAGCCGATCGGAATTTCTTGCAAGTATCATTTAGGTTACAGGCTTTTGCTGCATCCAAACAATTGTTCCCCTTTGAAATGGCAGGCTCTGCTGTAGAGGGAAAAAAAAGAGAAAAAAAGAAACAGGATTATTATTGTTAAATTGACATTCATATTATCAAAGCGTATTTATTGCTGCATTAACTCTTAGCACCAAAGCTGATTGTAATAGCATAAACAAGAAGCAGTTTGTGTGATTATCTTGCAACCTCATAGCTGTGGATAACTAGGGGGGGAAGCAGACGGAGGCGCTGGAGACGCCGCCGGACGGAGCGCCGCCGGAGCGCAGCCTCCGCACCGCTGCGCTCCGTCGGCGTCCCTGGAAGGAGCGCTAAATCAGCGCTCCTTCCACAAGACAGGGAAAGTGCGCCCTAAAAGCGTAGGGCGCACTTTCCCTGCATTTTCCGCCACAGCGCGTGCAGTCGCTGCGGCGGGAGGTTGTCCCCGGAGCGCCGGCCGTGCAGAGGGCCGGCGGCTCCAAGGACGACCTCAGGAAGAGGAAGGGGCGCCGCACGTGCGGCTGCCCCTCCTTTTCCTTGCCTCGAAGACGACTCAATTAGTCGTCTGCCAAGGCCCTATGTTACAAAGGAGAAGTTCACAGATAGGCCAAAGGTACACATTATCTATGCAGCAGGATGCAAAAGTGATATATGAGTTTACATACAATAATCCAAGATGCACCAATGAAAATCAGGACTTCATATATGATTGCACTTGTGCTATCCACTTTTTTGGCCTTTAATTAGTTAAAAAAGTACTTTTTCCAAGCTCTGACCAATAGGCTATGTATGAACCTACTTTAGGTATTATTTCTTTTGGTCAGCTGCATTGCCACTATAGAACATTTGAGAACTGTAGTAGTTTCCAAATTATAACAAAAAAGCTGCACTTGGATGTGACATTCTACAGGACTTCAATATTGTGAAAGTTATAATTATATATTAAACCCCTAGTTTATTTTGTCTACAAAACACTATGCAGAAATGCATACCAAATCCAAGTATAATTTCCATGTAATTTGCAGGGCATATAATTATGCAATATAGGCATAGTAGACACTAATTACTATGTGATTACAGAGTAATTACATGCCTATTTGTTTCTGGAAAGCAAATGTTATGCAGAAAGCCTGAAACCAGCCTTCCTTCAACATGCACCTATCAGGAAGAGATAGGATATGTTTTGAGCTGTCACATTAAAATAATAATAATAATAATAATAATAATAATAATAATAATAATAATAATAATAATAATAAATAATAACAACAACAACAACAATCTTGATACCTTCTAAAACTACCAGAAACCCAAGGTCCACCTCTGTGGACTGTGATTAAGGATGAGTTAGGGAGGTGAGGTGATGCTTCAAGTGACCTTGGTTCTTTGCCACTTTGTCAAATTCTTCTTAGCAAAAGTAACATGAAAGCCTTTGAAAAGCCAAGCTATTATTTAATACAAGTCCTGTGTTGCATAGCAAGTGGCTTATGTTGCATAAAAAGACCCTAGCTGGGGGGAAAAGCCCAGTTCCAAAGCCAGTTTTTGCCTTGTCTTCCTTTATTCTTTTATATATTTCTTAAGCACTTGGTGAACTCATAGAATCATAGAGTTGGTAGAGACCTCAAGCACCATTAAGGCCATGCAGGAATACACAATCAAAGCACTTCTGACAAATAGCCATCCAGCCTCTGTTGAAAAACCTCCAAAGAAGACTCCACTACACTTTGAGGCAGTGTATTCAATCACCAAGCATCTCTTTGTCGAGATTATCACACTGCCATTTTCCCTCCGGGATAGATGCTGGATTTTCCTGTTCTTGAAAAGCTACAGGAGAAGCCCAGATTGGATATGGGCTTCCTATTCCCCGGCTGTGGGCTGTCCAATAAGATCAGTCTATTACGGCTTCAACCTGCATCCATCCCGGCAGAAATTGGCAGTGCGACAATCCCTACTGTCAAGAAGTTCTTTCTAATGTTTAGGTGGAATCTCTTTTCCTGTAGTTTGAATCCACTGCTCGGGTCCTATTCTCTGGAGCTATAGAAAACAAACTTGCTCCCTTCTCAATATGATGTCACCTCTTACCTTTCTCTTCTCCAGACTAAACTCATTTTTTTTAGACTGTAACATCTGCAATGTTTCAATGGCCTTACTGGCTGGGACATTCTTTGTGATATTATTCTCTCAAAGTGACTTTTCCAAACTCTATACTGAGGAAATTCTGTAAACATGTCGCATCTCAAAAGGAACAATCAAGTTCAGATGCTTCTGCCTGAACCAGTGGAGGAAGAAGGAAGGCCAGACCCTGCCTTGTCCCTGGATGTTCAGTGGGAAGGTCATTGGAGAAAGAGTTTGTTCCTATATTTGATTTAGATTCCTTACTACAAGTGAAACTTGCAATAGGGCTCAAATGTGGCAAGCTTGGGGGAAGAGCTGGGGCATTCAGGAATACTGGGGCAGAGCAACCATGTGCAGCAGGTTTATTAACAAACCTTAGGAAATATGAATCAGTACAAATGATGTCATATAAAGTATTTTCACAAACACAATATACAAAAGGTTTTTTTAAAACACACACATACACACACAATAATCCCATAATAAATATGAAACCGAACATGAAACTGTAACAGGCTAGAAACATAAAGATTGTCATTCCCTTGTTACCAGGTAAAACATATACCATGTTAAAGTGAGGTTAACAAATTTGGACAGAATTCTTGCAAACACTAATTTCAGGAGTCTCCTCCATCCCCCATGAAGCCACACACCGGACAAAGAGAAAACATCCAAGTTATTTTACTCTTGTGCAACTGCTAAATGAGCTGCACTCATTAACAAGATTATTAGGTTGTTATGAAGAAGATTTTAATGCCCATAAACAAATAAGATTACCACAGTAATCTGGGTTTTGGCTCAGTTGTTTTTGCACGGAGATCTAAGAATATCCTTGAGCAGAGACACTAATTTTCTGATATGTACAACAAATGGTTAATCCTCTATCTCCCTCTCTTCTTAAATTTTGAGTCCTTCCTTGGGCAACAGCAACCTTATGGTAATTCAGTCAAAGAATGCTACATTCAGTGGTAACTGCAGTGAGCAATAATAAGGTAGCATATAACAGACTAGGACTTGCAAGCAAGGAAGTTGAGTAGAAGGATTAATCGACATCTAGCTCTCTTGGGACATGTGGAAACAATATTTGATAAAATAGACCTATGGAGGTCTGAGCTGGCTGAAGTACTGGACTATTGCTGCTTCTATCATGAGTACTGCTGTTGGACCGAAAGGCTGCTTCTCATTTGCTAACAGCAAACATGTAATGGCTGGGAACTTGCTGGACTCTCACCCAATCTTTATGTCCCTAGCCTGTTACAGTTTCATGTTCTGTTTCATATTTATTCTGGGATTATTATTGTGTGTTTTGTATATTGTGTTTGTGAAAATATTTTATATGACAATGAACAGTGGTCAGGGCTCAACGAAAACTGCTGTTCCTCAACATCTAAAGGGCTATAAGGTTCTCTACCCTTGGTGTAAACGAAGGTTTTTAACTACACTATAATAGTAGGTAAAGGAAGCTTTTGTGATTGATAAATTTGACCTCACATCTATAATCCACACAGGCTGCCAATCTTCCAGGATTCCTATCCCCAAAAGATAATCCCCTAACATTTTGGTTTTCCAGGGGTAGCTCTTACACACAAACACACACACACACCTCTTACTGAACTTTGGAAAGCATTTTAGATGCTTTGTCTTAAAATCTCCCAGCCAGCATATGAATAGGAAGATGAAGTCCTACATCGTGCTAATCCCATCAAGAGTAGATCCACTGAATCAATGGGATTGAATCAATAGGCTATCATTTTATTTTAGGCAGTAAGATTTTTTTCAACTGATAGCAACTGAGGATAAAAAATTTGAAATCATAAGCACATTCAGATAAAAGCAAACTGGTGCAACCTTTCTTGACTTACGCCTTCTTCCTCCTAAATAATGATTGTCATTTTGACCATACTTTGATGTTGCTTGACCACATGTATCCCAGTTTTCATCTCTGAAATATTGGCAAGTATGGGGAAGCTGGAATGCATATGCATGGACAATCAGCTTTTTCTCTGTAAAGTATGAATTAAATATCAATCCATGTCATAGTGAACCACCACTGTATCCAGATTTTGCACCTTGCACAGATATCTCCTTACAACTGAAAATACACAACCTAAATAATTACAGCTGCAAGTATTGCAAATCCATTTAAAGAGCCTGTTTTGTGATATAAAAATTTATGAATAAAAAAAATGGAACATGAAAGTATTTAATGTTCAGAACAGTCACACCCTTAATTTTCAGAGCAATTTTCAGATGCAAGTCCCATTAACTTCAGCTTGGAACGTGGCTAAGGAATACTTTGAGGACCTTCTTGACAGTTATCGGATGCTTTATATCTTATTTTTTTCATAAATGAGAAGAATTTTTCACTGAAGCAGATGTTCAGACTCAATGTTTATGAAAATCTATGCATCTTCCCCACTTACACCTGTTATTCCTACTCCAAATAAACCCTTTTGAGGATTCACAGATAAGACTGTTAATTTGTTAAAGGAGTTAAACAATTTAGGATTGGTACAAAACTCTTTTATTTGGATATCAGTGAATTTAATATTGATAGCACAACAGTCTTTACATGGGTACAACCTAGCCAACCCTAAGCAGTTAAAAACTGTATTTATTCCAATTAGAATGTTCAGTGTATGCATATATCATTTTTTAAAAACTCAACTGTATTTCAAAGTGTCTATTTTTGGCTAGATCATGCCCTATGGCAAACGTGGGCAACCACTTTGAGATTAAGTCTGAATTTAGTTTCTGAGAAGTCCTTCTATTGTTGGGTGGGGCCAATGGCCAAAAAGATGGGACCAACATTACAAAACTTTCCCTTGCCATTTTTCAGGAAAAAAAATTAAATATATTGTTTAGCTTCAATTTTAAATATATAGAACCATAGAATCATAGAGTTGGAAGAGACCACGTGGGCCATCCAGTCCAACCCCCTGCCATGCAGGAACTCAAAATCAACCTATCTCTGACAGATGGTCATCCAGCCTCTGTTTAAAGACCTCCAAAGAAGGAGACTCCACCATACTCCGAGGGAATGTGTTCCACTGTCAAACAGCTCTCACTGTCAGGAAGTTCCTCCTAATGTTGAGGTGGAATCTCTTTTCCTGCAGCTTGCATCCGTTGTTCCGAGTCCTATTATCTGGAGCAGAGTTTAGCTCTTACTACCAGTAACAAGGACATGCTTACACTGATTTAAAAAAAAAAAAAAAAACTGTCCTCACCTTGCATTTTCTTGGTTTGCAGTGACTTCATTAAAACCACATACTCACAGACACATCGAGGTGATAGTGGCACAACCATTTCCTCCTGGTAAACTTGCTTTTTTCCCTCTTCCCAGCATGCATCAACTTATCAGCCAATGACTCTTATTGTTTGCCTGTCAATCTTTTGGATACACTCTGATGGGATGCCTCCCCATCTAATTCCCTTTCTTCTTTTGCTACCCAAATTAGTGTGGGAGGGTATTTTAAATGTAAACACACATACACATACATACATGATGGGGAAAGAAAAAAAATATTGTTTTCTGTCTTTGTATGTGCCTTCAAGCTGCCTGTCAGCTTATACAATTTCATAGAGTTTTACAGTGGGGCCTCATTATCCAAGGACTTGCCATCTGTGGATTTCAGCATTCGTGGATGGCAAATCCACATTGTCCCCAATGTTGGCATGTGCATGTGGCTGCGCTGCCATTAGGGATAGCCCCTGTTGTCCCCAGTGTCAGCACATGCACATGTCCACACTGCCGTTGGGAACAACAGAACTTTAGATCCCATGGATTTTGGTATCCACTAGAGGAGTCCAGAATGGCACAGGGTATTCATTGGCAATCTCCCATCAAGTACTAACCAGAACTGACTCTGCTCAGCTTCCAAGATCAGATGCAATCTTGTGCCTTTAGGGTATTTAGGCCCTGAAGTCCCCTACTCCTGCCCTATTGAGACATCAGTATTGATGTTGCAGACTTCAGCAGACAGCATGAGGCCTCCCAGAGTGTGGGAGAACACCGTCCCAGTACATGCCTGATTCTGCTCCTTCGGTTTGTGATGCTAAGAGTTTTACTCATGTTCGACTGGAACACTTCAAAGAAAAGGGGGCTATATCAGACAGGGAATTCTATTCATAAATGTGAGTTGAAAGAACACATGCACATACATGTCTGTGGCTATTCGTGCACCAAACTGTAGCTTTCTAGCTAATAATGAAACCATTTAGAAAATACTTCATATTTTGGATCTGTATTTTCTGGTTGTCTGCAAATATTTGAGTCACATACCACTTGTTCACTGTGTCTTAATACTGTGGCAGTTTCTGATTTTCAGCTTCCTGGAAATATAGATGTCTTTGAATAAGCATTTGTAGAATTGTAATCAGAAACAATTTTCTTAATTTGGGCAGGAACGATAAATCTTCAATTTTTTGATTTTCCTTGTAAGAAGCAAACATTTGGTATCCTTACATTCCAAAATCCTCTTGTAAGAAAGATTTGCTTCATGGATCATATGGAAGCATCCAAACAATTCTGAAACCCCAATATGTGAAGAAGTCTTTGCTACACAATTATAGCACCCTTTCACACTACACAATTATAATGCTATGGTAGTATTTTAGGTATCTAAAATAACATGGTTCCAGCCTATGGAATCCTGGGATTTGCAGTTTAGGGTGGGTATTTAGAATTCTCAACCAGAGAGCTCCTCTCACCAAACTACCAATCCTAGGATTCCATAAGCTGCAGCTATGACAGTTAAAATGGGATCACAGTGCTACAATTATGCAATGTGAAAGTCTCTATAACTACAGCTGGCCCTCTGTACCCACAGATTATGCATCCATGTATTCAACCATCCATTGTATTATGAATATTTCAGAAAGCCCAGCATCTCCAAACAAAACTATTATAAGTATTTCAGAAAGCATAAGTGTGGCCTAAGTAAAACAGCAAGAATAACTACCATTCCTTCTCCCCATGTCCCATATCTTATATTCTCCCTGATCTCACAAATCCATATTTTGAGCTCCAGTGGAAAGAGCTATCTCTAGTGACCAGGCTATGACCAAGTAACTAATACAGGCTTGCTTTCCCCTGCTACACAGCCACAGGGGTCTGATGCTTGTGTTTGTGGAAATGTACTGGAATACTCCCTTACCATTTCTCAGCAAGGAAATGTAAGGTTCACTGTAGAGAGGAAGTGCTGCAAAGTAGCAATAGGAAGACAAATTAAACAAAAGCATATAAATATAATCTGATCCAGACTTGGGTAGCTGTTTCTTATGCTACCCTATCAACAATCCACTAACCTACAGGGATATTTGGATGCTAAAAGATCTTCTTAATATATAATTATTTACTAGAATTATTAGTGAATTATGTATTAAAAGAAGTTTCTATGTAAAAAAATTAATCCAGCAGAGAGTCCATTGTCACTCTGTACATGTACTCTATGACCTGTGTAAAATCAGAAAGAAGTCAAGTGATGTGGATAGTATATTTATTTCATTTTATTTTATTTCTATGCTGCCTTTCTCTGTGCAAGGGAGTGCATGTAAAAAAATGCATATTTTGGCCTGTACCTCCCAATTATATCATCTTGTTCTGTGCATTCAAGTCATTTCTAGGTTAAGAATATAACCTATCCAATTGTTACTCTTGAACTCTCTTTCACTGCCAAGCACAGTTATGAGAAACTAAGTGCTACTGTTCTTGCTACAACTTTGGCCTGATTTACACAAGGTATACACCTTAGTTATTCCCAATCTCTCTCATACAGAGCTTGAGAGTACTGTAACTACTTACATTAATCTATTTTTCAAATGTATAACTACAATACATGAAGAATGTAATTTAACAAGGGATAAAGTCATTTGTTTTGCAATACAACCCTAGATAGACTGTGTTACTTTTACAAACATTAGGATGTGGCCTTTGGTGGGAGAGAACTATCATATGGTTCAACCACTGCTTCATCCTGCATTGTGAATGTTGAGGCAACAATGGGCCTAAGCAGACGGGCATCCGTGGACAGCCCTGGGAAGGTGCGCCGCGGGACCGAGGCATCCCCATGCCTTGATCCTGAGGCGCACTGTCGTCGCCCCTGGAAAGGAGTGCTAAAATAGCGCTCCTTTCATATGTCGCCGAAAGTGTGCCGCAAAAGGTTGTGGCGCACTTTCAGCGACTTTTCCGCCGCAGCATGTCCAGACGCTGTGGAGGGAGGTCCTACTTGGAGTGCCGGCCATGCGGAGGGCCAGTGGCTCCGAGGACGACTTCGGGAGGGGGAGGGGGTGCCGAGCGTGCGGCTGCCCCTCCCCTTCCCTGCGCCGAAGACGGCCCAATAAGCCGTCTGCTTAGGCCCAATGAGGTGAATGGGAAGAGAGCATGTTTTGTATCCAAGCTGGCAATTTGTAACATCCATAGATTTATCAAGACTGAAGTACAGTCAGCCCTCAATATCCAGATTATCTGAAGAACCGTATCTCCTCATATGAACCTGCCAAAACACTAAGGGGGGTTGCAGACTGCCAGAAATAGTGCAAATTGAGTCCACTTTAAGGGTTAGGGTTAGGGAATCATGGGAACTGTATTTTATTGTGGCACCAGAGCTCTCTGACAGAGAAGGCTCAATGTCTCAGAAAAAAAACAAGGTCCTCAGGGAGAATTTTTTGCAGCTGATAAAAACTAAACTGTCTGCAACAACCCAGAGGACCTTTTCAGCTACCACTCCCAGATATGAAATGGCCTGCCAGATGAGATCCATCACATTACCATTTTAGACAGCTTTAAAAAGGCAGTTAAGATGGATCTCTTCTGGCAGGGCTTTCCCGAATACATATTCCAGCCATCAAAAGACAGCCATCCTGCTTATCCCTGATTTGGCTGTAGCTATTGTTATTTGTTTCTTGTTCTTTGTGTTATCATTTTAAATGTGTTTTAAATCATCATTATTTAATTGTATTTTAAGGGGGTAGGATTATGGGATATGAATGTATATTTTAAAATTGTAAGCTGCCCCGATTGCATTACGCAGAGGGGCAGGATAAAAATATTATTATTATTTTAACTTTTGTATATTTTAATGTAATTTTATATTGTTTTTAGATATTTTAGCAGTTTTAAATGTTACTGTAATGTTTTTTAAATCTGTGAGCCACCTTGGGTCCCTTCAGGGAGAAAGGCAGTGTATAAATGAAATAAATAAATAAATATCCACTGATTATTTTTTTTTAATTATCCACAGATTCAAGCACCAATGTTTGAAAATATTTTAAAGACTAAATAAATTCCAAAAAGCAAGCCTTGATTTTGCCGTTTTATATAAGGAACATCATCTTACGTGCCACTGTATATAATGGGACTTAAACATCCACAAATTTTGGTATCAATGGGTGGGGTGGGGAGGTCCTGGAACCAAACCACAGCAGATACCAAGGCCCCACTGTAATTATTTAGATACTTTTGAGAAAATAAAAAGGAACACTTCTTTTAGCATTGCAATTTTAGTGCTAATTGCTTTGGGAATAATTGTTTAGTGACCATAGTAGCTTTGGAACTATGGTCACTAGAATCATAGAATCATAGAATCATAGAGTTAGAAGAGACCACAAGAGCCCTCCAGTCCAACCCCCTGCCATGCAGGAACTCCCAATCAAAGCATCCCTGACAGATGGCCATCCAGCCTCTGCTTAAAGACCTCCAAGGAAGGAGACTCCACTACTCTCCGAAGGAGTGTGTTCCACTGTCGAACCGCCCTTACTGTCAGGAAGTTCCTCCTAATGTTGAGGTGGAATCTTTTTTCTTGCAGCTTGCATCCATTGTTTCGGGTCCTAGTCTCTGGAGCAGCAGAAAACAAGCTTGTTCCCTCCTCGATATGACATCCCTTCAAATATTTAAACACGGCTATCATATCACCTCTCAGCCTTCTCTTCTCCAGGCTAAACATCTCCAGCTCCCTAAGTCACTCTTGAAACACTAAGTAGTCTTGAAATAGTCTTGAAACGAACTTTCACAGTTATAAACACACACACATACACACACTCCAAGAAATAGGCAAATAGCTATTATTCCCTTACTGCATTGTTGATATAGATATGGATATGTATTTAGGATATACATCTAAATACATACTGGAATGCCTCTAATTGATGTACATGGGAAGATGTGTTCATGAACCAACCAGGGAATCCATAGGTAAAAGCAGGCTTTTGCACACGAGACTTTTGCTGGATTTGGGTGTCAAAGTGAGAGCTGATTTAGCACATACAAAATTCCGAAGACACAGTGAGGGACTGTTTACCAGCTCCTTGCCAATTTACAGAGTATCATTCAGTATTCCTTTTTATTACTGCAGAAGTCAATTCACAACTTGTTTCCTCTTTCCTTCCAACTTGATTAATTACCATGTTAACATAACTACTGTTCTCTTTCTTATAAATGGCCTCTCTCTAAAATGCTGGCCCAGCAAAATAAAACAGGAAAAAGCTTCCCGCTCCTTGCTTTAGTATTGCGTCCCTGCTTAATCTTGCTATTTTTCAAATTTATGGTCTTTTCCAATAAAGCTTGCATGAATATTATAGCAAATTGGATAACATAAAGTGGGGCCTCTTGTAACTGATCCTTCCCTGTCCCTCTTTGTTTTGTTTTTGTTTTTCTTTCCTTTACCCTATTGGATTGGCAAATATTACATTTAAATGTACTTGTTGACATTTGAGAACTCAATTTGTTGATCATGTACACTGTTTCAAAGAGATTGCATTACTTGCTGATTAATTTCTACTCCCTGGATGTTCCCCCCCCCCCAATCCCATGTCCAGAAAACCACATTAAAGCATTAATCTGAAAGGAAGCCTCCCCTTGAGCAACATATCCAGAGTGTAATAACCAAGCGGCAAATTCTGTACTCTTTACTCACAGCTGCCATTGATTTCAATGAAACATTTGCTAAAGGCAGAATGGGATGGATATGGTTGGACACTGGGCTAATTTCTTGCTAATCTTTACAAAATGCACACTGGGCAAATAAACCAGGATTTAGATAAATCATTCCTGTTACAGTATATACTTGTTTTAAACTGCTAATAGGGTACTGTATTGCAGGGATGTAAACACAGTATGAATAGAGTTGCAAAATCTGGCAAGTACATGAAATTGGTTTAGCTTTAGTCAAACCTCTGGTATTTCTTTTCCACTACTGTTTATTTACTGACCTTATTTACTAATCTTATAGCCAGTGAGGTGCATAGCCTTGGAAACTCACTGGGTAAACTTGGGCAAGTCACTCTCTCTTAGCTTAGGAGAAGGGCAATCAGTGACATCGTTAGGGTGTACAGGGTGTGTGTACACTACACCAGGTGACACCATCGGAGGGGTGACACAGAAATGATTGTCCATAAGAAGTAAATTTGTCAGAGTTTAATGACTCCCTGCATTTGCAACTAGTATCAAATCAGGATAAAAACATCCCCAAACAATTCAGCAGAAAGGTGCCAAATGGTAGGTCACATGCTCAGCAGCCATCTGCTCCTCCTTCCTACTCCTGCCACCACTGAAACCCCTTTCCTTTTGCGGGCAGAAAAAGAAAAAAGACCAGCATTTGTGGTAACACAGTGTGGTAACAATGGTGTGGTAACACAGTTGAACCAAAAAACTGCAGATTGGCTGTCAAAGACAGCTAATGTTCTGTGTTAAGAGCAAGTGAGTAGGGGGGAGGGAAGAGGAGGTCCATAGGGGTGACACCATGAGTTACCAAACTGAGTGACACCAACCCTAGTGATGTTACTGAGGGCAATGGCAACCATTTTTTGAATAAATCCCGCCAAGAAAACCCTAGGATAGATGCACCTTAGGGTTATTATAAGTCACAAACCACTTGAAGGTACACAACAACTATCTGTTTCAGTAGTGAGCAGGCTTTGGGTTTGCTGAATTTACTTTGGATATTTTTTTAAACAGAACCTCAAGATCCAAGAATGATATGCAAAATGATGGCTTGGGAGCCCTCTGTACAATCAGAAAGAAGCCACCCCGACTCGTCGCGAGGGGCTCTCAGTTGCGT
>JAIPUX010001880.1:49748528-49767751 GCA_020142125.1 Phrynosoma platyrhinos | reverse complement strand
GTGTGTGTGTGTGTGTGTGTGTGTGTGTGTGTGTGTGTGTATCCTGGAACCAAGCCGCACCAGACACCAAGGGCCTACTGTAATTCAAACATGATAAAAACATGTTAAACATAGTAAAGCATAAGCCACTTTAAAAGCTGGGTAAGTAGAATCTTTGACTGGGTAAGTAGAATCTCAAGGATGGAATTGCTCATATTACATTCGTACAAAGGCCTTCAAAGATATGGCATGGTTAAGAATACTATTAAATGCAGCAGAAACTTTAAACAATATGAATAATGACTATCTACTCAGGCAAAACACTGTGGGGAGGAAAGTTATCCAGAGTAGATTAGTGGGTCAGTAAATATATAGAGCGTACAAGTCCCACATATTTGACATTTGGAGAACAAAGCTATCCATCAATGTCCTGGGTACAGATCGATCAAACAGAATACTGCTACTGAAAACCTAATAGTATGATAGTAATAATGTAGCCATAAAGCCTCTAGTCTATAATTGACTGCTTCCACTTCAAGCTAGCATGTCTAAAATAGTGACTAATGTTCACCTAAAGATTTCACTTGCATTGGATGACAATCAGTTACACCTCACACTATTCTCTGCAGATTGCTCATATACGATAATGGACTATGGATGGAAGACAGAGAGAGAAAAATCTATTTAAACATGGAAGCACATAAAAAGCACAGTAGAAAACTCTGAAATATATTGGTTATTTTTTTAAAAAAAATGACAAAATGGAAGGTATGTTGTCTAGCTGCAAGTAGAAAAAAAGAGCTTTCACACAATGGATATCCTAAGTATAGTCCTATTGCAATAAGATCAAAGCCAAAAGCTTAGAAGAGGGGCTAAAAGAAAGGAAAAAGCCATCATCAAGCTTGATAAGAATTTGTCAATAGCAAAATTGAAATGGAAGTTCAAAAATTGTTGTTGTTGTTGTCAGCTGCCTATAATTTGACTGCCATTCATGGTGACCCCATGAATGAGACACCTCCAGGCTCCTCTGCCCTCAACTGCTCTGCTTATGTCCTGTAGGCTCAGGGCCATGGCTTCCTAGATTGAGTCTATCCATCTCATATGCAGTCTCCCTTTCTACTGCCCTCCACCTTTTCTAGCATTAGTGTCTTTTCTAGCAAGTCCTGCCTTCTCATGATGAGCCTGAAGTACAACTACCTCAATTTAGTCATCTTGGCTTCTAGGTAGAGTTCAAGTTTGGTCTGTTCTAAGACCCCTTTGTTTGTCTTTTTGGCTGTCCACAGTATCCTTGGAACTCTTCTTCAGCAGCACATCTCAAATGAGTTGATTTTCTTCGCTGTCCAGCTCTCACATCCATACACAGTGATGGGAAATACAATAGCTTGGATGATCCTAACTTTGGTGTTTAGTTTTATATCTTTGCACTTCAAGATCTTGCCTAGTTCTTTCATAGCTGCACTTCTCTATCCTAGCCTTCTTTTGATTTCTTGACTGCAATTCCAGTTCTGATCAATTGTTGAAGCTGGTTATATTGGAAGCTCTCTGGAGGTTTTATGACAATGTTCCAGCTTTTTCTGATAATCAGTATCCAGCTATTCTTTATAGAGTTCCTTCCCTGAAGTCTACCACTTGTCAATATGTAATGTGCACTTAGACTTCAACTTCATCCTGCATAGCCTCTCCCCCTGAGAATCCCAGCAGGTCTAAAATGCCATAAACAGGACAGGACAATTTTCTATCTATGATTTCTAAGAGATCCAAGTACAAAGGCTTAGGGCTGAAACAGATGGCTCATTTAGTCCTTGGGGTTGGCTTGGGGGTGCATTTAGACACACCACACCCCCAAGCAGGAGAGAAGCCAGACTGGTGATTACATGCCAGCTGGCTTCTCTCACACTTGGGGATGTGGTGTTTAGATGCTCTTCGGGAGAAGGGGTGGCTTCTTTCCACCCCCAAAAGGAGTGGATCTTAACTGTTCCTTTTTGGGGTGGAAGATAGCTTGATTGGGGCCAGACATCTGTTTGCCCCAGCCCCAATCCAGCCTAAAATGGATGGCTCTAAGCCACCCCTTTTGTCCCATCTGTATGCCCCCTTAGTCTGAAATGCTTGCCTTTTTCCTGTCTCTCTCCTATTTTTAGGTTTCAAAGTGTCACATTTCTATGGCCAGGGGAACTGCTGTCTAGAGAAAGATTGTAAAAATGGATGTAGATCTGGCCTGTAAACCACTAATAATCCAATAATCACAGATTTGTCACATCTGCTTATACAACATCTTGTGGATAAGAAAGAACATATAATTATTTTGTCCTCTTGCATTTAGTAATTATTATTTCTTGCTCTTTCTAGATTATTACAATATTATTTTTAGCAATGTGTGTGTGTGTGCCCGCAAGTCACCTGTCAACTTATGAGGACCCCATAAATTTCATAGGGTTTTTCTTAGGCAACAAATATTCAGAGGTGTTTTTTTCCCCATTTTCTTTGAAATATTGCCTACAGCACCTGGCAGTCGCCTATCCACATATTCACCAAAGCTGATCCTGCTTAGCTTCCAAGATCAGACAGGAACTTGTACCTTTAGGCTATTTAGGCCCTCCTGTTTCCATCAATACTAAATATGAATAGAGTCCTCTCAAATAACAACCCTAATTATATACTCTTAACTTCTGTAACTTAAAAGCTACAATCCACAAACCACTTACTCCAGTGTAAGACGTTAAAGTAAACAAGACTGTTTCCAACTAAGTGGTTTGTCAATTGCAGCCAAATACCTGTCAAAATTAAGGCAGCCTTTTTGTATACTAGATAGGCCAATATCAAAGTATTCTCTCTTGCTATTGTGGTGTGAGTAGGGAATATAGAACAGCTCTTCTGAAACTACTGGGAGTCAATTATAGGTCTATGAAACTAAAGTATTACTGTAAGCTTCAGTAAAGCTATTCTAGCTTCATTGCTTGAGTGTGGAACTTTATCTTAGTAATCTAAATGTATAATTGCCCAGTTCAGGGCTGATCATGTGGCTAAATGGTTTTGAAAACTGGACATTGTGTTTGTGAGGCACTCAAGCTTACAAATTCCTTATACCAAAAGAGTGGATTTTAAATTGCTTTGTTGGGCTCATTGCAGCCCTTTTTTTAAAATAATAATTATTGTTATAATTAAAATGCCTGATATTCTCTAATGGACCATGAGTGTACATCAAATTGCTCTGTGGCCTTTGATATGTACTTAAAGGTAATTGGCTAGTCTTACTGATGTATTTTTAAAGAGCTACTTATTGATTAATAATGTTTCCGTATTAATATAACCACTTTGTGGGAAACTGAGAAACATCAATAGTAGAAACCCATATTTATCCACAAATTAACTGTATATAGATCTGCTGTTTTAAACCAAATGGGGTACATCCATTCATTCCTATACAAGAGAAACTCAACAATTAATAGTAAAGTAGATGAAAGCAAAACTTAGACTTATTTGTCAATTGCATAAAATGACTGCCTTCAATTCATGTTTTCTCACCCTAGTGGAGCCGAAGAACAGATGACATAAAGCATACACTCTGACTTGCTTATGCTTTTGACATGCTAATAACTATAATGATTTACCTGGTGACAGCATTTCATATCTTTTAGAAACCATAGTGGCTGCAGATGCCAGTGAAAATGAAATAAAATTGCTTTAGATGCACAAGCATTAATGGACATTGGAAATCAGAACTTTGGCCCTGAGCTCATGCATGACAACTAAATATTCACACCAAAACCTGACTAAACTAGAACCAAAAGTTTAGACTATATCCTTAACTTCAATGTCCATAGAGTTTTAGAAGAAAACAGCAGTGCAGATGCAAAGTAACTTCCAAGGTGAAGATCTCTTGCCAGTTATCTCTGAAATGTATTTCAGAATAAAAATAGGAGATTATTTATTTACTGAGGAATGTACAACCATCTGGATATTCAACTAAATGTAATGCTATTTCACTTAGGGAATTATGTTATTCTAAGTGAAGTTCTTTATCCAAAGAAAATAGAAGTTTAAACCACTTTAGACTGCAGTGATAGAAATGTACAAAATTTTTCTTCTTTTTAAGTGAAAAGATCTATGTATTCTTCATAGCTGCAAAACTGTTTAACATATTACCAGATAAACACTTCACTTGTTGCTTGTTCTTCCCAAACTGTTGTGGCAATGAATCATACTGGTTCTTTGAGACAGCTCAAGCAGTCCTTGATGTTGATGTTGATAACCTTCTGAGTTACCTGTCCACCTTGGTATTAAGCTGCTTTCAGCATTTAATGGTTTGTCATGTGGTCATACTAGAGGGAACACCTGTTCTGTTTCCAGAGCCACTAGGTTATAGGGTACAACAAGATTCTCTTCTGTCCCTGGTGCTTTTCCTGAGAGGTCTGGGCAACTTCCATTGGTTTGGGGTTCTGCACTGTCAGCCCTTGAACCCACTGTGGGCTGCACTCCTCTAGCTGTTACTGCTGTACAACCACATTTTAATAGTGAGACAGCAGTGGGCAAGAAAATCACTTTTGTTTTAAAACAAGAGGCTGGAAAACAGCACATCCAGCAGATCTTCTTTCAAAATAACATAGAATGTATTTTGCTGCATTCCGTGCGGGAGTCATTTTGGCAGTTTTAGGGAAACTGTATGCCTTTGTTTTGCCCACTGCTGAGATACACAAAAACACTAAGAAAAGTAATTTGGAGGTTTGGGCTATAGCCTTCATTCTGTCACTAGCTACATGCCATCAGTGGGTGGGGCGGAAGCCAGACATAGCGCCAACCCCCATCTCTCCCTGTCTTCTCTCTCTCTCTCTCTGACACCTGTTCCTCTCCACGTCTCCATCTAGTGAGCTGCTTGGAAAGTAATACATTGCTTGTACTGAATCCTGAACTGATCACTAACAGAGGGCTTTGGGAATTAGGTTGACACATGAGATCAGCCCTAGACCCATAGTTTACTTATCCACTGTCTGATGTATCATCAGTTTGGGGGGGGGGGGGACATGTGCCTCTACTTTGATTTTCCACCTACTGGCCTCAGAAAAGAAGTAGAACTCCTGATCTGGTCCCATTGGGATGGATGAAGGTAACTGAACAACACAGTTGTATGAGTAGAAAAGCCAGTAAATCTGCAACAAGACCCCAACTTGTTTCTCTGCTGTTAGCAGCAACTACATTCACAAACATGAGGAAAATGCTCTTTTCAGCAATAACCCTTACTGAATTTCCTATCCCAAGATACAAGTTTTGGGGTTGTATCTGTCCAGTTGCAGATGAGCCTTTAAGACATATTAAAGTCCACTTTGGGATAAAGGAGGACTTCTGGTCCGTTATGTCAAGTTTACTGGCTTATTCCATTTTTGAAAATGTTTAAAACATTAATGTTTCAACTATTAATGTATTTTTAATGTTGTTTTAATTGGTTTTTTAAAAAATTGTTTGTTATTTCAGAAAATTACAGTCCATCTCCAAGATAAACATGTAATTTCTGAACTTGATGTCATCCTAGTAACAGGCAAATCTGGCCAATCTCAAGCCCTCCATCTTCCCTCCAGAATTTCCCTGCCAGCTTTCACAGGTAGCTTAACATACATATGCATTACCTATTGAGGAAAGAAGAATATAGGAAGGTTATCCTAATAAGGGAGAGAAAGAATATTGTAAAGTTTTTGGCCCTTGACAAGAATGGACATCACGAGATGTTGAAGCACACATGAAAAATCATTAACCGCTGTGAGATTTTTCATTGTGAAGAGTAAAAAGACCAGCATTTGATTTTGCACAAATTTATCCAACAAATATATTGTATTTTGCAAAACAAACAAGCAAACAAACAAACTACCTAAATGTTTACAACACATTTTGCAAACACACTTTTTTTTGTTAAACAAAATGTTTGCAAAAATTCTAAATGATAAATGATAAAAATCACTTTAAAATTTCCTCAGATTCTTATAATCTCAACCTTCTAGGAAAATATTTTTGGAACTTTTCATTCTGATCTGTGAAAACAAAATAAATAAATATATGTTGAGTGTCCCTTTCCCAGAATTCTGAAATGTGAAATACTCCAAAAACCAAAACGCTTTTCATAGGTGGCTGAGATAGTGACACCTTTTATTTCTGATGTTTCAGTGTACACAAACTTTGTTTTGTGCACAAAATTTTTAATAAGTACCATGTATGCTATTTTGTGCTCACTAGAAGAAAGGAAATTTTTATCAGAGCAATGGAATTTCCACCCAGGAGCTGGGGCAAGCTATAGATTATGATTGTCCTCACAGGTACATTTGCAGGAAGAAATGCATCCTCCGCAATGTAACAGTTTGGCCATATGCATGCTGTCAGTCTGTGCACATACTGTAAAATTGGAATGGCATAGTAGACTCAGGTAATCTACTAGCTTTAATCAGAGTGAAAATTTTAAAAGCCAGATCTGTTTTTAAGGACTGAGTTTCCATGCTTCACACACTCCTATAAAGGGTCTAAGTGAAATTACACCACCACCTCCGACTCACAGATTAGTCTACTGCTTGAGAAAACACATCAGCAACAGCAAGTACTCTGCAAGTACTCTCACATAAGTTTATATGGCATATGGTACATGTCAATGTATGACATGGCAAGCTGCCGTATGGCATCAAATTTTACAATGTTATGCTCAACTCTTTGGGAGAAAGACGAATTCAGTAACCACCAAAAGACCAAGACATCATATCAGTGACTAAAATCCTAACCCCAGAGATGCTGTGCCTGTTGAAGCTAAAGTCCCAATTCAAGAGAAATTACCACCTTTAAACTACCCAGTCACACTGACCTACTCCTCATTTTTATTTTAAATAAATAGAAGGTGCAAAATATAGCACCCAAGGAGTTTATTTTATTTTATCCTGACAAATACCCCTGTGTAGCAGGATAGTCACCAAAGAGGGACTAGCTGAAGGCTACCCATGTCTCACTGAGGCCTTAAATCTCCACTATCCTTCATGATGATTTCATTTAAAGTTGTCTGTTGAACAGTATTTTGTCTTAGCAGCAGCCAGCATAGTCCTAATACAGATTACACTGTGATGTTAAATCTGGATACTTTTGGAAGAAATGGCATATGCTAATTATTGGCAGCAATTTTCCTTTTCTCAAGGGAACTAATGGGAAAGCACATTAGTTCCATATTAGGAGACTTGTAGAAAGCAACCTCTGATTCCTTTAAATGAAAAGGCTATTGAGAAAGGGCATTTGACAGTGGTGTATGGCCATTCAGTACTCTTCCAGTGAAGAATAGCTACCAAAGGAGATTAATTGGGCTGTTTAACTGGGTTTTATTTTGTAATGCTAATGTACAAGGTAGCTGGAACAACATGGTTAATCACATTCAGTCTTCAGTGGGTGGCCATGTCTTATCCTTGTGTCTAATGACCCCCTTCTGCCCTTACACCCTTGAAAAAACTCAAATCAAGGTAACAGCAAGATCTTCTTTAAAACATGGACATTTTTAGAGACAGAGGGTGCATCTATACTGTAGAAATAATACAGTTTGACGACACTTTAACTGCTATAGGTCCATCCTGTGTAATCCTGGGATAGGCAGCTTTACAAGATCTTTAGTGTTCTCTGACAAAGAGTGCTGGTGCCTCACAAAACCACAAATCCCAGGATTCTGTGGGATGGAGCCATGCCAGTTAGAGTGATGTACAACTGTATTATTTCTACATTTTAGATGCACCCAGAGACAAGACATCACCCTTTTAACAAAATTACTGGCCCATAAAAACTACAAGAATGTTTTACACCCCATGACATCTGTTTGTGAATAAGTAGGTACCTAGGAGTATTCAGGGAATTGTTCTGATGTTCACACTCTTCCAGTCACATTTCTGCCTCTTGAGTGCCTCTGAAACAGGGATAAGCAACATTCAGCCCAGAGGCTGTGTGGGCCCAGAGGCACTCTGTGTGTGTTTTGTGTGTCATAACCGTTAAAATATCAGCTTTCAGTAAAAGAGAGAAAAATATTTCTGGCCTTTGTAGATGCAAAGATAACCTTCAAAAGATGGTAGCAGGCAATTTGGAAGGCTTAGTAAATTGAAATGCATTCCATTTTCACATCTCAGACTGACTATGCAGCTCTTAATTTTATAGAGCAGAATGCTGAATTTGAACATTTAGGGTTCACTGTGCCAGCAGTCATCATTGTAGCTAGCTGGAAGCATCAGATGATTGCAGCCATTTTCATATATGGCTTGCAACCATTTTCATATAAATATTGTGTAAAATGAGGATGATTCCCCACAAACAAAGTACATGAGATGCATCAGCAGCAGATCCATAACTGATGGCTAAAAGAACATCAGGCAAGCATTTAACCTGTGCTCCACCACTTAGCTCTAGACAAAAGTAGCAGGGAATGCAGAGAGATTAAATACAACAGGTAGCTGGCCAGATATTCATGGGTCTTTGCATCAAGAGCAGACAGGTCTGTTTACCAATTTTATTGTTGTTGTTGTTGTTGTTGTGTGCTTTCAAGTCAATGCTAAGGCAAACCTATCATGGAGTTTTCTTGGCAAGGGTTTGCCAGTGCCTTCCTCTATGGCTAAGGAAGTATCACTTGTCCAGCATCATCCAGTGGGTTTCCATGGCCAAGTGAGGATTTGAATCCTGATCTCCAGAGTTCTAGTCCAACACCCAAACCACAACAGCATGGTAGCTCTAGAAACAATATTATACCAATATTAAATTAACTATTGACACAGGTGGTTATGTACATATACAAAGAGGTATATTACTATAAGGGGTGGGGGCATAAAGGGCTCAGCTTGAAAGCTTGTATTTTGATTTAAATAAAAAAAAGACAACAGGAAATGGAATGGGCTGACAAGCAAGTTATAAAGATACAGGAGGAGGAGCAAGACAAGGAAAACTTGAGACAGAAGATGTGCCTCAGCACATTTTAAAGACATAACAGCAGCAAAATGAAAAGAGAATAAAAAATGATACGAGATAGGGCAAGAGAATACTCGTAAGTTTTAAAAAGAAACATGTTCCAGAAGAACCTGCAGCTGAAGAAGAACAGAAGACAGATAAAGTAAAAGTGAATGCAAAAGTAAGGCACAGGATTACAAATGAAGCATGGAAATATTTGGAAACCAATGGATCTGTGAAATGAAGTAGTGTCCTGCTGAGGGGGCCAAGTAATACCCTCCTATAAAAAGCTTCAAATTCAAGCTTCCTCATTAGTCTCAGCAATTAGAAGGTCTGGCCTTGTACATAAGTTGCCTCGCTCTTGGCTGCAGAACAGCTAGGTGTAAGACCTACTCATTGTGTGTTTCCAGTTTGATTCCTGATGTTGAAAGTCTTGCTGGTTCTGCCATGAACAGTGGAGACACACCAGCTGTAGGAGAACAATATAAATAAGAGAGGGGGTAAGGTAACTACTTAGGCCAGGATAGCCATAAATACCAACTTTTGACATTTTGGCTTTAATTACATTTTCCCAGTTCCATTTACTATATAAAAGGAAAAACCAAGCACAGGGATGTGCTTCATTGGATTACCTACTGTTCAAAAAGTATCCCATTACCCTACTTTCACATTCTCTGGGACCAAGGCAGCAATTATACTTTGTGTGAAGATATCTCTCCCTGTTTTTGTGAAAAAGCCCTGAAGAATGATCATTAGAGGTATGGTTCTTGCGCAAAGTAGTTGTCAAAGCCCCAGATCTCATTAAAAGCTTTGAAGAAAAGTCTCCTTAGAAGATGTGCCTCACTACAGAGTGAACTAAACTTGTGAATAGGGAGAATGGGTTTTGAAAAGAAAAATTATCAGTATCTAAGCCAATAAAACTGAGACTTTGCCATACATTTTTCCATGACTCCAGAAATGCTCTACTTCTGTGTTATAAAAACTAAGCCAGAATGATCCATCTAACTTCTCCATGGCTTAAATGGATGAGCATTTACAACCCCCCCCCCCAAAAAATGCAGAAAATAATCTGTAAAGATAAGAAACATTAAGCACACTGAGAAAGCTTTTACTGACCAGAGAGGTAGGTAGAGTTACAGCAATCAGTTTGAGTAATACAAGAATGTCAAGAGGAGCTTAATGGCCTTGACTGCATCAGTATATTTAAAAAGCTCCATCTCCCACTGATTCCCCTAGACAGCAGAAGGGAGTGGACTCCAACTAAAAGCTGCCATATATGAGCTGGACAAAGACAAAGACATTGTACACTACTTATATCTCTCATAGTTTAGGTTTATGAAAGAAGCACACACATACATGCTCACACAATCATCTATTTCCTATATTCAGAGTTACACACAGGAAGGTGGCTATGTGTGTATGTGTTGTGATCATACACATCAGAGATGGGGGGGTATTTGTCAGTTTCTCTTTCTCCCACAGATAAATTTCTAAAAGAAAATTCCTCTTTGAACACAAAGACAAACGTGGATTTTGGTAACTATCAAAGCTGCTACAAAATGAACTTTTCACTCACCTACATTGACTAGCAGGGCCGGTGTGGTGTAATGGTTTGAGTGTCGGATTACAACCCTGGAGGCCAGGGTTCGAACCCCTACTTCAGCAAGTGATACTCTTTCAGCCTCAGAGGAAAGCAACAGCAAACCACTCTGAACAAATCTTGCCATGAAAATCCTGTGATAAATTCACCTTGGGGTCCCCTAAGTCCAAAATGATGCAAAGGCAGAAAACAAACAATGCTAACCAGTCAGTATGGAGAGGACATTATTGTACTTGTCAACCAACATAAGGGGGGAAAGAAAGGAAAGTTTGTGTGGACAGACTGGATGCATGTATCTGGTTGTCATGCAAGGGACATGGTCAACAGGACACACAGACAAACGTTACTCCAAGAGCCCCCCTCCTAGCATGGCAGGAAGTGATGTGCAGGACTTATGCACACCTGTACAGAGAGGTCACAAAAAGCTAGCATACATGTGACAGAATGCATTTATTGTCATAACAGAGAACAGTTTCTAGGGCGCATGCATAGGGTTACAATTAGGGTTAGTGTTCTAATATTAAAGTGCACCTGCGCCAGTGCATTGACACCTGGAACCATAGGGTGCTTTAAATTAAACCCTGCATCATAGGGCACATGCTCTGGATCACCAACTCAATTTCCACTGCACGTGCGGTGGTGCATTTATTCGGCTGTTTTAGATATCTGGCACCCTTTTTCTGGTGCACCAGTGCTGCTGCATACATATGCACACGTGAAGGTGCACATCTTTCCCAGCATACAACGCCTAGAGGGCGCTTTCCTGCCAGCTTTTAACATGCGTCGTCTAAATGCCACACCTTCAAGTCAGCCTCAAAGCATCTCTTTTTGCCCGTCTACATAGCCCCTATGTCAACATAGCTACCCTGTAAAAAATACTGCCCTCTACTGCTAAAATGGACTCACATAATGAAATCCTCCCATATTTCTTGTGTATGTCGGCATATTATGTGTGTTTGTTATCAATTTCAGCAAGCGAATGCTTCTACTTATAAGTTGCTTTTGTATAACAATCAGGTTTATTACTCTTTTAATGTCTATGTGTTCTTTGATAGCAAAGAAGTAGAAGCATAATAAAAACTTTTCATAACAGTTGATTAGTAAATACAGCCTGCAGAAAGTCTAGCTCTCATTGCATTTCACACATTAAAAATCCAAATGCACTGGGAGAGCTGGGATTTTAACCCCCCACAGCTTTAACACAAAGAAACACATTAATAAGATACAATTTAGATTTGCATTTTTTAATAAGCAAGGGGATCAAAGAACTAGAACACTGAAGGCGTGCAACACTACTGTGAATTGAAACTTCACGGCATAACAGGTATTAAGATACATAATTGTACTAAAATAAAATTGGCATTATTTGAGAGCATACTCTTTCTGTATTGTTACTGAAGGTACAATGACCCAGTAAAACAGAAAGTGGAGATGAGGTGGTACAGTTTAAAGACCAAAGGAGGTAAGTGGGTGAGAAGTAAGAAATCTTCCCTTCTTCAACCATATTATGTCTTTGCTGCCTTTTTCTTCTTGCTTAGTAGCCACTATCAGAGCCCAGCTCAGAGGAAAATCAGAGCAGAGCATACTAGGAGACAGTATGGCTTAGCACCCTTCATCCACCTGTTGCTGTTTTATTGGGGGGGGGTGCATCTATTTCCTACCTAATTTGGCATCATGACTTAATAGTCAGACACAACCGTCCCCCTTACTAGGAACAGATGAAAAGGGGGAAAGTGTTGGAGGACAGGAACCAGAGGTAGCCTCAACTGTATCCTCCTTATCCCACACATGGAGAATCTCAGGGGCTGATGCTAAGATTTTTCACTTGAGGAACTCACCCTGATTCTCTCTCTGATCTGAGGAGTCAGTGGGGAGTATGGGAGTACATGCTGTGTGAAGGGTTTAAGAAGACTTATAAGATGACCCCCATGTGCATTTTTCTAACAGAATACAGTATCTGCTGGGGTTTGGTTCCAGGACCCCCCATGGATACCAAAATCTGTGGCTGCTCAAGTCCCACTAAATACAATGGACATAATGTGTGTTCTTTGTATAAAATGGCAAAATCAAGACTTGCATTTTGGAATGTATGCATTTTAAAAATGTTAAAATGTTTAAAATAAAATAACACACACACATGGATTTCTACTTATATGAGACCCTAAAATAACATGAGACCCTAAAATGCACCTTACTTAGCTTGTGTATAAATCTAGCCCTCAAGGCATGTTTCTGATTTCCAGCCCATCCAGGGCTTGCACAGCTCTCCCCAGCTCTGCTAGAGCCAGCACTTTCAATGAGGAACATGACATATCCTCTTTCAGTTGTTTTGGAGATTACTTAGAAAGGGGTATTGCTCAAGACTGCAGGACAACTAGAATCCACAAATGGTCCCAGATGTTTCCTATAGTAGAAACAGTCCAAGCCTGCTGTTTTCTTGAATCTTGAATCCCTGCCAGCTGCACAGAGAGCTGACCCTGGTCCTGATCACATGTGACTAGTTCAGACACCTGCCAAACTTAATCACCTTCTCTCTGCCTCAGCTTCAAAGTGTATAAATAGGCAGAACTGGGTTTTAAAATCACTGATCTGCTGCTACTGGGTAGTTTTCAACCACTCGGGTATAAAAAAAGGGGCAAAAAAAACAGCCTCCCTGTCAACTCACATTTACTGATAAGAATGCACATTAATTTCAGTATAAAACAATTCTCCCTGAAAAGTAGATATATTAAATGAATATATGTTCATATCATTGTTTAAATAGGAGCTAGTTTAATGAGTGTCAGTATTATTACATATCCCCTGATATTCAGTGACAGTCCCTGATCTTTTCCTGCCTGGACATCTACCATGGAGTACAAGCTCTATAGACAGCAAAGCTACCACCTTCATGTTCTGTATAGTTCAACAAATCCTACTGACATTAAATATATGTAACAGCGGCAGCAGCACTGCTGACCTGACCCTTTTTTGTCTGCATCTTTAATTCATTCAGACAAGCAAGACAATAAGATGTTGAATTATTCTAAATAGTATATCTGGCACACAAATCGACATAATTTATTTGCACTTATAGTTTCATTCATGTTCTAGTGATTAAATATGATTCTCTCAGCAAGTGTAGAGAAGGGCCAGCAAACAGTGGAAGGTTTATAGACATACATCTTCCTTTGCAATATGCCATCAACATCTGGAACTATAATTCATAGTACAGTAACTACTATCCACACAATTGCAAACTGAAATATCCAGCTACCACTAACAGAGCTATCAAAGAGCCACCATCAAGGTAGGAGAGGTAATGGAAAGTACTACAGGGAATGACAGCATGAGCTACAATTCAGAGACATGTGAAGAAGTAGACAAAGTCTACAAAAGCTTATGCTACAACTTATTCCCACAGTTAGTCTCAAAGGTACTACAAGATCCCTTGGCAGCATTAGCTACAGTAATGTTATATGAACTACAATAAGCCATTGCATCAAACTGTGGTTAAGGAAGCATAACTATAATTTGACACTGGCCAGAATCCAATGGTGTACATGTACTGATGGAAGAAGCTCTGTCAACAGTAGTAATTCCCTCACCCCATTCACTTCCCCATGTACCTGCAACAGATTTTTTTTAATTGAATAACTTGTTGTTTAAACAGGAGTTAAGCAAAACATTTTTCTTCATCTTGCTCCTTCTCCCCTTTTCCCTCTCTGCCACCAAATCTTTTTTCTGGGAGTCTCCTAGCTCTTCAGAAAAGATACTGAGGATGCCAGGGAGGGAGTAATCTTCACCTGCTGGCTCCAGTGACAAAGCCAGCAGATGCATACCACTGTATCCCTGTCAAGATATGTCAATGTGTGGGGAGAAACAAGTTTGTCACTGGCCAGCAAACAAGAATTAAGCATTATTGGTTTTCAAGCCATGGTTCTCATTAAACATGGTACAACATGATGTCTGAACTGCTTTTTGGCCACTGCACTGAATCCAGAGGGTGGAATTAATGAGCAGAGATGAAAGCACAGAAACATATTAAAGCATGGCTCACCTGACTGCTTGGAAGCTCAGACCATGATTTGGGCTCCATGGTAGGATTATTTTAAATCAAGATCTGGCATGATGTTTGATTGTAGACGAAAAGTATTTGAGATTTACTCATAATATACTTTATTTCGTCTATCCAGTGTCTGATGTTGGTCTAAGACTCTGGAGCTCAGGATTCAGTTCCCAGTTCAGACATGAAACCCACTGGGTGATTTTGGGCAAGTCACATGCTCTCAGCCTCGGAAGAAGGCAATGGCAAGCCTTCATTGAACAAATCCTGCCAAGAAAACCCCATGATAGGGCCTTAGGGTTGTCATAAGTTGGAAATGATTTGGAGGCACACAATACTAATGTTTATATTGAGGGAAAAATAAAGTGGATGCTTCCTCAATTCATAAAGAACATTTTCAGAAGATGCAAAGATCTGTAACAATTTAATGAGAGACCTGAAGCTGTATTATTGTTGTTAAATAACAGTTTCTATTTCTCACCCTATCTTGTTTCAGCAACATAAATGGCCACTTTGACTCACTGGTGGTAACTCAGCAATTATGTGTTGTGACACACCTGATATGTGTAGAAACCTTCAAAGGAAATAACGTGTCTTGTTGCAAAACAGTTGAAGTTTCTTCTACTGACCTAAAGAATTTCAGAGGGCTAGGAGACCCATCTTTACCAATGTAAAGTTCCTTGTTTCAGTAGAAGGCTCTTTGGGGATTTGAGATACACCTTTCCCATATGATTTTGGTACTTTGCGTTTTCTTAGAGAACTGGCACTTATGACATATTTGAGTATTCAATGTTTGTCAGTCCCTGCATGTGTAACCTACTAATGCCAAATATACCCCTGGAAGAATAAGAACCTTCAGGCAGGAAACCTATCCTGCCATGTGAGAAAACACAAAGAGAAACTAGAACTGCCTACCCAGTCTTTTGTTACTCATTCAAACAAACCTTAAGAATGAGATTTGCCAGTACCTGTTCTAGAAGTCATCTCGTGTAACTGGCCTCCTATAGCCCTGTTCTGAGATTTGACTTTATTATGAAGGTTGTGGAAAGGAACCTTTATTATTCTACTATATCTGTCTCTTGGGACACCTGTTAGTTTAAAGTCTAATCCAGCTATTAAGACTTCAGTTCCAGCTATCTTTCATGAACGCTGCTTATGAAATGACATGGAGAATTGTGCCCTGTAGGTCATGGTACACCTTTTAGTAGACTTTGTATTATTGCCCAGGAGGTGTTGCAAGCTTGACGCTAGGACCTGTAAGGTGTTGAGGAGCTATTCTTGTGCTTCTCCTTGTTCCTGGCAGGAAAGTCACTGAAGTTGACTGTGGATCATGACTATCATTGTATTCGGTCTTATTCAATAATTTGTGACAGTTATTTGTATACCACTCTTAATGCAAACAGGTCACAGGATGGTTTATAACAGTACATCTCTTACAAAACTTCACAAGGTGTTCCATTGGCCCCTTCCCACTTAAGTTATTTTTTTTTCCTTTTTAAAAAGATCACTAACTTTCCATTATATGTTAACTCAGCTGCATTCCAGCCTCACAAATATTCAAATTTGCTCATTACTTCCTTGGGAAGACACAGTATTGCTCACTTTTATATTTTTTTATGTCAGGGGAACCTTTGGTCCTCTAGACAGTTAAATTCCCACAATCCTCTATGACTGGATAGCACTCATTGAACTTGTAGGTTGAGACATCTAGAAGGCCAAAAGTCTCCCATTCCATGTTGTACTTCAAAAAACTACATTGTTGGCATTTAACCAACAGCACCTTAAGAGGGGGCACCCAGATGAGTTAGAATGACAAAGATTTCTTTATGTGCAAATATTTTTTAAAATATCATGAAGAATTTGGTTCATAAGCTAATGCTACCTCCAGGCATAACCAGCACTTACTCATCAGATCACTGCAGGCCTCACTGACCTTGGCGGTCTTACAAGGATTTTACTTTCACATGGATGAGCTGCTGAATGAATTATTTTCCCAAATAAGATATCTATCAGCATCAGTCATGCCTGTCTTCTCATCCCACATATATTTTTCTTGATTAAACATATTTAGTACAGATATTAAATAGAAAAGCCACATTTCCATTAATGTGAGAACTACTTCAATCTCTTGTCTCTCTGTGGAAAAGTAGTAGAAAAGATGTTTTACAAAACAAAAGAGGGGGGCACCAATGTACACTCCCTATATAAATTGGAACTGCATGTGCCCCTCCAAACTGTTTTTGTAGTCTCTGACCATACCCCTACGAAACCTGCCCTTTCTTGGGCCAAAAGCGGGTTGGGCAAATTACCTTTCTTGGAGACTTCCAAGGAGTGGCAATTTCCCTATTATAAAGAGGTTGACAGAGGCTCCTGTGATATCGTATTACTACTTTTACTGTATTTGTTGTCATTGACATTATTTCTCAGCTTGGGATTCAAGGCAGTGTTTAACATTTTAAAAAAACAAACACCAGAAGTATATCTAGCAAAGTTCAAAGAGCCAAAGTGAGATTACAGGAAGCCTAGATTTGGCCCTAGCACCTGAGGTTCCCATTTCTGGTACCTTAAAGATACTGATGCTGGAAAAGAATACATAATTACATCTTCAGACATATGAACACACATGTTTTAAGCCACAATAAATGCTAATAATAATGTTTCTGCCCTGTTCTAGAGCAGGCAGGCACCAATAGCAAGGCCTACAGTTTAGGACCAAGGCTGGATCCAGAAGAAGAGTCAAAACCAGTGCTAAGGTCAGACCAAACAAAATGCCACTCCTGCCAGGGAGTAACATAAGCCAACTGAGTAGGATCCAAAGCCAAAGGCAAACAACAGTCCAGGGTTTAAGCTATCAAGTTCTAAGAGACAAACAATGAAGGACATTTTAGTAGACAAAATCAAACACAGTCCAATGTCGGGAACTAGCAGGTCAGTTGAACCACAGTTTCAAGATTCAAAGGTTAGCAGGGAAGTACAGAAACTCAGGAACAGCATTGTTTCCAATGTTTTTAATGCCAAGAGTAAGGGCCTTTGCAGACCGGCCCAAAGGGCTGACCTGGAGGCAGAGTTGGGGAGGAGCAGCCCTTTGGGCCGGTCTGCCGTCCTGACACCGTGTGCCGTTACGCACAGCATGCGGCATTAGGACGCCCTTCTGGCTCAGCGTTCAAACATACTGTGCCAAAAAGGGCACTGAAGAGACACATGCCGGATCTTAGGAAGGCCTTTTGCTACCCCTAAAAGGAGTGGCATTTTGCCGCTCTTTTTGGGGTGGCAAAAGGGAGGATCGGGGCTGCGGTGTGGGATTGCCACAACCCCAATCCGCTGCTTTCTGGGACGGCCCAGAGCCACCCATCTGCAGTCCTAAGACTTATATAGCTGAATTCATTTGTACCCCGAATTCAGCTGCATTCTAGTCTTCTCTACTCCAAAGGAAACCCCACTCTTGTGGACTCCTTACTAGCAACTGAGCACCTCTCTACCTATGCTCTTGCCTTTATGTTTCCACACTCTTACAGACTAGGTGTAGTTTCAGTCTCATCTTCAGGCTCTACAACTGAATGGCCTAAATCTAGGGATCCAGTCTCAGATACCTTTGAGGGTCTTGGGTATGCAGAGACAGGCTGGTCTAAGGGCTCAAACTTCAGCATCATCTGGTAGCACTGTATATTGTAACAAGCAGTCAGTTTCCAAGATTGTAGGGTTGGGTGTAACTGAGGTCCTTTAATTTAAGATGAGAGCCCAAGCATTGAACACAAAACCACAAACATTTATTGTGAGTGGTCAAAATTCTCTTGGATATTTCATACATTCACATAAATGTCTTAAAGGACCAGTTGCTGCTGGTGGTACTGTTGGTTTGTTTTTTTTTTCAGAGAGAAGACCAAACTATTCATCCATTTCCACATGCTAGTGATCTTCATAAACCCAACTGGAACTAAGTGGTGCACAGAATGTCATTTAACAAATGCCAAGTTTGGGACAAGGTAGTTTTCGAGCATGGGGGATAAATGACAGGGAGATAAATAATTTCCTGCTTGTAACTTCTTGCTCAAAATCTGTTCCCCTAGGCAATATTTTTCCAAAGACTTACTACTCTCCAAGTCTTGGTGGCACTGATGTTAAACTTGCCTCTCTCCTGATGCTTGCAGGATGACCATTTCTATTACTCAAGTCCCAAAATTCTAAAAACTGAACTCCTACTAAAGCCTGGTAATACCAATCTCCTTGTCTTTTTGAATATATCCTGCTGCTAAGGATCCTATATCCATTCTTCTAATTGTGTTATCAGATTTAAAAAAAGTTTGCCTCTCTTTTTCCCTTACTTTAGCCTCATTAACCTCCACCTCTGCTTTCTCCTCTGCACTTTGACTTTTATCTTCCTCCCTCCAAGGCACAGCTTTACAGCTGCCATAGTTCACTACAACTACATCTCTCTCCATTTTTTACAAAAATAATCTTTGGTGACTTGACTCTGAATTCTGTGTCTTATGCCTTTTAATAAAATGTTTATTTTAAGGTTAAGCTCCAAAATTTTGTCCTGGAAGCCTTTCAGTGTACCCAGAAAGATCAAAAATCCACAGTTTCTCACACTAATCTGGTTAATGTGGCAAAGTATGCTAATTTCTGTTCGAGCTCTACCAGTGTCTTAGAATCATAGAATCATAGAGA
>JAIPUX010001880.1:49729483-49740516 GCA_020142125.1 Phrynosoma platyrhinos | reverse complement strand
TCTGATATACAATTCACAAAAATTCTTCAATTTATCTTATTTCTGTTTTGTTGAGAAATCTTTCTAGGCCAGGAATCATGCAGCCCTCCTGATGTTCAAGAACTGAATTTTCCAGGATTTCTCACCACTATGTTAGGTAGGAGTACTGGGAACTGCAGTTCAATAAAAGTTGAAGGACATACAGTTCCAATCCCAATTCTTTTCTGCAAGAATAACAAGACATAATACACTAAATCCAATTATTCCATAGATCTAGTCTAATTAAGGCTAACAGCTGGAGTTAGATCACTCCGATATAGTGGTTAGAGTGAAGAACTAAGGCCACAAGGTTTGCTGGACTGACCAGTTGGTGACCACTTGTGCTCTCTCTCTCTCTCTTTTTTTCTCTCAGCCTGAATTAATTCACAGAGTGGTTCAAAGCAGCAAATGAGTGGAGAAAGACCTACCTACACTATCCTAAGCTTCCTAGTGGAAAAACAGGAGAAAAACGTAATAGCCCTATATATTGCCAGAAAGTCTTGATTAATTAGTTAGACTTATTAATGGGCTTATAAAAATATTAGTACTCTATCAGATAAATATTCCTGCAACATTTATGGAGGTTAAGGTGAAGTAAAAGCAAAACTCTGCACTGCTCAGTCTGAAGAGGAGACCTTACTTTTCAAGTTTAAATTGTATGTGACTTTAACAGTATGAATTCTATCAAGTGGCTCATAGTATAAATTTGCGCATAGTTCAACACAACATGAGCACATTAAACATGATTTGTCATTAAAAGATCTTACACTGAATGGGAATTGAAAATAAATGCCCACATTCTCCCCAGAAGACTATTCACCCCAAGGCCTGAGGCATTAATTTAAGTGAATGAGGAAGCCACTAGGGCAGCTGTCGGTAGCTTATTTGATTTGTGAATAAACAATAGCTTCATTTTAAAGGCTATTCACTTTTTAAGCCATTCCAATGTATAATCAAAAATCACAAAAGGAAAGAATAATTTAAAACATGAATACATACACTGGCTATCTTTTAAAGGAGTTTTAAATGCATTAAAAAGTTGTTGATGTTCCTGCTTTCAATGTTGTGAGAGAAAGCATCTAACAAAAGAACAATTCACAGTCTCATATCAATTTTTATCTGTTACTGATGGTAAGACGCCTCAAGGCTATATCTTACACTTAACTGATACTGTGCATTTGTCTGTATATTAATGAGGACTTAGGGTATTGGAGGTCATTCCAATAAAATCTTTGTACTTGTCAGTTTAAATTATGTATTTTTATACGTTGCAAAAAACAGTGACAATATAATAATTACAGTCATTGATACATGTTGTTGCTGCTTGTTAGAACAATCAGGTACAGCATGTCCAAAGTGAGATGCCAATCTAACATGGCATTAATGATCCACCACAGTGCAGTAATCATGAGCAGTTTCTACACAAAAGAAAATAGGATTTAACAGCACTGTGAATTTTCATATACAAAATACACCCCCTCTCTCCCTGACACTATTCACTGCTACTGGTGTTGCTGTTTATATCTATTTAGTAATAGTACAGCATTCTAGATTTCTGAACAGCTGTAATACTGTAATGTAACATATATTGCAAACTCTGTATCCCCAATCCTTAATTTCTGAGGGAAGAAAAAAGTATGGCTGTAACTGATAGTCATCTTATCCCTAGCTAAATCTCCATGAAGATTTTTTTGTGTAGCTGATGAGAGCAGCAAAATATTTTATATGCATCCATAAAGCTGGAATATCTCAAAGCAGCAATCATATTTCTGGCCACACATGCCTTTTGGTAGTATGAACCATGAACTCTGGGACTTGACACAGATTTCTTCTGCTTATGCATATTGTCAGCTGAATTCCTGGGGGCTCTCAGGAAAACAGCTAGAGGAATAATCATATCAAAATTCCAATGACTCTTTGGCAGAAGATGGTATCTTGAGCTGTGGACACGATTTACCCTAAGTGCTCTCTCCCAAAATCCTTATTCAACTTTGCTTTATCATGGAGTGTATATGAAACAAGGTGAACTTTTGCTGTTGCACCAGTGGTAGAAAATTTGAAGCAAATACAACCAGATACAAGTGTTCAATTTTAAATCTGTTCTGTAATGGCAATGGTAGCAAATTCCCTCCATTCGTCAGTTCAAGGCTTCCTCAATCAGAGTTATCAGAATTTATTTATAAATACATGAATGGTGACTATGATGATGGAGATCCATACTCATTTACTGGGATCATCTTTCTAGGTGCCCGACCATCCAGTACAGTGGCTGATGACCAGAGAGAACTGTCTTAGTGGAGATACCTAGTTTACTTAATTCACTGCCCAAAGAGACCTATCTGTGCCAATATGTGTAATGCTTTGGTTGCCGGCAGGTATTTTCCCACATTTTAAAATGTATTTTACTCTTTTAATACCACTGTATTTTATTTCTATGTTTTCTCTTGTTTTTGTAAAGTACGGAAGCTGCACTAACTCTTTTAAACAAATGCATCCCTAGAGCCCAATTGTGACTTATTTACTAAGCACTGTAACTGCAGGTGATTCATCTGTTCAGAAATATGGACAATATGCAGAATCTGTCAGTGTATCCAGATACCAGAGACATCTGGTCAAATTTTGTTGGATGATGCATAAAGATGTTTGTTAACCCACTCTTACCCACTCATATGCTTACACCTTACACTTCTTGGCTTGTAACAGATATTATGAGTGGGTGGACAAGTTATTTCTTGAATATTATAAATGTCTCCTTGCACAAAGAGCTTGTCTTCACACCAGTTAAAGAGGCTATTGTACAGTCAGCCCTCCATATATCCTCAGATTTTGCATCCACAGATTCAACCATCCATGGCTTGGAGATATTTTAAAAATATGTAAATTCCTAAAAGGAAATCTTGATGTTGCCATTTTATATAAGGGACACTATTTTACCACCCAACTGTATATAAGTGATCTTGAGCATCTATGGATTTTGGTATCCATGGGGGCAAGGGTCCTGAAACAAACCCCAATAGATACCAAGGACCCATTATACTGTATAATTATTCCTCAAAAAGATAATTCTATCAAACACCAATTGGTTGCCAAAGTGCTCATGCAAGAAGCACTGGGTAACTTCAGACACACTTGAATAGGCCTGATTATCCAAATTTCTGGGCTCACTTACACGCAGATTTTTCAGAATTATTGAAAAGGGCTATGAAATTATTGATGCTTTTCATAATGTCATATTTGTGCAAAAAATATTCTCTGATGTTGTTAATCTTAAAAGTATAAAAACAATTTGGAAAATGTAGCATCAGAATACAATTTTCAGCTATTAAGCTTGATATAGCAAGGATTGTGAAATGCAGCACCAGCTTTTTCACTAATTCCTTCATTAATAAAAATTAACAAGTAATGTTAGACCATTAGACTTTCAGGTGTTGTTATAAATTTGCATTGAATCATTCCAATAAAAATATAATAGGAGTGTGTGCATTTACATATTTCTCCCTTCTCTCCAAATGTTAAGGCCCTAGATTACTTTAAATATATATTTGATGCACTTTGGCATTTTAAATCCTGAGTTAAGTCTTGGTGGTCCACAGCAACAAACAATATTTAAAGGGGATCTGTGATAAAGAAAGGATTAAGGATCACAGCTGTAGAATAAATAGACTTATGTACTGGGAGATGCATCCAAGTACCTGTGTAATTCTTTCCTGGTTTGCAGTGAGATTCCTATAATTACAGAACTATTTCTGTGCTCAAGTGTAAAATGAAAGGAGGAGAGTGCAGGGGGAGATAAAGCACAGAAAAGATAAAGGAAGTCATTTCCTAGCCAGTTATACCATCTTTGACAGAAACAAGATACAAAGGATACTTTCTAAACCAACCATACTTTTCTCATATGTCACTAAGATTGATTTCTTCATATTGCCAGATTTGATCTTTGAACCATTACCCAAAACAAGGAAGAATCAGCAATTTTTGACTATCACACTTAGCTGCAGACACTGCATGAGCATCATTACAAGAGTGCATAAAATAATTGATTTCTTTTTTTAAAAAAAGTACATTGGCTTCTTTTAAACATGCAATTCAATTTTTTTAATTATACAGTTTTTTTAAAAAAATAACCTGGTTTTAAATGGAACTCTAATTTAAGACAAACATTATATTTCTATAATCTTATGAAAATAAATCAGTGCCATTTATCAAAGAAAGACACTGAATTGAAGACTGCTTTTTCAAGCTAAAAAAAGAATGAAAGGGAAGATATAATTTCTGAGTTCATAAATTACAATAAAGTCATTTATTATTGCATTATATTAATTGTTATGCACTTTCTGCTCAATTGCCAACTAATGTCATCACCAGATGCAATAATCTACCTTTGTAGGATCATGCATTTCTCCCCATATGAGTGATTTGTACTTCATAAGTATTTCAACTGACTGTGCTCGGTCTGTTAGTCCCAAAGAGGGAGTTACCTAAATCACATGGTTAGTTTGAATGAGAGAGGGAGATGGATGGAGGAGCCTGCAAGCAGGAAATCCCTAACTATCTAAGGAGGGGAAAGAGAATGCAAAAATCTTCTAATATGAAACCCCATTCTAACGTGTGACTTAACTGTAAAATACTATATATTTACCTTTCAGGAAACTTTTTTGAAACTCCAAGAAGGACAAAATAAAAATGGAGGAAGGGAGGGAATGACAATGGTTACATTTGCAGAGAACTGTAAGCCAAGTATTAGGAACATTGTTGCTCATCTGTGAAATGAGCAGTTGAATATGCAGTCCATTTGCTGCCACTTGATTGTTACCACTAGTATGATTAGCTAAACAAATCCAGAAATAATTTCTTTAGCATATCATCCAAAGCCAGGTCCTGGTTTGTTGCTCTTTTTACAAGCCACAATCGTATACCAGGGTTTCTTCTTGGTTTACCAATCCTGGCTTCTTTGGAAATAAGAAGCCAAACATTTAGACAATGAATCACACATTTAGACAATATGCTAAACAAGCTATTTCTGTTTTGCTTAGCCATACAGAGTGGGTGTCAGGACTCAAGTGGGAGTGAATGGGCTGTATGCATGAATAAGCAGCTTGTTTCATTAAGCTAGGAATCCAGTAAGACAGAATTTTCAGTCCATGTGTGGTAGCCAGGGACTAGCTATGTCATGCAAAGCCTAGATCACATTTAATGAAAATGGAAGGGAAAGCAGTGTGTCCTTTCAAATGTTTAAGACATAGCTGAGCTATAACCAGGGAAATGTGTGCTTGTCTCCAGTGCATCAGAATATTTAATAGCCAGTGGTGAATAGTAAAACTGAATGGAAAGATGTTGCAAGATTAGCTAGTTTAAACTGTTCTAATCATCACATTGCATAGTATTTCATTTCTCCATGCTCAGTGGTTAAATTGAACTACTTAATATCTGACTTCAATTCCCCCAATCCTGTTTTATGCACATTTTGTTCTGTTGTCTTGGCTGTTTTGGAACACCGCCACCACAGCCCCTAAGCAAAGCCACAATTGAATTGTGGACTCTCTTTCTTATAAGAAATTAGACATATACAGAGAGACCGTTGGGTATAGATGTCTGTGTTTATTAAACTAGTACAGGACTCCTCCAATGCCCAGCTGCCATCATGAATGTTTGCAGATAATCCACTGAAGATAAATACAGCTCCACAGAGGGTCAAACTTTAAACACTTTGCTAAGTGATTCTCTCAGAATGATACAGCTGCTAGTGATTGCCAAGTGACCCAGCTCAAAGTTTTTGCCATCTCTAAACTTGGTCCAAGTTCAAGTCCTCAACTTACAAGTACTCAGTTTCTCTGGCTTCCCATTCCCTAACTTCAAATTCTCTCATGGTCTCTAGAGGTCTGTATATATATCAAGTCATAGTTGTTTGGACACTGATTCATTGACCAGAATGAAAACAGCATACTCTTTTGCAGCTCCTACTTTCCCTTTCACAGTATACAGATGGTGAGCCTCTGAAGAAGGAGGGTTCAAAAAGGCTGTAGCCCCCAACTCAGTCCAGCTTACCATTGTTTTGAGATTTTTTAAACTTTTTAAGGTCACCACTATCCAACATCTTCCACCATGAGTCAAAGACTATGTTTACCATAGCTGGAGATTTCACTGATGCCAAGGCTACCATGCTCTGAAACAAGAATGAGGAATCTGTGCCCCTCCAGATTTTCTTTTGACTTATTATTCTGCTCATTGTTTTAACTTAGATTGTACGCCTTTGGTAGGTTTTATTCTGTTTTATTTGTTTTATTCTTGATTGTCTTTTTTACAGCGCTGAGTACACTGACAGCGCTCTAGAAATAAACTTTAATAATAATAATAATAATAATAATAATAATAATAATAATCTTTTACTTCACTTCCCATAAGCCTCAGATAGAATGATCAATGGTCAGGGATTGGTGGAATTCTACACTCTGGTCTTATCTGATGAAGAACCCAGTCCTCTTTATTTTATCTATCTTATACAGAAACTCACATGCGGGACTCCACATAATTCATAAAGCTGAACACTTAAGAGATGACTGTAATCTCTGTCTTGCAACTGGCAACAACCAAATGGAAAGGTGCAACAAAGGAAATGCCAACTGTTGAATTTTGCCATAAAGAATACAAAACAAAGTACTCTCTTTTTACAAAGTAGGCACACTGAAGTCTCTCTGGGAAGACAGAGTATGGATTACATTAGGGCATTCATGGTGCGTATTACAGAATGTAACTTCTTACTGATTATACATTGCAAGAATGCACATTTTGAATCCTGTTGGTAGCCCAATTCCCTATAGTAGTTTTTGGAAAATAAGCAAGGGAATGTGGAATTTCCAAAGTGAGAACTGGTCGAGCTTAAAAGTAACCTGGAACTAGAATCTGTACCAGCTGCCCAAGGATTCACAGTTCTGTTGATAAATGCTGTGAGGCTTTTAGGGGCTAAACCTATAACACTACTAACAAGCTTAAAGCTCAGTTTTCTCCCACTTGCCATCTAGGATTGCAATTTGGATCAGTGACCATGTGCTTATTCTAGCACTACATCTTCTGCTTTGGAAATCATGTGTATGTTTGTTTTTTAACAAATCTGGCCTTAAGATATTTTGCTGGTAGAAGCTAAAGTATCACAGTCAAATGGGCTTGTAAAAAGGTAAAAGTAGTCCCTTGACATGAATGTCTAGTTATAATCAACTGTAGGGGGCAGTGTTCATCTCCGTTACTAAGCAAAAGAGCCAGCGTCATCCGAAGACGACTCCAGCAGTCATGTGGCCAGCATGACTGCATCAAATGCTGTTGCCTTCCCACTGAAGTGGTACCTATTTATCTACTTCTATTGCTTGCTTTCAAATTGCTAGGTTGGTAGAAGCTGGGACTAGTGACAGGAGCTCACCCATCATGCAGCACCTGGGCCTCAAACTACCAACCTTCTGATCTTCCAATCATCAGAACTGGTGTCTTAACCACTAAGCCACCGCATCCCATAATGGCCTTGTAGATGAATGTTGTTTTAACAGTGGCAATTTAGCAGGATCCTCCACTGCACAGGTGGACAGCAGTTGTGGAGAAGGACAGGTAATATGGCAAGTATAATATCTTGTTATATTTTTCTGTTGCCTGAGATACCCAACTAACTTCAGGAAATGGTAGGACTAGCTGTGGTTTTCAGCATTTCATGCACAAATTGAATTGCAAGTTCTTTTTCATCAAAATAATTTGATTAAATTCAGTTCAATGAAAGAAGGGAGGGAGGATCCTCAGAATGTAAGAATTCATCCTCTCCCTCTCAAAGCCACTGAATATTATCCCCGTTTTTCAGAGGGGACAAATGGACCCATGAAAGTAGAGTGGTATAATGAGCCTAGTTTTATCAAGATATTGCCTTTGTTCTAAACTTGATGACAGGTTTAGGTCTGATTTTTACAAAGAGAAAACAAGAGAGGAACCTTGTGCCTTGATTATACCACTTCATGCATCACTCTTTCTCAGCTCTATCTCCTCTTCTGAGAAATTCTAGTTCGTGGAGTTTTCTTTACATGAGGAAAAGCATAACTTTTGTTAAAGGATGCATGTATCCCAGTTACAAGGGAACCAGTATGCAATGTCCTTGCAAAAAAAGTACACATGTTAGCCATACTCAGCCACCATCAAGATACTCTTTCTACATTTATATTCCAAACACTGGCACATTGCAAAGTTGCATTCAACAATCTTGCTATTCCCGGGAGAGAAGAGCACGTTTTAATCTTGCTCCCTAAAGAACCCTAGAGCCACTTTTCTACAATATTTAAATTCTAATCTTTCTGTGTTCGCTTGTAAAAGCTGATAATTAGGAAAGCCACTTTGATGGTCAGAAGCTGTGCACTATTTTCTGTATGCATGGTAACCAGATGAATCACTTCCAGCACTAATCCTGTAAGAGTGTTAAAGGTCTCCTGAGACAGTTACAGGGAATACTAAACCTGACCTGCATTGTGCTCTTTCCTAATAATTCTACAAAAAATGAATGTTAATTTCTCATGAAAAGGGGTTAATTATACATTTATGTCCAATTCAGGCATATTAGCCAACTTTTGCAAAACAGCACTGGATATATTTCTTCAAGGAAAAAGTAAATGTTTTACCTCATACATTTGATCACACTAGGTTTACTAAAAAACTACAATGATGAGGGAAACAGAACACATAATGACAAGTAACAATATCTTAATTTAACATACAGTACAATGTAATACAATACAATTTAATAAAAGTTTTATTTTTTAATTCTTTTTTAAAGGGGATAAGATATATTATGATGTATTATTATTATGTATTGTATTGGTTTGTTTTAATATGTAAGCCACTTTGATTGCTATTATAGTAGGAAAGCGGGATACAAATAAAAGTTTAATTTTATTTATTTATTTATTTATTTATCATTTTTGACTTTTTTGTTGTTTTTAATATTAAATCTTGAGCTGACATTTTTCTTCTGCTTTATCTAACAATAGCTCTGGTATCTTTGTGGCTGCCACGTTATTAGTTTTCTTTTGACTGTTTAATACTAAAGTAATAAGGCGCACAATAAAACATCACTGTCTTCTTAAGCACATTACAGTGATTAAATAAAAAGATCTAGCTGACTTTAAGGGGAAAAGGCACACTACTTATACTCTGAAAGGTTTATGAACATGATCAGACAAACCTTAGGTTCAGGTGTTGTGAGAGGTTGCATTTTAATACCCCATGAATAATTTTTACATTATAAAATCACTTTGAAAAGATGGGGGTAGCAGGACAAATGCCTAACAGTCTATTCTTGCTTCCCAAACAATTCTACTGTCACAATAAATCACTGAAAGCATAATCTAAACTTAGAAAGTGGGCTACACTCAGTTGTTCGGCAGAGGAGGTAGAAATGGGATGTTAACTTTCTCTAACATCTCCAACAGTGATTTCTTGCAGGAGGATTGTTGGGGTTGTAGTCCAAAAGTAACTTCACAAGCTCTGGTCACACAACATATACACTGGGCCCTTAGTGTTTACTGGGGTTTAGTTTCAGGACCCGCCATGGATACCAAAAACCTTGGTTGCACAAGTCCAATTAAATATAATGGCATAGTAAAATATTAAATGGCAAAATCAAGATTTGCTTTTTGAAATATCTGTCTGTCTATTCAAACCATGGAAAGTTGCATCCATGGATAAGGAATCCATGGATATGAAAGGCTGACTGTACTTCTCAGATGCATATGTCTATCTACCTATTTTGTTAATTTGTAGTTCTGCGTGTGTCAGAAGTTAGACCAGGGGTCGGCAACCTACAGCCCTCGGGCCGGTTCCAGCCCAGGTCGCCAAACTTACCGGCCCAGGCAGACCCCTGCCACCGCCACCACTGCAACGCCACCGCTGCACATTTTCACCTCAGTCTGGCCACGCGTGCTGCGGCAACCATTTTGAAAATCAAAATGGCGGCTGCAACGCGTTTGCACATGCGCAGAAGTACTATGCATGCGCAAATGAGTCACAGCTGCCATTTTGGAAATCAAAATGGCGGCAGCGAGTGGCGGCCGCCATTTTGTTCTCCAAAATGGTGGCCATGCGCATGGGGGGATCGCGCACAGCGGCAGGGGGTGCGCACATGCGGCACCATCCCCCCCCCTGGCCCAGTGGAAAGGAGGACTTCGGGGGACCGGTCCAGACCTTACAAAGGTTGCCTACCCTTGAGTTAGACTATTAGGTACTATTATTACTTATTTTAAAAAATAATAATAAATAGGTCCTAAAATAAGATGAAGCAGCTGGGATCAGAAATGCTGAAGCAGCGTGTTGTGTGTGGTGAGTGGGAAAGTTTAGTTCTCTTAGAAAACATAAATGGCTTGAGGCTGTGAGAGCACCTCTCTCTATATATGCTCATCTGAGAACTAAAGTCTACTGGAAAGACCTTCCTCTATGTCCCACCAGTATGAAAAATACACTGTGGAAGGACATGTGGAAGGGCCTGCTTTGTGGTGTCATCCTGTTGCAGAATATCTTCCTCTTGGAGGACTGATTGGTGCCAATGTTGGTATGATTTCTGTGCAAAGTCAAAATTTGGCTTTTTATTAAAGCCTTCAAGCTTAATTCATTTTATCTAAGCTGCGCAAGTGCTATGGTTGCACTATTTGAAATTGCTTTAAACAGTTTTAGGCTGCTGCCACAATGCAGAATTAAAACAGTTTGATGGAATCCTAGGATTGTAGTTTGTCATAGCATCAGAGCTCTCTGACAGAGAAGGCTAACTACAAATCTCAGATTTCCATACCATTGAGCCACAACAGTTTTCCATAGCATTGAGCCACTTCTTTAATTTGTTTGATTTTTCTTTAATTGCTTGATTTTTAACTATAAAATGATTGACTATACCCATTCTTAACCTTACCATGAACTCCCTTTAAATATATTTTGTTACTCTCCAGGGGAGGCAACCTTTCAAGGGCTGAGGGACTTCAGCTCCCAGAAGCCTCAGCCATGTT
>JAIPUX010001880.1:49705723-49729383 GCA_020142125.1 Phrynosoma platyrhinos | reverse complement strand
ACAGAGTAGTCTCTGATAATGCTGGCTTTTTGGCTTAGTAATGGAGATAAGCACTGCCCCCTACTGTCTGACACAACTTGACAACCTTGTCAATGGGGAATACCGTTATCTTTACAAATATAAAACTGTATCAATAAATTGTTGTGCTCCTGTCCTACCTTGCCTTTGTGCTGTACTTCCAGACAATGTAACAATACAAATTTCTGCTCACTGCATCAGCACTGGCCTTGAATCCGATATCTGAGTATGGCAACAGAGTAATTTCCCCAGTGTCACTGATGTACTTATCAGATTGGAAAAGTATGTCAAGGATTTTCACTCCTAGCACCCACTGCAGACCACACCAGAACAAAAAATTGGGGAGAGGGGATTTGCAAACAAAACAAACAAACAAACAAACAAACAAACAAAAACAACCCCAGAACTCCCCAAACAAGATAACTGGTTTGGATTTTTCAACCACTGGGGCAAGGGGAGGGGGCTTTTTCATGCTTGGCTTCTCCAACATTAGCTGTCACTCACAAAAAGGGAGACACTGGGGGGAGCAAGGACTTTAGGCAAAATGTGCAGATGCATTTCCCCACCCCAACCCATGTGTTTACTGATGGAACCAGACCTATCACTTGGCACAATGAAGCAATTGCCTTGAGTTACGGAGGATCACAGTAGGGTTTCTCCTGAACCCTGGCCCTCTATTTCCTTGGTCAACAGAACTATGTATGTCACACACAAACTGGAATTCTGTTGGTTAGCCCATTGAATCAGTTGCTGAATGGTGCATCAACACACCAATGAATCCAGCTGATTCAGTACTTCTGCTCTAGTCAAAAGTAAAATCAAGATGATATCTCTTGCAGACCATAAATTAGTCTGTTGCCCAATGGTGCGGTGTAAGGCTATATCTCAATGCCTATGTTGAAGAAAGATTTCAATCAGTCTGCTGGATTACAGAACATGGAATGAAGAATGACATCAACTTCTCTTTTGCCTCAGGCATTAAAAATGTCTTCGAACCATTCTGCCTCCTCAACAAACTGTAGGAACAGATGTTTAGAGATCAGTATCATTTAAACCAAGATTGGCCATTTACTCATTTACTCTTCTGACAGCTTACAAGATAGTTTTGAAGTCTAGAAATCAAAATCAGTATATGTCAGTGAGATGAAAGATCTTTTAGAAGACACTTCTTAGGAAAACTTAAGATTGATGGAGTAAGTTTTATTTTATTCATTTGGTTTAGAATTTGGAACAAAATATTATTGCCATCTTAGACAAAGATAAAATGGACAATAACAACCAAGGCTATACAAGTACTCATTTCTACAACAACAACAAAAAAAGAGGACTAATTTGTTTCATACAATTTTGCCTTTTTCCCAAACATGCAAACTGCTTAACAAAGCTGACTGTAAGAATCTGGTTTAAACAACTGGGAAACCTATTGTATGTAAAGGCCTGTAAGGCTATCCAGCCTTTCCTTTTAGTCAATTTCCTTGTCTCATATAGGACAGTGATGATTTCTTCATTTTTAATAAGCTAAATTCATGTTCCATGAAACAGAACCCCACTTTTCTGAGAGTGTATGTGTGGGTTGCAATTTTAGTTTCGAGGGTGTTAACCCTTTCAAAGGTAAACTAAAATATGCAGGTATGAAATTAAACTTGTTAGAGTTCACTGTCATCAGCAGAGTCAGACTATTAGTTTAAATCTGTCTTCCTAAAGAATAAAGACTAACTCAAAAAGACAAACATGTAGTTTGTGGTTTAAAAATACAAACAATAATGGTTTTAATAAATATTTACATACTAAAACAGGGGTAGGCAACCTTTCCCCTTTAAGGACCGAGGGACTTCCGCTCCCAGAATCCCAGGAGCTATTGGCCAACATGGGACTATTGGCCAACATGGCTGAGGCTTCTGGGAGCTGAAGTCCCTCGGCCCTTAAAGGGGAAAGGTTGCCTACCCCTGTACTAAAACCTAATCTAACTGGAAATAATATGGCAGGAAGAGAGATGTTAACCTCCCTCAGAGGAGGACTGTTACAGACAGCTCATTACAGTTACTGACTGAGACTACTTACTGACAGTTTAGAATGTACAGAGAGTCAGTTAAACTGCCACTTAAGATTGACAGTTAGAATGAGAGAGAGGGAGGGGTGAAGTCTTGCCTAAAGAGGAACAGGAGAATGCAAAATATAATTTTTTCCAACAATCCTCTTCTCATTCTCCTGGACCAATGTCAGGGATCTTCATTCCTTCACATAGCCTCTGGAAATGATGTTTGTTAAAGGTTTAGTGAGGATATCTGGAATCATCATTTCTGTGTTGCAGTATTCCAGCTAGACAAGTCCACTTTTGCATATCTGTTCCACTTTGTGACAAGCAACATCAATGTTCTTAAGTAGCTTTTCACTCTGTGAAATCCTGCTGCAGCTTTGATTATCTTCCACCAGAATGGTTGGTTTGGGTTCTGTAATCCCAAAGTCCATGAATAAGTTGTGCAGCCATTTGATTTCATCACATGCTGCTTTTGATGAAACCCAGCTCCAGTAGAAGAATCTGTAATCATTTATTGCTTCTTACTTGTCCAACTTACAGCTCCTCCACCACAGATGATCAGGTTTCCGGTGGTTGACTTTCTGTCTGCCAGATCTGCCGCCCAGTTTGCATCTACCTAAGCAATCACCTGTGATTGTTGATATGCTGGCAGCATCAGTTTGTAATTGGCTGTTCCCTTTAAGTTTCTGGAAACTATTTTAACTGCAATGAAATCTTTCTGTAGGAGATTTGACCATTCTGCATAGGATGCCAACAGCATTTGCTATGTCAGGTCTGGTGTATAGTTTTCCTAAGCTACCCCAATTGCACTGCAGAGGGGTGGGATAGAAATAAAATTATTTATTATTATTATTATTATTATTATTATTATTATTATTATTATTATTATTTTCCAACTGCAGTCCTATACTTGTCTCCATTTTGCAAAGGTTCGGATTTCTTTAAGAATCCTACTTCCATTGAAGCTGGCATAGCATTTGCATATTTCAGACCAAGACATTCCACAAAATCCAGTATCTTCTGCTTTTGATTCAGAAAGAAACTTCCATCACTGTCTCTTTATATTTGCACTCCAAGATAGTGTGAGATATCTCCCAAATTCTTGATATTAATTTCTTTCTTGAGATTTTGGATTATCTCTTCACTATCTGTGTTGTCCTCAATGCACAGGATCAAATCATTCACATAACTTGTGATGTAAGTCCATATATTATATCTGAATCTCTTGTACACACTTTTGTCAACAGTGCTTGGAGTGAACCTTCTTTGATAAGAAGCTGGTTCAGTTTCTCACTTCATGTTCTGGCAGATTGTTTTAAACCATAAATGTTCTTTTGTAATTTTCACACAAGAGGTTGTTCCATATAAAGTTGTTCAGTGAGATCACCATATAGAAAAGCTGTGCAAATGTCCAGATGTTGAACATTCATTTTCTTATAAGCTGTGATAGCTAGAAGAGTTCTGATGGTTGTATGAAAGACTACTCCAGAAAAAGTTTCTTGTACTCCTCACCATACTTTTGAATATAACCTTTAGCAACAAGTCTTGCTTCTATCTTTGAATCTCCCCTTCTGTATCTAGCTTTGTGGTAAAGACCCATCTACAGCCAATTGTCCTTTTTCCTTATGGCAATTCTGACAAAGTCCATGTGTTGTTTTTATATAGATTGCATTTCCTCACTAGTACCTTGCACCCACTTCTCAGAATCTGTCTCTGGAAGTCCCTTTTTCTTCCAGTCAGAGGTTTTTGGAATTAATTCATTAATTAATCCATTGATTCTGTGGCTTCATAAAAGAATCTGTCAGGTCATACCTTTATTGGAGCATTCTGACCTTCTCACCTGGATTGGATATGGCTCTGCTTCTTGCATGCTGTCCGGTTTCTGATCTTGATGGTCCACTGCAGGTATAGCCCCTTCTGGATACAAAACTCTTGGAGGATGGAAAACTCCACTTGCTCTGGTTGCTGGTGGAAGTCTTCTTCTGCTGCAAATAAATCTTGATCAACATCTTGGTTTTGATTAGATTTAGGCTGTGGTCTTTCATCAATATAAACAGCACTTGTTAATTTCATTGTGTATCCATCTAGATTTAGAATTCTATAAACCATTTCTAGCATAACCAACAAAAATTCCCTCTTCACTTCTGCAGTGAAAGCTTACCTCTTTTCTGTTTGGGAATTTAGGTAAATGTTTTGCTTCCAAAAACTTTCAGATGGTTTAGTTTTGGCTTGACTCCATGCCATAACTGGAATGCGGTTACATCTTTGGATTTTGTTGGCAATCTGTTACACAGGTATGTTGCAGTCATGATAGCTTCAGACCAATAGCATTTAGGCATACTAGCTTCCAAAAGCATAGTGACTGCCATCTGCTTGAGAGTTCTATTCATTCTCTCTGCCACACCATTCTGTTCTGGACAATAAGCCTATCTAGTCTGATGTTCAATGCCATGTTCTTTCAAAAATTCATTAAATTCAGCATTGACAAAATCAGTGTCATTGTCTGTGTGCATGCTCTTTGGTTTGTAGCCAAATTTGTTAGAGACTCGATTAAAGTACTCTTTGAATTTTTGAAATACTTGACTCTTCTCTCTGAGAAGTATATGTGTATCTGCTGAAATCATCAATAATAGTAATAAAATAAGGATTATCTCCTATTGACTTCTGATTCATTGGTCCAGAAAGATCAGCATCTAAAAGATCCAAGCTTTGTTGGATTGTCTCTCAGTAACTGGAGGATGTAAAGCTCTTGTGGCTTTTGCTTTCAAGCACTCTACACATTTTTCATTGTTAGAGCAAGCTTTGAATTTAAAGTCTCTTGCAAGTTCTTGATTAACCAATCTCTTTATATCTTCCAATTAGCAAATCTGTGATGCCATAAAGTTCACAGTGTTTGTGATTACATCTGGTCACACTGTTCACAGGTAAATGTAAAATCTGCATCTGATAATATCTTGAGATCCTACGTCTGCTCTAAAAATCAATTTTTTATCATGAAAACCAAAACAGGTTTGCTTTCTGAAACTGACACAGGGCCTAAGCAGACTGCCAGAAATAGTGCACATTAAATTGAGGGACTGCCCTGGCTCAGTGCTAGGGAATCATGGGAACTGTAATTTATTGTGGCACCAGAGCTCTCTGACAGAGAAGACTCAATGTCCCAGAAAAAAATACAGTTCCCATGATTCCCTAGCACTGAGCCAGGGCAGTGCCTCAATTTAATGTGCACTATTTCTGGCAGTCTGCTTAGGCCTACAGTTGCTTCTTGATGTTGTGGTTTGCACACTGTAAAAGGACACTTTCAAATCTGATACATAATAAGCACCTGGGATTTTTAAAGTTCTTATTCTGTCAGGACCAAGTTTTGTTTTCAAAATAACAGCCCTTTTCCTTGTGTAAAAACTTGATCATTAGCAAGACAGACAAAGGAAGTTACATTTGCATCAAAATCAACAAACCATTCTTTGTTACTGAAGTAATGTACACTTGCTCCACTATCAATTAGACCTTGTTTTTATACTTATCTCCAGCAATTTGAAAGAAATGTTGTCAAATCAAACCGATATGAACATGACTAGAAGATTTCTGTTTAGGATTAAAAGCTTCTTTCTTAAAATTGCTTTTACTTATGGTTATTCAGCCTCTGGCTGTGCAGCTTTTTCAGCTCAGCTCTAAGTTTTAACTTGTTAACATTGTTTCTATTTGATTTAGGTGAAAAGGAAGTCTTTTTCTGCAGCAAATTGAGCTAATTCTCTGTCTGTTGTTTTTGTATTAAAGTTGTCTTTCATCAAGTTTTGCCTATTTGGAAATTCCACAATTTGAGCAATAGCATCTTTTAACTTGTAAAGCATTGATTATTAGAGAGTAATATTTTGGAAGACTTGCCAAAAATAGTCCAACCTTTGCATGTTCTGGAAAAGATTCTCCAGCTAATGTAATTCAAGACAAATTTGTCATACAGCCATTAACATGCTGATTTCAAATTTGAGGATGATGCAACTTGGTTTGATCATGAGAGCTGTTTGATTTGAAGTACTTGGAGAATTAAATACTTTTTGTAGTTTGTCCCATATTTGTTTTACATCAGTTAAACCTTGTATATGGTAAGCAATGCTGGGATCTACAAACAAGCATATATATGCTGCTGCTTTCTCTGCATCTTCATCAAACTGTTGTTGATGTATTCCTGCTTCTATGGGTCTGTCCATTTATTGCTTTAAATAGACCCATTGTAGTCAGGTACATCTGCATTTTCCATGACCACATTTTATAATTTGTTCCAGTTAAGATTTCAGTAATCATTGTGAAATTAAGATTAGTTGAAACCATTCTCTATTGTTTGAGTAGAGAAAAAATATTTTTCTTGAAGTCAGTATCTTCAGGAGAAGCAGTCTAAAATAAAATAATCTGGAACCCTTCTGGGACCTCACTGAGTCCAAACTGGGACCCCTTCTGGAACTAGACTGATACCCCTTCTGGGAACTCATTGGGTCTCCACTGGGCCAAAAATGTGGGTTGCAATTTTAGTTTACAGGGTGTTAATCCTTTTAAAGGTAAACTAAAATATGCAGGTATGAAAGTTAAACTTGTTAGAGTTCACTTTTATCACCAGAGCAGCAAAAATGTGGGTAAGACTATTACTTTAAATCTGACTTCCTAAAGAATAAAGACTAACTCAAAAAGACAAACATGTAGTTTGTGGTTTAAAAAACAATAATGGTTTTAATAAATATTTACATAAAAGAACTAAAACCTATTCTAACTGGAAATGATATAGCAGGAAGTGAGATTTTAACCTCCCTCAGAGGAGGACTGTTAAAGACAGCGTACTGCAGTTACTGACTGCTTACTGGCAGTTTGGAATATTCAGAGAATCAGTTAAACTGCCTCTTAGGATCGACAGTTAGAATGAGAGATGGGGAGGGGTGAAGTCCTGCCTAACTAAAGAGGAAAAGGGGAATGCAGGACCTCTGGGGCAGGACTTCTACCTCCATCTTTCTCTTGGCTTCCAACTGTTTCTGAGAGACACTTGGGGTGGGGAAAGGTCCCTGGAGAGGAGGAGGAATGGGCCTACTCCTATTCCTCCTCCTCTCTGAGATTTCCTTGCCTCCAGCTGTCCCTCCAAAGGTAGCTGAGATCTGGGAAAGTCCCTGGAGAGGAGGAGGAAGAATAGGTGTGGGCCTGTTCCTCCTCCTCCCCAAGCTTTCCCAGCCCTCATCTGCCCCTCTGGAGGCAGCTGGGGGGTGGGAGGGGTCCCTGAGGAGGAGAAGGAATAAGCATACACCACTCCTCCTCCTCCTCAAACTTTCCTGTATCCCAGCTATTTCTTTAGAGGCAGCTGGGAGCCAGGAAAGGTCCCTGGAGAGGAGGAGGAATAGGCACACGCTGTTCCTCCTCCTCCTCCCTGAGCTTTCCCAGCCCCTAGCTGTTCCTCCAGAGGCAGCTAGGGACCAGGAAAGGTCCCAGGGTGGAGAAGGAATAAGCATTCCTCTCCCCCTCCAGCTTTCTCAACCCCAGCTGTCCCTCCAGAGGCAGTTGGGGGCTGGGAAAGGTCCCTGGGGAGGAGAGGTGCCACACGTCTCTTCTGCATCCCTTCCGGCCCAGTGTGTCCGGACACTGAACCGGAAGGACATCATCGGAGTGCTCGCCTTGTGCAATGGTGGATGATTCGATGACGTCCTCGGGAAGGGGTTGGGGCAGCCGGCAGCTGGCTGCCCCTCCCCTTCCCTGGCTCTGCAGATGGTGCTTTGTGTCATCTGCAGAGCCCCAGAAAAGCAGTTCGTATGGTATTTTGGCAAATCTGCCCTCTACTATTGGTGAAGGCATCAGGTCAAATCTGGCTAGTGCTATACACTATGAGAAACATTCTTCAGTGTCTTATTTTGTATGCAATACTACTGTATAATTTTGTTCTTTTGTAAATTGCAGAATGAGTTGAAACAAATTTAGTTTTTGCATTCTGAAATCAGAATAATAGGTTTTAATTTAAAGGAATGTCTGTTGCTGAGGATAGGCAAACAAATGGATTAATTTCCCCCAGTTCTGCTTCTAGGGCAATCAGTGCTAATCTCTTAGTAGAATGCCAACATAATATACTATGACAGATTATCAAAAGTGACTACTCGGAGCTGTAAATTATTCATCTGAAAGGTTATGCATCAGTGATAACATAAATTATAGTTGGAAAATATGCATGTAACATTTTAATAAGCTTTTAAAATGATTTATCTGCAAATGTTTAAAATTAAAAACAACTATTTTAGGGATTGAAAGAGTTCTGGATTCATCTGTGTTCAAAAAATGTATGGTGGTTCAATTTTTAGGAATAACTTAATCATACTGGCCTATCTTGACATACTGTGTCAAGTTTCAATTATTCTATCAAATAAATGAAAATTATTTGTATATAAAGTTCTTGACCTTATTACCAAACCAGCGATGGTTTCTACATATCCATCAGGAACTTATAGTTAATTAGCCAGCTTATATATTTCCCCATTGTAGTCCAGAAGGCCTCTTCACAATCATATGATATAGCATAGTTCACTGCATCAGCTACCTCAATGTGTATCACCAAACTTTTATATATATATATATATTAATGCACATGGTTTACAATTTCCTTAGATTCAGGATTTATCTATGCTTGTATAAATCCATTATCTTTTATTTGATTGCATTTTTGTTACTTACAAACCTGGAAGTAATTTTTAGGCATTTTTAATATATCATGGGTGCCAAATAAAAAATTAAGACCCCAAACAGGACCTGCTCATAGCTTTACACACGTAGGTAGAGGAAGGTAAAGAAAGCTAATTTCCCAAACAGAAACTGCTCATACACCTGGATTTTTAAAGCATATGTTTTAATATTTTCTTCTTAAATCCTGAATTTGCAGAGACAATCTATTGTATAAATTCATGTATAAGTGTAGAGAACACTTTGTGCTTCTTTAACTTTTCTTAGTGTAAACATTTGCTTTTTTAAAAAAAAAAAAAGCACAGAACATGGAACAGGTAGCAAATCATGGAATGTGTGGTCTGTGCCATCTTTTTGTGCAATACCATGTAGCAAATCCCAGAAAAAATATAAATATTTCATTTGTAAATTACTGACAGAACAGTCCATAAATTGCTTACTGTATATACTCATTTATAAGTCTAGAAATTTAAGTAAAAAAAGTGACCCCAAAAAACTGAATCAACTTATCCATGAGTCAATGTTAAGTACTGTATATTAACTCTTATTTAAAAGAAGGAACCATTCCCTGATGAAAGGCAAGAGTGAAATCTGTCCTGGAAGTACCGATCCTCTCTATTCTCTCAACCATCCAGCCTTAAGAGTGAGCACAAAGAGTATGTCTGCTGGAATTTTTAAGTTCTTTGCCATTGTTTTGCTTTGCTTCATTCCTTAGATTAATTGTTATATGCTCCTAAGTTTTACCCTTGACTTATCCATAGATCATATCAAAATCCATAATTTCCACCCCAAAACTTGCCCTCAAGGCCTCTGATGGGTTATGCATGAGGTCTAGATATGGTAATCTGGTTCAATCGATCTTAAATCAACCAGAGCAGAGGTTTTCATGGGTTTTGGATGAAGTGTTTAAAAAGCTGCACAACTTGGCAGCTTAAATCTCAATGAAGTAAATGGAATTCATGCAGTTTATGCACAGGACTACAGCCAACAACACTCAGACATGAGACTTTTGAACACATAACTCAGTCCAAATGAGGTCTAACTTCCAACTCTCATTACATGTGGATGATATTGGGTGCCAAGCTGGGTACTTGCAACCTGGAATGGTAGCGCTGGGTGCATGATAGCCTCAGTTCCATAAACTTCATGCGCCTATTCAAGTAAACAAACAAAAGTAGAATTTAGTTTACCATTCTACTACAGATCCAAGGCAGTAGTGGAGCTAGAACTAGCTGCCCAACAGGTTACCACAAACAGGAGAGGAAACCTAAGTTAGTGGTTGCTTCTAACCCTGTTATATCACAATACTGATTACAGTGGGCCCTTGTTACCCAGTGTGCTTTGGTTTCAGGACCCCCTGTGGATACTAAAATCCATGCATCCCAAGTCTCATTAAATTCAATTGATAGTAAAATGGTGTTCCTTATATAAAATGCCAAAATCAAGGTTGGCTTTTTGGATTGTTTTAAAAAAAAATATTTTCAAACCATGGATGGTTGAATCCATGGACAGAGAATCTCGGAGGGATACGGCTATATTCAGCTTATGGATGCAAAATGTAGAAGCCAAGAGACAGTGGTAGAAATAGTAAGTATACATCTTAGCACTCTCAAGATTTCTGTGGGTGCATCTACACTGTAGAAATGCAAACTGACACCACTTTAAATGCTATGGTATCCTAAAATCTGTAGTTTTACAAGGTCTTTAGCCTTTTCTGCCCAAGAATGCTGGTGCATCATAAAACTACAAATCCCAGTATTTTGTAGGATAGAGCCATGGCAGTTAAAGTGGTGTCAAGCTGCATTATTTCTACAACGTACATGCACTCTGTACTCAGACTTTCAAGTCTTGTACAGTATGTGTGATTTATTAACAAGATGTTTTCCTATCCAAGTGGAATCTCCCCATCTTAACATTTATATGTCTCTTGGCTGATGAAATGGCTAAACAAAGGTTGAGACTCAGTGGCACAAAAATATTAATTGCCTCCTAAGCCAGTATGTGTGTGTCCCTGATACTAACTACCTACCACAAGCTCTCTCCTATGTGCAGAGATGCAAGCATTATTCATTTTTGCATTGTAGTATACTGATTTCTTCCTATGCCAACACTTTCTGGTCATAACACAGAAAGATTTTTTTTAACTGTCCCCAATCCTCAGTCCATGTGAAGGAAAATAAGACTTCCTTTCCAGCTCATGTCACCAACCCCCCATCCCAATTCCCTGGCTTTTCCCTTCACCCATCAGAGGCCTTGAGGAAGTACCAGAATTCTCTAACTGACACTGTAGTTTGGAAATATGAGACAATAAAAAAAAATCTCATCCTATTTCTTATTGTTTCCAAACTGAATCACGTGTGGGAAGATTTCAGTTCTCACTTAAAACACACACACTGACACACAGACAGACTTTTGTTGGGCACTGGAGGTTCAGCAGAAAACCTGATTTTTATACACTTGCATTGAGATCTGGATACAATAAGGAACAGCAGAAGATCCTCCTGATGTTTCTTCCAATCTCCAAATCAAAGAACAAATTGCGGCCTCTTGTGGACTTCTGGTTGTCATTTTCTCCAGAAGGTCAGGGAAACTTATGCCTAGGGTGGAAATCTGCGGGCATTTGCTAAGAATAGCTTTTCCAGTTAATGTTCCTGATCAGTAGAAACAGAATTCTAGAGTTGGAAGAGACCACAAGGGCCATCCAGGAATACACAATCAAAGCACTCCCAACAGATCTCCATCCAGTCTCTGTTTCAAAACTTCCAAAGAAGGAGATTCCACCATCCTCCAAGGCAGTGGTGTATTCCACTGTCAAACAGCTCTTACCATCCCTTTTCCTGTAGCTTGACTCCATTGCTCCATGTCCTAATCAATAGAGCAAACAAGCTTGCTCCATCCTCAATTAGACATTTCGTCAAATAGATTTTTGTGGGTTTTTCAAGCTATGAGGCTGTATTCTAGAACAATGTATTCCTGACATTTCACCTGCATCTGTGGTTGGTATCTTCAAATATTCCTTCAAATATTTAAAGAAGGCTTAATGGTACCTCTTAATTATATCTATGCCCACATCCAGATTATTGGCCTAGCTCTTTTGTCCCAAGAACTAAACGTTAATCTGTAAGGGAATTCTACATTTCTCTAACTGTTGACATCAAAGGCTAAAGGGGGAAAACAGCATTGAAAATGTCATATAGCAACTATGGATATATCCATCCCATGACAGACTCTCACATGCTCTGACTCCATATTTTGAGTTTTCCTTTCCTTGCACAGAAGCCAATGATTGCTCATTTACTGTAATCCATTTTATGTGCTATCAAACAACAAATCTATTAAGTTAATAATTTTTTGAGCAAAAGCTTTTATACAAGTTGAAGGGATGTGAATGTTCAAGAAAAGCCACAGCACTTTCCAAAGAAAAAAATCTCACATTTCCAGTTACTCCTTTTGTTATCAAACACTTTTCATCATAAATTTGATGTGGAGGACAGGAAACCTATTAGTGCAAGAAAGGCAAGGGAATAAATAACACCTAATAATTTCTATTGACCTTCTAGCAGGTATTCAGGTAATCATCCCACCTCCTATCACATATTTGTAAGGCACAGTCTTAAAATTTCTAGTATCAGACATGTTTTGGTCTTAAGATCTTTGTTTGATCTGAAGATCTTTGTTACAGCACCATTCAAGCAATGAAGTTTTTAAAAAGCCTTTAAAAAAAATAACGAAATGACACCCTGAAGAGATCAACATTGTTTATTGTTTCCACAGGGCCAGCAGAAGTTATTTGTGCTTTAAAGTGTTAGTGTATCACTAAATATTTAGAAAAAAGAAACACTTTAAGGCCAAAAATGCCATCAGAGTTCTGAATTTTTTTATGCCCAGTCTACGGCATGAGCAGAAAATGCTTGTTGTATTTCAAAAGAAGAAACAAGTCTTGGTTTTTTGTCAAGCAAACCACATTTTAAGTGGAGAGGGGAGAATGGACACTTGTCTTTCTGTTTTTATACCATATTGAGTTGCCATAAACAAAAGTTTGGTCAGTGGTCATCTAACCTAGTGTTCTGACGGGCAGTAAGAGTTTCTTACAAGGCCTTCCAACAAACATGCTCTGGAGCACGGAGCCCTGTCTCCTGAACTACTAAAAATCTATGCCAGCCCCAAATCTTTGAGGTAGAATTCAGAGACATTGCTGTGTTAGTCTGGAATATCAGTATTCAAAGGAATTTTGTAGCACTTTTAAGACTACCTGTGTGAAAAGAAGTTGTAGCATAAGCTTTCATAGACTATTACTTCCTCAGATACATGGAGTGAACTAATGCCCAGAAAGGACCTTTATAGTCAGATTGCATGAATAGCCACAGAAATGCAAGCATGGGGCTATGATGAGGAAGTGACAAGTTCAGATTTAACTAGAGTCATTGAACGACAAAGACAGGAGGAAAAATGTTGGCCAGGGTGGGCAGATGTGAATGGTGGCGGCAGTTTTGGAATATGATGTCTGCAGGCTGGCAACCAAAAAAGAGATGTGATGAACTGGCCAAGAGCCTCCTTAAGATTCAGCCAAATGCCAGGGTTCAGGGCTTCAAAGGCAACATTTGGTAGCAGTAACAATGTGGTCACTTGTCCAAATACTCAGTGAGCAGACCCAAGCACCAATCTCTGTCTGCTAGCCTCTATTAAAATCCCATCACACAAAAATTGTGCATTGATCTGAGCAACTTGCCTTATCAGAAACGTTTTGACCAGGAAAAACTAATGCTCCATTCTCTCATATTGCTGCGTTCTTGATGCCTCTAGAATGTGATCTCTTGCGTAGCTTCTGGGACTGATTTTGTTTACATTCACTGCTTCTTCCTGGGGCAAACAACCAGTAGACCTATGAACTGATGCAACCGCAAAATCTGAAGGGTCAACTCCACTGGTGGCTCATCAGTTTCTCCTTTTGTTATCAGGCACATTTCATTATAAACTTGCACAGATAATAGAAAACCAGTTTGGCCAAGAAAATAAATAAATAAATAAATAAATAAATAATGCTTAAATATTTCCAGTGACTTTCCACCAGTCATTCAGCTTTTTTTTCTCCCCAGCTTTCCAGGCTCTCAGCTGTGCTACATTTTTGACTAGTGAACCTAGCAGCTGCTTCTAGGACCTTCTAAATGCAAGGTACTCTATCATTAAACTATGGGACTTTACAGACTGCCAGAAATAATGCTGCTTGACTCCACTTTAACTGCCATGGCTAAGTGCTAGGGAATCATGGAAACTGTAGTTTATTGTGGCACAAGCGCTCTCTGACATAGAAGGCATAATGGGTCAGAAAAAACTACAGTTCCCATGATTTCCTAGCATTGATCCAGGGCAGTTAAAGTGGACTCAAGCTGCGTTATTTCTGGCAGTCAGTAAAGGCCCGATGCTAACTCTGCTCACATACTACAATTTATCTGAAATTGGTTCACTTTACAAACAAATGCCATTAATAGCAGTAAGAGAAAATATGTTGTCAGTTCTTCATAGCTATTCATGGTACTATATAGACTCTTCTGGCTGGGCCTTATTTTGTGACTTGTAGTGTTTCAATACACAGGTGTCATTATACTAACTAGTCTTATCTTTCTGCAGGCTTTGAGATGACTCCTATTACTTTCCACAAGTTATCAAGAAAGAATAGGATTTAACATGAATCCTTGCAGCTCCACAGGTAGTCACTCTCCAACTTACCGTCTATCCTCTTTCCTTTAAAAAATTCATGTCTACCTGTGGTTCTGTACTGGCTTTTCTAGCCTGCATTACTATTTCACTGCAGTACCATTGTCTTTTCCTGGTAAGCAGTTAGCATACAAGTTAATTTCCATAATGAAAATGCATAATAAATGTTTTACTGTTCATTTCTTGCTGTCTGTAAACTGTACAGTCTCCAGTCATTATATACTAGGTATGACACACAGTAATGCTCCAACTGGAAAATAAACATCCATAGAGGTATGATGGCAACATTCTGAATGGAACATAGAAATGAGTAATACACGAGTGGGGAGAAAAAACTCCCTGAAGCTAATAATGTCAAACAGGGTGCCAGCTGCTCTCTATCCTATCACCTGCAGGTTTAAAGCAACATTTAAGGATCATCACATGTAAAAGTGGACTGCAATAATACAGTTACATTGGCTTGAACAATCTACATCAAAAGAAAATTGCTCCAACCACATTATCAAAGAAAATGAAAGAAACTGAAGCTTTGGGCAACTCTTGCCTTTTGAGACTCCAGAGACAATCATGATTGTTAAAAGCCTCCTGCAATTGCCTGCATGTCATCCAATCACTCTAAAGAATTCTGATCCATTCTGATACACTTTATAACATCTCCTAGACAGGAGAAATCACCTGTACCAATCATATCAATAATGTATTTAGCATTCATATTCCAAAGCTGCCCAGACAAGCAAGGAGAATGGACTATTTGATTTGATGATACATATTAAAGCATTATGTCACCAGAGTAATGAAAATATATGAAGATGACTCAATGAGAGGTCATGTATCTTCAGACCTAGAACCAAAATCTCCATCTATGTTCACATGCATACAAGCTCAGTCCAATTAGCTTCCTCTTAAGAAATTATTATTATTATTACCTGTCACTGCTCATGGATCCAGGCAGGGAACATCAACAGATTAACAGATATACAACATCATTTAAAACACACACATCAGTTTAAAATAACAAACAGGACACATACATATTAAAACATGCCACGTTTAAAAGTTCATACAGCGGGCCCTTGTTATCCACTAGGGTTTGGTTCCAGGAGCCTCCATGGATAACAAAATCCATGGATGCTCGATTCCTATTAAATATAATGGCATATCAAAATGGTGTCCCTTATATAAAATGGAAAAGGTTTGCTATTTGGAATTTATACCTATTTTTGAATATTTTCAAGCCGTAGATGCTTGAATCTGTGGATAAAAAAATCCATGGCTAAGGAGGGCTGACTGTAATTTAAAATCAGGATAGGCTGCCATAAGAGACTGGTCTTTAATGCTGTTTCAAATTCAGACAGCATATTCAGCTCTCAAATCTTTTCTGGCAGGTTGTTCAACAGTCTAGGGATGGCTGAAGAAAAACTCCTTTGGTTGACAGTTGCCAACCTAGTCTTGGCTGACTGGAGTAAATGTCCCCCTAAGTAAACAGGGTGGATTATAGGGGAGGAGGCAATCCCATAGGTAATCTGGACCCAAACCACGTAGGGCTTTAAGGGTAATGACTAAAAGCTTGTACCTTGACTGGAAATTAATTGGCAACCAGTGGAGTGATTTTAATATTGCTGTGACATAATCCCAGTAAACAATCTTACACCTGTGTTTTGAACAAATGGAAGTTTCCAAAATTGGTACAGAGGTAGCACACTGCAAAAATCCAGGCTTGAAGTTACCAGCCCATGCACTACCATCTTTAGGCCCTCAAGCTCTAGGAAAGGGTGCAGCTATTCTAACAGCTGAAGCTGACAGTAAGTACTCCTGGTCATGACATTTATCTATTTGGAACAATAGATCCAGAAGCACTCCCAAGCTGTGAACAGTCTTTCAGGCAGAGCGTAACCCCATCCAGAACTGGCTGACACACCTCCAAACCAGGTTAGGACCCTTGACAGTAAGCACATCTATCCTGTCTGGATTCAGCTTCAATTTGTTTTCCTCATCCAGCTCATTATCTTCTCCAGGCATTCATTCAGAGAAGACATGCTGTCCTTATCTGAGGCAGTTTTTGAACTATAATTCTAGTACACACTTCTATCCTTCCTTTTCATTATTAACTACAGTTCTCAAAATAGCTCAGAACACTCTCTTAAAGCTAACCAAGCTAGTACTGACATCACTGCAATTTAATTCAAATCACAGTCAGTGATATCATGAGCCATCTGATTTGGGTATCATGAAAGGTCAGCAAATTGTTAGTTATTTTACCTATATTATAGTATCCTTACTGCCAGGGAGAGGCACTTGTAAGACATACTACAATTCCTGGGTTTCATTTTCCTTTTTAAGAATTAAACATGATATAAAGGTTAGCCTGAGAGCCAACTTGATATAGTGGTTTGAGTGTTGGACGATAACTCTGGAATAAAAGGTAAAGGTAAAGGTTTCCCCTTTGACAAGAATGTCTAGTTGTGTCCAACTGTAGGGGTGGTGTTCACCCCCATTACTAAGCCAATGAGCCAGCATTATCAAATACAAGTCTGTGATCATGTGTCCATCGTGACTGCACAGAATGCTGTTACCTTCCCACCAAAGTGGTGCCTATTCATCTACACTCATCCCTCCACATTCTCTGGGCTTAGGGAAACAAGAGCCATGTGAATGTGGAAAAACCGCAAATAACAAAAACACAATCTTTTCACTATCTAGAAATCTCTAGGTCCTCCAGTGCAACTCTGTGGCCAACATCTGCCAGACATTGACCATAGAATTGCACTGAAGGAGCTACAAATGCCTAGTGGAGTGTTCTCTTTAGGAATCTCTAGTTTCTTCAGTGTAACTTTGGGTTAAAGTTGACCATGGAGTTGTGCTGAGATTCCTAGAAAAAACATATTAATAAAATCCCCAAATAATCAAAGCTGCAAAAGACAAAGCCGTAAATGTGGAGGGACAAGTGTACTTTGACTTTTACATGCTTTTGAACTGCTAGCTTGGCAGAAGCTGAGACTAGTGACGGAAGCTCACTTCATCATGTGGAACATAGGGTTCAAATTCCTGCTCAATCATGGAAACTCATTGGGTCACCTTGGACAAGCCACATTCTCTCAGCCTCAAAGGAAGACAAAAAGAGAACCACCCTTTGAACAAATCCTGCCATTACTGGTTTGTCTTAGGTCACCATAAGTCAGAAATGACTTGAAAGCACACCAACAGCAAAGGTTAGCTCAAGATACTTTGCTACTTGAGATGTGACATAGCCCTGTACACATAATAGTTAATTCTGAAAAGAAACTGGCAAAAGAAAAAATAGAAGATACTCATATGGGAAACAGCTTATGGATCACCACTGAAAGATCAGGAAAAGCTAGGCCATATCCAAGTTTTAATTTCAACTCAAGCAGAATCACTGAATCACTATGACTTATACCACTGTGAACAAGTCCCAATGAGTCACTATCTGTTCAAGTTGAAACAAATAACTGCACTCAGTGGTGTAACAAGGAGAGCAGCAAAATGAGGGCACAGTCCCTCTAAATTTTTTGCGTCCAATGAATTTTTTGTTCAATCCAAAATTTTAGCCCTGCAAAGAATTAACCATTGAAAATCGTTCACACCTAGACTTCTTATATTTACAGTGTTTTCATTTCCTTGGGAACTGTGCTTGCTCTTTTTCTTTGGATGCCTATACATGTCTTAAGTTACTGAAATACTAGAAATCTAGACAGAAAGAAAATTTCGGGGGGGGGGGGAGAATTCTTATGGGGGGGCAATGACCTCATCCCTTCCCTATAGCTACACTCCTGTCTTCACCACTCTATATAGAACCACCTGAAACAGTATTAAGACTCTTAATACTCCTTACTAACCAAATGAAGTTCCAGGTAGATATTGATGTTAAATGGAACACCAACAACCTTTCTGGATAAAAGTTAGTTAAGAGCCAGTAAGTAACGATAGACATTGTAAACACTTGTAATATGGTGTTTGCAATGCTTATCGTTACTTACAAACATTAACCTCGTACCTGGAAAACATTCAGTTTTTGTTTTATTATTACACTTTCTTTTTTTCTTCATAAAAAAACCCCCGCCCCCTTGCTGGAACAAAAGGACAAATGGCTGGGGAAATGATGAAAATGGCTGTGTACTACGTGCCTTCAAAACATACCAAGGCATCAAACTGTATACAGAAAAAAATTTGTTTTGCCTCACATCACTTTCAATTATAGTTATCTTGAGTGTTAAAAGTAACATTAGTAACACATTTTCAAGAAGAAGTGTGATTTTTCTAGCTGATCGTGTCACTTGAGAGCTGCTCACCTTTGGCTGAGACAAAATAAGCTATTTGGGGAATAGAGCCTACAAACAGCTCAAATGTTCAGTGTTGGAAAAGCTATGATAAGGACTTCATAGGACGCTTTGAGAAAGATTTGAAAATACAATGATTGATATTAATAGGATATTATTAATATTAAAATCCATTAATGCAATTCATTTGCAACAGTCCTGCAATTAGTTATTCTCTGGGACCTGGCTCAATAGATTTTCCATTCTAAATTATACAGGTTACTCAGATCATTGTAGGATTCCAAAATGTGTGTTAACAGATAGCATATGCTGATACATAAAGTTATTCCAAGTTATATCTAGTAGAGGTTAGACTCTTCATGAAATGAAATAGTGATTCTCTTTATATTTCAGAATCTGCCTATCATTAGAAATGACATTCCATTCAAAACTTGGCATCAGGATATCTCTAAATTTTTATGGAATAGTAAAAGACCTAGAGTAAGGTTGAAGATAATTCAAGATAAAGTTGAGAGAGGAGGACAGGCTATGCCTAACTTGAAACTTTATTTTGAAGCTTGTTGTTTTGTTTGGCTAACGGACTGGTTTAGTTTAAAAAATAAGGAACTATTATCTTTGGACGGGGGGTGGTTAAGATTCGGGTTCCATGCTTACTTATTTCACGACAAAGTCAAAGTCCATAAAGATTTTGAAAACCATTTCATCCATAAAGCTCTACTTCACGTCTGGAATAAGTATAAAGAGATTCTATGTAGAAATATCCCGTTATGGGCCTCCATAAACAAAGCTTTTTTTTAGATGGGAAAGATTGGATAATGATAGGTGGATAACTTATGGCAAACTAATCAAAACTGCTAAGGTAATGTTGAATTTAAGATGAGGGAGGAATTAATGATGGAAGGTTACAATTGTGGATGGTTCCTTTACAGACAACTTAAATAAAGGTTCATGACTAAAGACAGAAGCAGTAAAGGCATTGGACAGTCTGTAAAAGAGCTGGAAAAGAGAAGGAGATAACCAACCAAAGATATCTCAATTTTATGATCTATTGTTAAAATTTGACCAAGAGGATGAGGCTATTAAAGTGAACATGGTAAAGTGGGCCATCGATTTAAAGCAAATTATACCACTGGAGCAGTGGGAGAAAGACTGGTCCTACCATATTAAATATTCCTTCAGTTACGATTTAAAAGAAAATTTCCAGAAGATGTAACATCGCTGGTATCTGACACCTGTGAAATTAGCAAGGATGCAGAAAGATATTAGCAAAAAAATGTTGGAAGTGTCATAAAAAAGATGGCACCTTCATTCATATGTGGTGGCATTGTAAATTTGCCAAAAAAATTCTGGAATAACATACCCAAATAGTGCCACTTAATGAACGTATGGACCCCAAACTTTATCTGTTAGGCATGGTGGACAATAGAAAAGTAGAAAAAAAGTATAAGATCCTTTATTACATAACAACAACTGCAAGAATAGTTTATGCAGAAAAATGGAAAAGTAGTATTTGTCCTGACATGAAGGACTGGCTGTATAAGTTGATGGAATGCGAAAGTTTTGGGATGAACAGAAAATGGCCTGGGAGCCTCTGATAAACTTTTTGCAGAAAAGTGTATACAGTGATCTATCTGAGAGGTTACTAGAATAATTTTGGAATTTTTTTTTTATTTCTTTTTTGTTGTAGTAAGATGATAACAACAACCTTGGAAGAGGATAGATCCTTAATTAGGAATATTTGAACAATGTTGTGCATGGCCTCTCCTGCATTAAGTAGTAATAAGATGGGCATGATAAATAAGCTTGTTTGAGTATAGCTTTGAGGTTGATATTGAAGCCTGTAATGTGATACCTAGTCGAAGCTCTGGAAGTTATTATTATTTGTTTTGTTTGTTCATTGTTGTAGTGTTGGGGAGGTATAGGTAATTGGGGGGGATAAATTGGGGGAGGGTTTAAAAAAAGAAAATAATAATATCAAAAAAAATGAAAGAGTGAGAAATATGGGACAAGGTTAACCCAACAGTATAAACTATTTTTTAAGTCTCATCTGTGGCTAGCTCAATAAAATCAAAGAAGTGACCTATTATCAAGTATGCCACACATCACAGAATTAGAGCTTTCACACATGGATGTTGTTCACTTTCTCATTATGTGTTTATTGTTGCCCAGTCCAAATATAATAAGAAATCACATTTTTCTGCCATATGAATGAGCTGTTTGAGTCTTGGGTTCATGCACTTCCCCTCCCTTTTCTCACCTATGAAAGGCAACTGGAACCTTCTGCTACCATTTTAAACTTACCACAGTTCCCTATAACTGGTATAAAAAACATGGTCACCATTTTCTATGTAACTGCTGGTTCATTCCTCCAAACTGTGACCTCACTATGCCACTTTTCAAGAGTTTGCTCAACTAGCTGCCTAGCAGTAAGTTCAGCCATGAAAAGCAGTATATCTGAGGGAGATGTGAGGCAATGTGAAGGTTAAATCTATCATAGCTAATTCATAAATGTAATTTGCCACTCAATGGAGTGATCCTGTAACAGATATACGATTACCAGTGGCCCATGGTCTGAAGCAAGGGAAAGTATACCTCATTTCACAGTGGTGCAGCGAATTGCACCCTCCTCCATGTACACATCTCTGGACATAAAGTTTTGTCTATATATGCTCCACTCTTCAAAAGGTGCCAACATAAGTGATTTGTGTGTGTGTGTGGTTTACATCCATATGAAAAATTATTGACAGCTGTGGGTGAGGGAACAGTGATTCCCCATTGTAAATCACAACTACCTGGGCCATTCTTGCCTGATCAGTTTAAAAATCACCTGGCGGTATATCTGACATATTAAGCAATCATTTCTTAAAACAATCATAATCACATCATAGCATTGCAGGTAGATAAATGTTTATAACAGAATTAAAATGCTTTTACAAAGTAAATTTCCATTTGTATCTATTTAAATTACACATCACAGAAGATATAAACCCATAAAGATTTGCATATATGTACACAGGAGAGTAGGAAGTCTACTGTTACATCCACATTAGAAAAACTGTATTAATTATAATTCTTTAAAAAAAACCTATTTCAACAAAAATAGTCTAGAGATATCTTAATATATGTTTGTTCTCCAAAAGAGTTAAAATATGGATATACACATTTTATTAATAAGGAACAAAACAGGAAAGGGAGAAAAAGTGTTATTTCATATATAGACTGTGACAGTTTCTAATTATTGATGCATCACTAAGCAAAGCTTTGCTAACAGCCAAATGAGTTATTGCACTTACAAAATGAGGGCATGTGGCATATCTGATTAGTTTTACTTGTATGTTATGATATTATATAATTCTAGGAGACTGATGTCTCTCTATCTTAGGGAAGGGGCATGTGCTACTTAGAAAAAATAGTGGCATTAAAAGCCATATTGTTTTCCATCCAATTATCTTTTGAATTCTGCAAACAAATGAAAAGATGCTGAATGTTCAAATTAAGGTGCTATCTATCATCATCATAATTAATTGTAAGCAAAATTCCCCTAGCACTTCACTGACATAAACCATAAAAGGAATAACATATTTCTAGCAAATGAAGAGAACTATAAGAAATTTGCTGTTGTTATTGTAGTCAAGCAAACTTTTTTTTTTACATGTTAAACATTGTGTTCTATTTGCTAGTGATGTTGAAGGGATGTCATCTGCTCCAAAGGGCTATTGGCTATTCTGCTTACAGAAACAGAACAGCCAAGGGCCCACTCAACCAACACAAAAGCCAGACCACTCATCACAAATATGGTAAAACATACAGGACGTCCAGTGGAACATCTCTGGTTATATTCCCAGCAATTCCTCCTCCATGGTTGTGGGAGATGTTGATCCTTCATTTGCTCACATTAGATCTGTCTTTGATATGTGGACCTATCATGACCAGCCAAAGCTTGAGGAGGGGTCCCACACATGAGAGACCCCTTTACAGAATGTCATGTGCCTCAATCAGGAGATAGATTGGCCTGACCATGTGTTAGTGTGACTAGCTAGGTTAAACAAAGGGCCTTTGCAGACTTCTAGAAATAGTGCAAATTGAGTCCACTTTAACTGCCCTGGCTCAGTGCTAGGGAATCATGGGAACTGTATTTTTTTTTCTGAGACACTGACCCTTCTCTGTCAGAGAGCTCTGGTGCCACAATAAACTACAGTTCCCATGATTCCCTAGCACTGAGTCAGGGCAGTTAAAGGGGACTCAAACTGCACTATTTCTAGCAGTCTGCAAAGGACCTAAGAGGGACAGTTTCCTCTCTAGTCTTATCACAAGAGCTGGTAACTGTTGTTTGCTGCACCCCTGAGATTAGCCTTTAGTTGGCCCTTGAGGCACACACATCATTTTCTTGTAAGAGCAAAGGAATACATTTTAGATTGGTATTGAGTAGATGTTTCCTTCCTTTCTTCTGAAACCGAAGGCTGATGGGGCACCTTAATGAGAAGGACAACAACAACAAAAGGATACAAATTAGGTCAAGCTCTTCTTCAGTAACTGTCAGGCAGGTTAAACTATGTTCAGTAGGTGATCCAGAGAAAATAATGTAACTTGCCTGGTGGTTACTGAAGAAGAGCTTGACCTAAGTTGTATCTTTTTTTGTTTTTTGGTCCTTCTCGCTAAGGTGCCCCATTGAGCTAGAATTTTTATATGACCTGTGGTAAAGGGTAAAACTTAGGGGCATATAACAAAGAATGTAAGGGATGAAGCAGAGGAATACAATGGCAAAGTGCTTACAAAATTCCAGCAGACATACCATATTTTCCGGCATATAAGACGACTTTTCAGCCCTGGAAAAGGGTCTCAAAAGTTAGGGGGTCGTCTTATACGCCGGGTAGAAAAGGAGGAGGAGGAGG
>JAIPUX010001880.1:49633408-49650686 GCA_020142125.1 Phrynosoma platyrhinos | reverse complement strand
GTGCCCAAAGTACAACAGCCTCAGTTTTGTCATCTTGGCTTCCAGGGATATCTCTGGCTTGTTCTGCTCTAGGACTCATTCGTTTGTCTTTTTGGCTGTCCCCATGGATCCTCAGCACTCTTCTACAGCCCACATCTCAAATGCATTGATTTCCTATCCCACTTTCTTCACTGTCCAGCTCTCACATCCATACATGGTAATATGGAATACAATGGCTTGTACGATTCTCACTTTTGTATTTAGCTGTATATCTTTGCATTTTAGAATCTTTTCTAGTTCTTTCATAGCCACTCTTCCCATTCTTAATCTTCTGATTTCCTGGCTACAGTCACCATTTCCATCAATGTTTGATCCCAAGTATGAGAACTCTTTTACCACTTCTATTTCTTTATTGTTGAATTTGTCAAGATTTCCCGTTGTCATTATTTTTGTTTTCTTTATGTTCAGCAATAGGCCTACCTTTGCACTTTCTTCCTTGATCTTTCTTAGTAATTGTTCCTACAGTAGTAAAATTATGGATAGTACGATTGTTTAAAAAATATTAATCAATCACATTTAAAATATTAATTTAAAACAGTTTTTAAAGACAGTTAAAATGTAACAATGATTATGAATAAAAATGCCTCCACAAATATAGGACACCTTAATTAAAAGACCTTCTGCAACAGACAGTCAACACTGAAAGGCTTAGTTAAACAGAAAGTCTTCACTTGCACTATTTCTGGCAGTCTGCAACCCCCCTATGATAACTGAAAAGAGACAGTGTAGTGAAGCTGTTTGAGTGTTGGACTAGTGTTCCAGCTTGGCCATAACACCCACTGGGTGAACTTGGGCAAGTCACACTTTCTCAGCTTGGCAACGACAAACCCCCTCCCAACAAATCTCACCAAGAAAACCCCACGATAGGTTCGCCTTAGGGTCACCATAAGCCAGAAATAATTCTAAGGCATGCAACACATGCACACACAATGAAGCTATGTTGGAAGCATGGAGGGGGAGTCATGGAAGCTGGAAGCCTGCTGGCATGACGGGTGGAGAGGGAGAGAGAACAATAGATTCTTTCCTGATATGCCAAATTCAATGAATTGAGGTTCCCTCTGATCTGACATAGGAGCGCACAGCTGAAGAGGCAAGGCTTTGCTGGATCATAGTGAGAGTGCTGGCTGGTTTGACCACAGGGTACATGAGTGCAAGAAAGTAACAAAACAAGGTGTCTACACTAGCATCTTTTAGAATAGCTGCTCTCTTAAGTGGCAAAAGGCATCTGTGATAGCATCCTATTCATCGCCTGCATGTTTTGCATGCTTTCAGCAAACTTTGTTTTGTGATTGGTTGATGAAATGTAAACACTGGCTTAATTTGTAAGCCTGATTTTTGAGGCATGTACATCTGAGCAAATTTCATTGTGGGCAGACAAATGAATTTATCTTAAGTAACAGACATTTATGAGAGCCAGTGTGGCGAAATGGTTTGGGCATTGGACTACAACTCTTGTGGTCAGGGTTCGAATCCAAGCTCAGCCATGGAATTCCACTGAGTGACCTTGGGCAAGTCACAGTGTCTAAGCCTCAGAGGAAGGGAATGACAAACCTTCTCTGAACAAATCCTGCTAAGAAAATCCCATGATAGGTTTGCCTTAGGGTCACCATAAGTTGGAAACAATATCAAGGTACACAACAAACAACAACATCAGACATTTTCCTTTACTGTCTAACTGGATCCCAAGGCTTCCAATGTCAATAAATTGGGAATGGGTTTAAAAAATGGGGATGCAATGTGCATGCAGCAGCATCTTAAGAGAGGGCAAAAAGGTTGCGGGCAGTACAAAGGTACACAAAGCAGAACACAAAAGAACCAGACTGAGGAAGAACCATGGAATGGCAAAAGCAGCATCGACCCCAAGATACTTGATAGGTTAATAATAATAATAATAATAATAATAATAATAATAATAATAATAATTCTATCCCGCCCCTCTGATGAGCAACTTAACAAAGAGGGATACCTAATTACCACTTAACAAAGAGAGATACCTAAATATAGGTGGGTATAATTACCAACTGATAATTTACACAAAAGCTCAATGCTTTGGACGGCTAATTAAAGGACTGTAACGTGATTATTAAAGACAACACATTACCAAAGCCACAAACAAGTATTGATCCAGAGTAATTAGATAACAATATTTTCCAAAGTATTGACAAAACTTTGTTAAGGCTGGATTTAAGAATAAGGAATAAAGAGCAAAAGGAAAAGCTAATGTGAAGTACAAGAGTAAAGTCAGTGGTACTAACCATTATGGCAGTAAAGAAGAACACAAGATTGAGAAAACAAGGAGAATTCTGTGCCTACTTACCTAGGTGTCAGCCCTAGGCATTATACTCAGTTGTTTTTTTAAAGATGAAAACATCTTAAAAGCTCCATCATTGTGTGTCAAAACATTAATGGAAAGATGTAATTTTTGGACAACAAGCAGTAATAGGATTCATGTAGACTATGGGGGCAAAGATGCATCTCTGCTTCCCAAATTGTCTGATATCATCAGCTTTCTTAAAAACCTGTCAGTTCTACAAATTTCTACATTCCAAAGGGGGTTATTTTTCTGCCATTACACTTTTTTGTGCTGCATATTGCTCATGTTACATTTCTAGCAGGAAAGCAGTCTACATGGGACAATAACTTGACATTTACAAAAATTGCCTTTCATTCACTCGACTCTAGCATCTAAGTGCTTCTGAGCAAGTAAATAACAGAAATTGTGTTAATGACTTATTTCAATAGCAATGATTCCAAGTAACTGCTTGCATTTTAGCTACAGAAAACTGCTATATTGCTTATTTTAAAATGTTACCAAAATGCTAATGTAAAAAACACATTGCCAACTTCAAACTGGAAAATGGCTTTATAGAAAACCGAACCCCCTCCAACAAACAAAACTGCTGCCTGTGTACAGGCGTCCCTCCGGATTTGCTGACTTCCCATTCGCAGTTTTGAATTTCCACGGACGGGAAGCCAGGAGGGACAAAATGGCATGCATGTGCGGAGCCACGTGCAGAGCCACGCGGCCATTAAAGACAATGGGGATCCAATATTTGTTTGTTTGTTTTTCCAATTCGTGGGGGGGGGGGTCCGGAACAGATCCCTCATGAATTGGAAAGGACTGTATATCATCGTATATTATTCTTTCCAAAGCTTGAGGGCAATTAATCCCTTCTCCATGTATACATTATCTCTTTGAATACAAGAAGTCTTGTTTATTTTTATTAAAATACAAACACTTTGTGTCTAGTGCTTTTAGCATACAGTCAATAGTTTATGTATGCTGTAAATGTTTCAACAGATGCTAGACTAATTCCAGAAACTAAACAATACACAATACAACAAAAACTCAAAAGGCAGTAAGATTTGAGAGCCAGAATAATTTAAAATTAAAAAACGTAAACAGCCATCAAGTTTGGCAACTGAAATATAGCCTTCTTCATTCAGCTACTGATCCTACTCTTTGAATTCACTCACACCCTTCCCCTGTGAGTCTTTTGTGTTGCACTGTTAGCAATCATCTGTCTTCCCTGTTGGGTAGAAGGAATTGTGGCATTAGAAAAGGAGAAGCACACGTAGAGAAAGTTACAAGAGAAATTGCCAGGCTGAGGTTCTCACGAAAGCCTCAGGAGAACAACCAAGAGACCAGAGATCAAGCAGAAAGTTATAAACTAACCAGATTAAAACCAGAAAGGCAATGTGAATCCAAACTATGCAAAGCAGGAAGCTGCCAAAGCAGTCAAGCAAAACAATTTCCTTCTATGCAGAGTTCAATCTGATTACAAAAACAAAAAAACAAAATTGGGCATCAGCTACTGGTATCCATGCACAATGCTGATAATTATTGTCTGCCTGGAAGCAAATCTGGTTGCCTTTGCAACAAGGCTCTGCATTCAGAAATGTCAGTGGACACAAACACTTCCACACACACACACACATAGCAACGTCTTATCTAAAACTATTTAGCATGGATGTTCAACTTGGATGACAACAGGGACTGCTAAGGTCAAAAGCATATTGTTGCTATTATTACTACAAGATAGATCATACAGTTCTAAAGGAGCAGCTACAATACAATCAAGGTTTCAAATATGAAAGCCCTATTCAGAGCAACATATGATCAGCTACTAACAGTCAGACAGTGCCACTGTAATACAGGCTGAGTCTCCCTTATCCAAAATGCATGGCAGCAGAAGTGTTTTGGATTTTGGAATATTTGCACATACATAATGAGATATCTTGGAGATGAGACGGAAGTCTAAACATGAAATTCATTTATGTTTCATATGTACCTTATACACATAGCCAAATACATCTGAGGAAGCAGACTGAAGTCTATGAAAACTCATGCTTCTTTATTTTTTTCAGTTAGTCTCAAAGGTGCTAGAAGAACTTTCTACATATTGATTCCACAGACTAACACGGCTATATCTTTGAATTTTACCACATAACCTGGAAGTAATTTTATACACAATATTTTTTAATAATTGTGTGCATGAAACAAAGTTGTGCATGAAACAAAGAAAAGGTGTCACTCAGCTACCCACATGGATAATTTTGGATTTTGGAATGTTTCAGATTTCAGGATCCCAGATAAGGGAGACCCAACTTGTATACAAAAGCATGCTCCCACAAAAGGCAAATAAAATTTTCTGTATTCTGTCCTGAAAAAAAATCTTATGCCCTCCCACACAATTTCCAACTATTATGATCAATGTTTTCATACTCGCCAACTATCCCAAATTGACAGGGACAGTCTTGATTACTGTATGTACTCATTTATAAATAAAAAAATTGACTTGAAAAACCTGGGTCTATCTATATATAGGTCAATATATAGGTCAATGCAATAATACAGTAATAATGCTCGGGGGGTGGCTCTACAGAATTTTTCTGACATGGCAAACTGCTGTGGTCTCTACTAGTTTATCTGTTTTTCCTCATTAGTAACTTTTGCCATCTTAATCACATTCTGTTGTTGCTTGGCCAAACGTCCCAGTTTTCATTTGTAAAATGCTGGAAAGTATCTGGTTTTTTTTTCCCCACTGAACTAGGAATTACAGACGCCACAGTATTTTCAAGTGAATTGTTATTAGGGTATAAATCCTGACTTGGTTCATCTTTGTGTGATAAATAAGAAAAACCAAGACAGCAAAGGAGGGGAGTTGTGAGTCCCAGAGAGATTTTGCACATTTTCAGTACTGATTTTTCTGTATTTATATACATGTGTAAACTGTAAAACTGTAATAAACATTGCCTTGTTGCATGAAGTATTAGCACTGCATGAGTTGTTTGCATCTTTTTGATCAATCACTTTATCCTGATTGTCACAACAAGGTTGTGAGTTCAATACCAGCCAGGGGCTCAAGGTCAACTCAGCCCTGCATCCTTGCATCCAAGGTAATTAAAATGAGTACCCAGCTTGTTGGGGGCAATTAGCTTACACATTGTAAACCGCTTAGGGAGTTGTTGTTGTTGTTGGTTGTTGTTGTTATTATTATCCTACCTCTCTGCACTGATAAGCAGTATAGAAATGTACTTGCTATTGATATTACTTTTTTGCTTGCTGTGTATGTTCATTTGGCTGCAAAAACGGAAGAGATGTTAGTTTTTGTGCAAACTGCAAAAATATTACTGTGATTGGATGCAAAAAAATATACTTGCTCCTGTGATGGAAGCAAGAATTTTCTGGACTGTGGTTAGCAGGTTTTACCACATAGTTCTTCCTCATTGTAGCCGGATCTTTGTCATGCCATAGTAGACTGATTCCACCATCTGCTACTCTGTTACAGTTAGGGTTGCCAGATCTCAGTTTTGGCCCTGGCTTTCCAGTTTTCATGGGCCATCCCCAGACAAGAGAGCAGGGTGCAAAATCTCCAATTATGGCGGACTCACCTCCAGGCAAGAGGAAAGCACTGTGTCCAAACCTCCAGCTCACCCAGTAGAGCAGCAGCTTGCAAGAACTTGCAAGGCTTAATTTATTGGCTGTTTCAACAGACACTCTGGAGGGTGGGGTATGTATTTAGTTAGTTAGCTTCCTCCTTTCCTCCTGGTTGCTTTGGTGCCAGGACTCACCACTTTGTTCTACATACACGTTCAGGCTAAAAGCAAGAATTCTAGATTACAGGTTCCTTATCCCATCTCCCAAAGTAGGCGAGAAATAATAATCCCTTCATTTAATTTTAAGATCTCTAGCTAGCTATATAGCTATTGCTGTAGGTATTTGAATGACAAGCTATGAATAAGGATATAAAGCATAAAAATATAAACCGGCTTACCTGAGCTGGCTTAAAATTAGAAGCAGGTGGCATCCTGGTATTATCAGTTGCATTTAGCCCGGCTCCATTGCCACTCGAAGGGGTGCTCCTCATGAATCTTTTCAAAGGCAGGAATTTTCCAGCTTGAAAAAATGGCCGCTGGAGCACCCCTCTGAGCAGCGATGGAGCTGGCTGCTCCTAGGCGGCAATTTTGGCAGCTAAATGCATCTGATAATATTAGGATGCCACCCGCTTCTACTTTTAAGCTGGCTCAGGTAAACTGGTTTATATCCTTGTGCGATAATCTTATAACTAAGGGATGGTTCTTAATAAATAATACTTAATGACATCATAGATATAAGTTATAATAGTTTATAACTTAATTACAGTTATATTCTTTCTTGGTGTAATCTACATCACAGGTCTGTTGCAAAGATACAGTGTGAAGGATAAGAGCCACACAACCTTGAACTCACTGAATGGTGAGGTATTAGTATGACAAGTACACAAATAATGAAAACCATTTATAACCAGTTGCTGCAATTCAGTTAATTCAACTGTGCAACAAGCTTCAAGCAAGCTTCAGGTTCATACAGAGTGATGACCAGATCCCAACCTCAGTTCTGACTGGAGGAAAAAAAACACCTCTGCTAAAAGATTTACATGTTCCTGCAATCTTTTGAGCTCTTCAAATGCGAGGCAGGCAAAATCAACATGTCAAGGTTAGTGACAGCCAAACTGAAGCCTATGAAACAGCAGAATGTAACAGGTTCCTCAGTATTATAGTAAAGTGACACTTCCCACCACCCAACAATACTCATATTAAAGGGGAAATAGTACTGAAGAAAATGGTTGTCAGTGGTTTCTGTGTCAAGGGTGTAATGAATCCACTCTGAGCTTTATTCCAGACTTTGGACACATCCACATTGGAGAAATAATCCACTTTGACACCACTTTACCTGCCATAGCTGAGAACTATGGAATTCTGAAAATTGTGATTTTATGAGACATTTAGCCTTCTGTGTCAAGGAGCTCTGGTGTCACAACAAACTACTGTTCCCAGAACTCCATAGCACTGATGTCAAACTGGATTATTTCTGCTGTGAAGATGCAGCCTTTAAAGCCCCTATCTCCAAAATAGGTTCAGGCCCTTTAATAACACCTTTAAAATGTAGGATAAAACCCACAGCAGATATATTGCACCCTTGACATGAAAGCCAGAAGCCATTGCTGCTTATACCAAATCAGACCCTTGGTTTGTCAACCTCTGTTCTATGAACCACTGGCTGCTAGTGTCTCTCCAATTCCAACCTACTTGAAGATAGATACAATTATGGTATAGTGATCTGAATGTTGAACTAGGACTTCAGGAGGTGAGGGTACAGATCCTCACTTAGCCACTGAAATCCACTGGGTGACCTTGGGCAAGTCACATCCACTCAGACTTAGAGAAAGTCCATGGCAATCCTCCGCTGAGAGCACTTTCACACTGCACAATCATAGCACTATCATTCAACTTTAACTGCCCTGACAACATACTATGGAATCTTAAGATTTGAAGTTTGGAGAGTACTTAGAATTCTCAGCCAGAGAACTTGAGTGTCTCATCAAACTACAAATCCCAGGACTCAACAGGATGTAGCAGTGACAGTTCAAGTCAAACCACGGTGCTATAAATGTGTGTTGTAAAATGGCCCTGAATAAATCTTTACAAGAAAACCCTAAAATAGGGTCACTAATAAGTCAGAGTCAACTTGAAGGCACACACCAACAACCTATAGATGCCAGGCTTTGAACCAGAGGCCTTTTCTATGCAAAGCATGCAGTCTTCACTGAGCTACAGCCCATAGGCTGGAGGGTTCTGGCTCACTTGCCTAGCATAATGCACTAAAGCAACCCCTTAAGACTGTGTGATGGAACTTAAAATAGCACCAAGATGTTATTTGGATAATACATTTATACAACATCAATCTACTTACCACAGCTCATATCTAATCTATTTGCAAACCCCAAAACCTTTTAATTATCTGTTGCTTTCTAAAACATTAATTTGGATCATGAGCTTTCATCACCAACTGAACTCTGTTATTGGGTTTTTTTTTATTTGTCATGCATTCACAATTCAAATAAAAGATATAAATGTGTGTTTTGCTAGTGAAGAGTGTGGAATTCTTTATGCTTCAATAAAAATTCTTATGTTCTGTATCTCCAGAATTGTTTTTTTTTTATTTTTAGAAGGCATATAATGCCACGATAATGCTACTATTAAAAGCTATGTTTTGTCTGTGTGCCAATTCAGTGACATTATAATTGCTAAAATAAATGTTTGATAATGAAAAATGTATGCACATCTCCATTGCAGACTCCGCCAATCCAAGATGCCACCAACTGTTATCACACAATACCACACTTCAATCACAGCTAAGGTTTACACATAGAAGCAATATCAAGAAATATGTAAATTCCTTTATTTTCAGAGGGCAGGTGGCTCTATCATCAAACCCTATACTTGTGATGTGCAAATTCACCTCACCACTATCACAACATGACAATCCACTGGGCAGAGCAGACAGAAGAAATTTCGGTTCCTAGAACAAAGATAGCTATAGCTACCTCTCACTCACCAAATTCAAGGTACATGCTGCCTAAAGCCACTTAATTTATTTTGGCCCAGAAGACAAAAACTCTCACATGCATCTCTCCCTGTCCCTGGCACTAAAAAAAGGCTAACCAATTAAAAAGGTAGCAATTTACTGTCTGTTCATAACCAATATATGTTGTCTGAGGCAGCTACCTCACTGTCTAATGGTAGCGCCTGCCACTGGACATTACATCTGTTGCAGAGAAACATGAAGATATAAGGTGCTCTTGGAGAAGATATTTTAGTTTTCATTTAACATCATAAGCTGCTCATGATCACCTGGAGGACCTTCTTGACCCCATGAATGGAAATTCCTTCTCCAGATCAAAACAAAGGATTTTCAATAGCCAATAGGGCAAATAAAGTGTAGAAAAACAACAATCTACTCCTATTTAATAGCTGTTATCTTCATGACTGGGGCTAAATAGTAGTGAACCCTGCAGCAAGCAATAAGTGCCTACAATGGTTTAAACCAGCACAATCTCTGATAAAGCAGCAAGACAATGTCAGGCATACAATGGCAGGTGCCTATGTTTATAACATACTGCAACTGGAATCACACAAGACTGGGCAAGATACCAACCAGAGTTTGCAGACAACTGCAGTTTGAGGTGATCTAGATTCAGCATACCCACGCTCAAGTGAAAGCCTATCTGGAAATTTCTTGTTGGCATTGTTTCTGCAAATACACTTACTTTGTTTCATTAGGGGAATCGTCAACAAGATTGCTGGGCTGCTGGCAAACGACAGTGAAAATAAATGCATCAGAATAAAATGAGTTTTCACATCCACAGCCCCCCTAATGCTATACATGGATGACAATAGAAACAGGGACAAAAGGGGAACTCAGGGGCATCCCCAGCCATCTCTGAATGACACTATGAGTCAATATTTAGAACAAAATGAATAAGTCAGACCACCTCTCTGCAATTCCTAAATATACACTTCACCACCTTCCAAAATGGAATGTGCTTATTCAAATGCAAAACTATATTTTAAAGGGTATCAGGATTTTTTTTAAAAAAAGAAGTAGGGTGTGAGTCTTCGACAGCCTAAGAAGTTCTCTTATGCCGATTAACCCAGTATTTGCTACAACAGGTTTAAAGAAAGAGTGGAGTTTGGGCCAAGTGTGGCTTTGGACCTCACTTTTGCAGCCCTGACACCTCCATTTAAAAAATAATGTTACGATGTTTACCTAATTTTTGACCAAAAAGCCACTCCAGTCATGTAAAAATGTATGCCTACAACAACAAACCATCCACAAGACTTGCCAATACCACCTCCTTCTGCTCTATCCTGCCAAAATGGAAATAATTGGTCACCACTTCCAATCACCATTTTGGATGGACTACTGTCAACAGAGAAGGCTTTTTGGTGACTATGAGGGAGAGGTGGCTTGGGGTATAGGTCAGAGAGGGAAACTGCCAATGACTCATGCAGAATTATCCACCTCATTCTACACACTGGAAGTAGTTTTCAGGGTGTCAGGGAAAAAAATATTTTCCCACTTGTACCTGGACATGCTGAGATCTGAACCTACAACTTTCTGCATCCATAAGCCAAAAACAACATGCCTAGGACAAGGCTCCACTGCTGCATTAGGATAGCTACTACCACTGGTATGTTGGCCTACCATCCATTAAAGCTTCTACAGATGTAAATACAAATTGTCCCTTCCCACCAACCTGAAGGATGTCTGCATGGCCTGAGATGGGCCATTCTCACATTCTAGACTCCAGATGTAATAGTAAAATATTTTTAAAGGCAGTAGTTATATGATTCTGCCATTTTTCCAGCTTGCATGATTGCATCTACAACAACCACACACTATATTTCATACACATACACAGACAGGCACACATATGAGTATGAGAGCTGTAGGACAAAAGCCTACATGTGAGTATGAAAACCTAATCTCATACATTATTAAAGAAAAATATGCAAAAGAGGAGTGGGCAATTCTTTTTCATCAGTACATTGTTCATTCCTCAATCATTCCTATGGGTGAAGGTTTCCTAAATTGCATCTAATCCAAAAATTTAGGAAAAAAAATCTTTTGAGCACAGTAAGGAAAAACTGTACGAAAAGCACACATAACCAGTCTTTTGCAAGAACCATCATCTGATCTAAATTATATTTACATATATTCCCAACAACTGAAAATAGTATGCTTAATGTAGAAAGTAAACAGTGAGCAGAAGATGAGATATAACCCCTACCTTTAGTGAGTTTTATAAGTACAGCACCAGAATATAAAATCTGAGAGTACAGTATCAATTCTAGTATCCCAGTTATCCAGGCATAGTAGAACCAGTTCGGTAAATTAACACTGAAGAAGTATTATCAAGAGGTATTTACTACCATTCAAGAGATATCAACTGTTGTTCAATACTTCCAACATGTCAGACTAGTTTCTCATATTCACTGTGGAGTTTATCACACAGGGGAAAATTTGAAGTATATATGGTGATTAACCTGTGATAATCCCACGATTGTGCTAATGGTTTTCACACAACGTCATGTTCAAAGTGATAGTACCCTGTGAATAATTTGTTATTATCACACAATTCCATTAATGGTTTTCACACAATATCGAGGTGAAACGTGATTAAAGTGCCATTAACCCATGAATAACCAGGCAAGAAACAGCAGCAAATCACTCATGGGATTTTCCTGTGAATGACTTTTTGCTGTTTATTGCCTGGTTATCCCCTGGTTATTCACAGGATAATGGCTCTTCTGCTAATCTCATTTTAATCGCGTTTTAATGTCAATTGCACAATTTTCTCGGGTTAATCACTGTTTAAAGTCCCAATTTCCCCCCATGTGATAAACTCCTACATCACTTAATCTAGTGCAACGCCTATGTACTTTCCCCAAAACTGACCTGAAATACATGGGAACACCGCAGGGAAAAATACAGAAGAAATCTAGCCACATAAATAAATATCTCATAATTACAAGCACAGCCATAGGTCATTACAGAGTCTTAAACCAACCAAGATCCTAATTTGTCAGAAGAAAAGTATCTGAAGAAGAAAGATCTCAAAACACAGTACCTACTCTGAACTACAACTTCCAGTAAGATCCCTAGGTCTCTGGTTGTACTGGCTGAGGACTTCTGAGAATTGTAATCCAAAAAGTAACTTTTATGAGTTCTGGAAAAAGAAATAAATCAAGAACCAAGGCAGAAAAGGAGCTTACACTCAGAGCAAATTAGTTCTAAAGCACAAATAAAAATTGATCCTAAAAACATTTAAAGGAACATTAAGAGATGAATTTTGCTAAGTTTGCATTGGCACATTCAAATGAAATTGTCATATATTACTTATTTGGAAAAGTTTCAAGAACCCATTTCCTCTCTAGACCATTTATCCTGGCACTCTGTTGCTCTGCTCTGTTTCAGGCCTTTTTATCATGCACAATCTAGCCAAAGAAGCTCACTGTTTTTAACCACAAAATACAGCAACAATACAGCCTGCTAACGTTAGTAGTTGTTGATATAATAGGTGCTATAGCACTGTTTTACAACAGAAATGTGATGTTCTGGATACAGAGTAAATTCCTGATCTGAATTTAATCTGACTCTTAATATTTCTGTTCCACAAGAAATGCAATTTAAGTTTAGAAGCATAAGCAGTACATCCAGTCCCATTCTGAACAGGAAGATCCACAGGGTTTGCTCCATATCATGATATAAAGCAAGGCTTAAGAAAGCAAAGCTGCTAAAATAATAAGAAATTAAAGGTACAATCCTATACTTGCTCATCTGAGAGTCCCAGTGAACTCAATGGGTTTCACTTCTGACTAGGCATGTGCAGCACTGCACTATAATCATGGAGGGGGGAAGTTCTTCTTTCAGTATCAAAAAGACACCATTTTTCACAAACTGAAAAAATGGTACAGAATCATCTCATTTGCCTGCGGTCAAAAAGGGGAATCTGCACAGACAAACAAGTCTTGTCAAATAGTAAATTCTGGAGGCAGGGAATCAGATTGCCACCTACAGGTGTACATAAAGTTGGTCCTCTGTATCCACGGATTTTTTTATCCATGGATTTATCTACGGCTTGAAAATAATCAAAAATAATATAAATTCCAAACACAAACTTTGTTTTTGCCATTTTATATAAGAGACACCATTTTGCTAGGCAACTGTATATAAAGGGGCTTGAGCATCCATGGATTTTGGTATTCACAGGGGGTCCTGGAACCAAACCCCAGTGGGCACGAAGAGCCCACTGTATTTAAGATTCTGCCCCTTTTCCTTTTCACCAGGGACTGATTGCACAAAGTTCTTTTTAAAAAGGGAATACTACAGGGAGTATTTTTTCAAGATCAGAACTACAATATACTCTGTTCACATTCTACATATCCTCTAACAACAGCTATTTACGCACAACAAAGGAAGCATTATTTCCCATAAAAAAAACAGTGACACAGAGTTTATTGGCATACACATATGCACATACATCACTGCTCAGAATCTGATGAATCACAGACTAATTTATGAAAAGGCATTGCATTTGAGCTGATGTCAGTCATGCTTCATGATGTTCTACAAATGCAAGTGATCACCTGATGCTGTAGTCATTGAGTAATGAACAAGCATATACACAGCCCACTCAGTCTGGACTAAAGAGTGTACAGTGGACAAAGCTGAATTCACAATAATACATTTAGAGGACATTCCTCTACATTAATACTCAAAAACAGGACCCACTATGTTCAAAGGGGCTTACATTCAGGATTGCAGCACTGAATAGGATTCTTAAACACACAGTTGAGCTTCTTTCTGATTATGCCCAATTATGCCCTGTGACAACAGGATCCCTAGTCAAGTAAGTCCATGGTGTTTCCTTTGTCAACCAGATTATAATTTCCACTTTTGAAACTCAGAACCAGTCATGTTAACTTGTTTGAACAGAAGAAAATGCATTGTTCTGTCTCTTCATAAAATCATTCTGAAAGAATTCACAACTAGTCCAGCGTTCAATAGAATAATAATAAATCCACTTACCTGATACAATTGGCGCTAGCCTGAATATGTCCGATAACCTGCTGTTAACTGGTTCATAAGGTGACTCTTCAAGCAAGTCATTTCCTAAAGACAATAGAAAGTGTGATTTTTCTTTCATGCTTCATTACCTCCAAAAATCATTAAGATTGCTAGAAGCTCCAACTAATTACCCTCAACAAACATGCCCATTCAACCAACTACTTTTTCATCCTCCCAACTTGGATACAACTTCCTCCCCCTAAGCCCTCATCATCTTGACTCTTTTGCCTCCAGGCTGGGATTCCACAATAGCTTTAGCAAATTTATCTTCTAACTCCTCTTTCTCCCAGACTTGAGGTGTCTTGAGGTGGGAGGCAAACAAACTTCTGATGCTCAACGCTATTGTATTTGATCACCTCCGCATTACTGCTCCATAATAATGAGTGTGGGGCATTAGTTATCCCAAAGCAAGTGGTTTCTTAGTAGTATCCCAAAAAAGTATCTTTGGGACAGAAGTAACTCATTCTTCTCCAACATGAAATGGAGTAAAAGATGTAATCAAGAGATGTGTACGGTAGGGTATGGACAGGGAAAGATCATAAAAGAATTTCCACTACTACAGTATTTTCCAACACTTGTACAAAAGTGACCAATGAAAACTGAATCTAACACTGTAATCTAACAGACATTTACCAAGGACTAAAGCCCACTAAACTGTAAAAAGTAAAATATTCCATTTTAAAAGTGGAGAAAATGCAATATAAATAGGGACTCTCCAGTAATAAGTATAATTTAGTATGAAGGCTACAGCCAGTAAATCCAAAGTCATTAAACTATTCAGTGTTGTCATTGACTAAAGTATTGATTTCAATTAAACACCACAGGTGTGGAATATCTCAGAGCAGATGTTATTGTAAGACACATCAGGATCACAAGGACAACAGAACTGGGCCTTTAATTCCCAACCAAGCAAGAGTCAAATTCCACTGCAATTTTAAATTGTCCGGTTGCATCAAGAATCAATTGACGTTTTGTCAGATTCACTGCTCATACAGAACCATGAACATGCTTTTCTCATCTGGTCCATTAATGTTGCAGGAATTAGAAAAAAAATCCCCCCCCCCAAGTATCTACAGCCTTGAGGTACTCTCTCTCTCTCTCTCTCTCTCTCTCTCTCTCTCACACACACACACACACACACACACACACATATACTGAGTGGAAAAGATAAGGCTCATACACACAGGCCCTCCATAACTTTCCAAATCAGTTAGGAAAGGATAACTTCCAGTTTGACACAGTGGGTATGGAGTGACCCCTTGTGATCCTGTGAAGTTAGATCTTATTAACAAGAGTTTATGAGGAAGGCATAGGGAAGGAAAGAACTTAACCAATTTGTCTTTTGCATCTTGCACTTGCTAATACTCATATCTTTTGACTTCAGTTTACAAAGGTCAGCTGAGTCCCCCTGGAGGAAATCTTTTATTCTGCATTTCCCAACAACAAGCGACTGCAGCAGTGGCAGCAACAGCAACAGCTGCTCCGTCTGGGTAGGAATAAAGGGTCCTTAGTTTGCAACTGCAGAACACAATGCAAGTTACCAGATCAGATCGTGGTAAATCTGACAGACATGGGAGGGTCCCATGCTGATGTGTGTAGGGAAGGGGCAGTGAAACTCTTCTGGATTTTTCCTCCCAGAGGTGGCCACGTACCCTGTAAGCTTTGGTACATGCTCCAGTAAATACGCAGACAGTTTTTCTCCTTCTTCATGCCTCTCTTGCAGCGGCAATTGTAAAGAGATTTCTGCTTCAGAGCCTCCATGGCGCTTTTGCACTCGTCCTTCGCCTCCAGGCCTGTCGCCCGACTGAAGTTGCTCTCTTTGCCGGCTACACACTGTCTCAGCGTCCTGAATTTTGCGCTGCAGCTCTGCTCCCTGAGACACTGGTCACTGGCTTTGACACAGTCGAGACGGTCTCCTCCTCCGCCAAGCAGACCACTCACTTCCCCAGACAGGAAGACCTCTGCATTCAAAGAGAGCACCCCGCAAGAGATAAAGCACATTATTAAGTCCCTCTGATGATGTGGAAACAGGCAGTGCCAACCTAGCAAGACTTTAACACACACACCTCAAAAAGCAAGCATGAACAGTTGCACAAGGGAAATCAAAAGGCAGGGAGGCTGTACTCTTGCCCCTTCGTGTCTATCCCGCAATAATGGAGTCCCTGAAAAAGTGAGCTTCCTATGAGAAAAGCCATCTCTCCTACACACACACACCTTAAAAATTATGGCCAACTGGGAATAATAAAGCCAGGGTTGTTCTCCTCCTGCCTTCATCCCACATCTCCCACCTGCACAGATGAGTCCCTCCAGCCACACTTCCCAGAAGATAATTCAGCACCTGTCTCTCTCGCTCTTCCATTCTTTTAATAATAATAAAAAAAAATCCCCCCAGGACTTTAAAAAAAAAAGGCACTGCAGTGAAGACTAAAAAAGTCCTAGACAACTAAAACCTTCCAAATACCACAGGGCTTAACTTGCATGGCAGATTTATTTCCCTTTTGCCCTGATGCTTTGCGCTTTGAGCACAGCAACAGTGGGTTAAAGGCTGGCTCTCCCTTTTTCACAAAGGCTTTGCTGGGATTTTAAAGCCAGTCAGATGAGAGAAAGGGAGAGCTCTTCCTAGCAATTTGACGTGAATGCTTAACACTTTGATCCTTTTTGGAAGGGCTCTACGTGGGAAGTTTTCTACCTGGGAAAGGGGAAAGTGACAGGTTTGGTTCCACTGGTTTTCTTCCTTCACCCAAAAAAATGTCACTGCAGCAGCCCAAGCCAAGTGTGGTCACCTCTGTTTATTTACAGATGCAGATACTTGTATGCAAACACACAGAGGCACACAAAAACATTATCCAAACAGCTTAGATTTAAGGGACAAATGATTTTTCAGATACATAGCCAGGAAGAGAGAGGAGGAAACCCATTCATTCCTCTTCTATGCAAAGATCTCCCATACTAAAGAGATGGCTGGAAAGTTGCCTTCCCAACTTGCTATAAAACCCAGTGTAACTACCAAAGCAGTTGTAAGCTTTCTACTCAGGAGTAGGTCCTGCAGGGCTCAATGGGACTGTGTGTGTGTGTGTGTATGTGTAGTATGTGTGTTGTTTGCCTTCAAGTCTTTTCCGATGTAAGGCGAACCCATCTTTTGGGTTTTTTCTTGGCAAGATTTGTTCTGGGGAGGTTTGGCCCCCGCCTTCCCCTGAGGCTGAGAGAGCGTGGCTTGCCCAAGGTCACCCAGTGGCAGACCTGGGATTCAAATCCTGGTCTCTATAGAGTCACAGTCCAATA
>JAIPUX010001880.1:49591758-49604115 GCA_020142125.1 Phrynosoma platyrhinos | reverse complement strand
GAAGGCCTAGTCCAAGATCCAAGGCCAAAGCTCATCCTACCAATGGTGTCACATTTCTAGGCAGATGTTCCGGTGATATAATATAGTCTGCACCGCCACTGAGAAGACAGAATCAAAGCTGAGCAGGGCACACACCCATAAGCCCTTCCGTGATCAATACTGAAAGGGAGATGGTGTCCTGGGCGGGCTTATAGCCATGCCCGCCCTCACTGGGCGTGTGTTTTCAACCCTTGCCCGACCTCCCAGCTGCTCCGCCGCAGGAGGAGATGGTTCCCTGGGCGGGCTTTCAGGCCTCCACCCAGCCGTCCTGCATCATCACTGCCGGTGCTGCCGCATCTAGAGGCGCTGCTGGTGGTGGTGTTCTTGGGCAGGTGTTTTCAACCCTTGCCCAGCCTCCCAGCTGTTTTCCGCCGCTGCCGCTGCTGCTCCGCTGCAGGAGGAGATGGTTCCCTGGGTGGGCTTTCAGGCTTCCACCCAGTCATCCTATGGCCTCACTGCCGGTGCTGCCACGTCAAGAGACACTGCTGGAGGCGGTGTTCTTGGGTGGGTGTTTTCAACACTTGCCTGGCCTCCCAGCTGTTTGCCGCCACCGCCGCCACTGCTCCACTGCAGGAGGAGATGGTTCCCTGGGTGGGCTTTCAGGCCTCCACCCAGCCATCCTGCTGCCTCGCTGCTGGTGCTGCCACGTCTAGAGGCGCTGTTGGAGGCAGTGTTCTTAGGTAGGTGTTTTCAACCCTTGCCCGGCCTCCCAGCTGTTTGCTGCCACTGCTGCTCTGCCGCAGGAGGAGATGGTTTCCTGGGCAAGCTTTCAGGCCTCCACCCAGCCATCCTGCGGCCTCGCTGCCAGTGCTGCTGCGTCTAGAGGTGCTGCTGGAGGCGGTGTTCTTGGGCGGGTGTTTTCATCCCTTGCCCGGCCTCCCAGCTGTTCGCTGCCGCCACAGCTCTACCGCAGGAGGAAATGGTTCCCTGGGTGGGCTTTCAGGCCTCCACCCAGCCGTCCTGCGGCCTCGCTGCCGGTGCTGCCATGTCTAGAGGTGCTGCTGGAGGCAGTGTTCTTGGGTGGTTGTTTTCAACCCTTGCCCGGCCTCCCAGCTGTTCACCACTGCCACCGCTCTGCCACAGGAGGAGATGGTTCCCTGGGTAGACTTTCAGGCCTCCACCCAGCCGTCCTGCAGCCTCGCTGCTGGTGCTGCTGCGTCTAGAGGCGCTGCTGGAGGCGGTGTTCTTGGGTGGGTGTTTTCAACCCTTGCCCAGCCTCCCAGCTCTTCGCTGCCGCCACTGCTCTACCACAGGAGAAGATAGTTCCCTGGGCGGGCTTTCAGGTCTCCAGCCATCCTGCGCCCTAGCTGCTGGTGCTGCCGCATCTAGAGGTGATTGTATCACATGGTGATACAATGGGTCGGTCAATCCCTCACTTATTTTTCAGTGTCATATCTTTGCATTTTATTATCTCCTCTGGGTTTTTTTATAGCTGCCCTTCCCAGTCCTAGTCTTCTTCTGATTGCTTGACTGCAATCTCATTTCTGATAAATGATTGTTCCAAGGTATGGGAAATCTTTAACTATTTCACTTTAATAATCTTCTAAACTGAATATATGTAAGTCCTCCATGGCCATTATTTTTGTTTTCTTTAAATTCAACATTAAGCCTGCCTTCACAGTTTCTTCTTTGACTTTCTTTAGTAACTGTTCAAATTTTTTGTTGTTTTCTGCTGGTAGTCTGATGTCATCTGCATATCTCAGTTTGTTGATATTTCCTCCTCCAATCTTCATTCCCCTTCCTCTGTGTCTAATCCTGCTCTGCATATAATACTATTCACCTTGATATGAAAGGTAGGTGGGATTGTGATTTGTGATTCATACCTGAGGCAGCAAAATGTCTTGTGGTATGAATCATCCCAGTTAAAGTTCAGTCCTATACATCTCTACCCAGCAGTGAGCACTACTGTTCTGTTGGACTTATGCCCAAGATCTGGAAAAGCAAATAGAGATGAAGATTTCACACACTCACTTTTGTTTCTTCCAGTTTTGGGATGATAATTTTGATCAATCCACAGTTATGCAAAGCTTTTGTTGTTGGAATAGAGGAGGGTGGGAACCAATGTATAAATAGAGTGAAAATTGGGCACTCCAGTACTACATATGTTTGTCATCAGAGCAATCAAGCAAGACAGAGAATAGTACAACAAACATGAGTTTGTTTTGCAACATGATTCTGTGTTTTCAATATGTCTAGAGGTCCTGATTTAATCATGTTTTGTCATTCCATTTCCATCTTGTCAACCCTGAAAAACAACAATTGTAATTTATTAGCTTCACATTTTACAGTTTCACTTTAAAATATTATGTAACAGACAATAAGCTTTTTATTGTGATTATTCACCATAGCTGCACACTGCTACTAGAGTAATGTCACCTTCTGTGGTATCTTGAATCAATTTACAATATGTGCAAAAGTTTAATCAATAAATACAATTAATATTGCAAATAAATGTCAAAATGATATACTTACTGCTGGATAAACGAGTGCCATTTCACGAGTAAATGTTCTTTGTGGCATCAGTTCAACCCCCTACTTTCATCTACGGTAAGCAGATTAAATGGAATAAAAATTGATGTGCCAGTTTTTAAAGCTACAAATGGCACAAATTTCAAATTATTGATTGCTGACTATGCTTACAGACATCAAACAATGCTTTTGGGGGGGCAGCTGTAATAGCTCACTTCAGTGTAGACATGATCTATTAAATAAAAGTTGAGAATGTGGTGACACCTGACAAATCAATGTCCTTTTAAAATTGTTCAGGTTCTGAATTTTTAAAGTTACAAATACTGCAATTCAATACACATCTACCTAGAAGTCCCAGTGAGTTCAATGGCACTTACTGCCAGATAAATGTGTGCAGAACTTCATTCTAAAGCTTTGCACTTTAAACTTTTGATTCTCAGCTTTGATCCTAAGGTTGACATTTTATGCAACTTTGTTGTTGTTAACTGCCTAACATTAATCTCAACCCATGGCAACCCTATGGAGAAGACATCTCCAACCACCATCACCCCCATCCTCTACTGCTCTGCTCAATTCTTGAAAACTCATATTCATGGTCTCTTTAATAAAATCCATCCATCTAGCATGTGGCCTTTCTACTTCCCTCCATCTTTCCTAACATTATTGATTCATGCCTTCTCATGATGTGTCCAAAGTATGACAGTCTTGGCTTCTAGGGATATTTCTGGCTAGATCTGCTCTAGGACCCATTTGTTCATCCTTTTGGCTATCCATGGGATCCTCAACACTCTTCTCCAGCACCATATCTCAAATGTGTTGATTTTCCTCCTATCTTCTTTCTTTATTCTCCAGCTCTCACATCCATACATGGTAATAGGGAATATGATGGCTTGTATGATTCTGACTTTTGTGATGAGTTGTATGTCTTTTCATTTTAGGATCTTTTCTAGTTCTTTCATAGCTGTCCTCCCTATTCTTAATCTTATTCTGATTTCCTGGCTGCAGCCCCTGTTCCTATCAATGTTTGATCCCAGATATGAGAACTCTTTCACTATTTCTATTTCCTTATTGCCTAGTTTGAATGTGTGTATGTTCTCTGTGGTCATTATTTTTGTTTTCTTTATGTTCAACAGTAAGCCTGTCTTTACACTTTCTTCTTTGATCTTCCTTTATAGTTGTTCCAGGTCTGTGAGGTTCTCTGCTAGTGTTATGCAATTTACCTGGGAGTAAATCCCATTGAGTCCAGTTACATTTCAAACAAAAAAGGCTAGTATTGCTCTTGTAGAAGTCTAGTAGAGCTACACAGAAGTTTAAATTATTTTAAGGCGCTATCTCAGAAGATATTGCTTGATTACACTCAGGGGCTATACAGACCAGCATAATGAGCTGGCCTAGGGGTGGAGTTGGGACATGGTGACTGCATGCCGACTGCCCCAACTCCACCCCCATGTCATCCTCATGCTGCCCTTTCAAACAGATGGTGGGCGGCATCAGGGCACTCCCTTGGTGCAGTGTTTAGACACGCTGTGCCAAAGAGCGCAAAAGAGCCACTGCAGCAGTGGCAAGGGCAGCTTTTTGCCGCTCCAAAAAGGAGCAGCAAAGTGTCAGATTGGGGCAGTGGCATGCGGTTGCCATGGCCCCAATCTGGCATTCCCAGGGGCAGCACAAAGAAATGGGGAAGAGCACAACACAGCAGATGATAAGGAAAAATGAGAGAGCAGTAACAATGAAACAAGAACCCCAAACTAATTGTTACTCCACTGCCCAGATGCTTGTTCAGTTTTGGGGTGAGGGAATCTGTAGAGTTAAAAAGCTGGGCTAACCATACTTTAATTAACACACACACACACACACACACACACACACACATATATATATATTCAAACTAATGAGTTTTCAGTCTGGAATTGATTTCTTGCAAGGGATTAACACACAAATTAGTCTGAAAGGGGAAAGCATGCCAAAAACTTGGAAGACAAATCTGTCTGCTGAATGCTAAGGAGATACTCTTAGCCTGATATATATTTCATCATTAATATGTATATATTCTTTGACATGGATGAACAAATACATTACTAACCTGTGTCTGCTGGTGCTAAACTATAAAAAGTGTGTGTGAGGGAATGTATACTCCAGACCAAAATATTCAGCATATCTCTGTTGGTGGCATGTTCTCTCTGAACAGCAGCAGGCAAAGCAAAAGTAGAGTGTTGTTAACCGCCCTCGAGTTGATCTCAACCAATGGCAACCCTATGGATGAGACTCTCCAAGACTCCCTGTCCTCCATTGCTCTGCTTAGTTCCTGTAAACTCATACCCTTGACTTCCTTAATAGAGTCTATCCATCTAGCATGCAGCCTTCCTCTCTTTATACTTCTCTCCACCTTTCTTAGCATTATAGTTTTTTTCCAATGAGTCATGTCCTCTCTTGATGTTTCCAAATATGATAGCCTCAGTTTTGTCATCTTGGATTTCAGGGAGACTGCTGGCTTGATCTGCTCTAAGACCACTTTGTCTTTTTGGCTGTCCATGGGATCTCAGCACTCTTCTCCAGCACCACATCTCAAATGAATTAATTTTCTTCTTATCTTCTGTAGCAGGCAGCATTTGTGGCTGTAGTGAAGATGGGGGAGAGAGGAATGGGAATCAGAGCCCTCCGCCATGTGATAGTGGTGGGACCAAGAGAAAGCCTTATCCTGAAGATCTGAGTTGCAGCAGGTTCATATAGGAAGATGTGGTCTTTCAAATACTATGGATCTAAGCCAGTGGATCCCAAACTTTGGTCTTCCAGATGTTTTGGACTTACACTCCCAGAATTCCTGAATACTGATCAAGTTGATAGGGCTTCTGGGAGTTAAAGTTCAAAATACCAAATTATCTAACCCAGAGGTTCTCAAACTTCAGATGTTTTGGACTTAACCTTCCAGAATTCCTTACTGTTGGCCAAGCCAGCTGGGGCTTCTGGAAAATGAAATCCAAAACACTAGGATGGTCAAAGTTTGGGAATCACTGATCTAAGCTACATAGGGTTTTATAGGTCATAACCAGCACTTTGAATTGTGCCTTAAAATGAAATGGTAGTCAATGAAGTTGTTTTAACAAGAGAGTTTAATAAGGGAGTTTGCTGCCCAGGTCCATCCCCGCTCACGGGGTGCTCTGGTAGCCATTTCCTTAGGTTGGAAAACTCTTGGCTTTGAAAAGAGGCGTGCCAAGAACCCCTGCGAGTGGGGCTGGACCCGGGTGGCGAATTCGTTGCCACCTGATTTAAATTTTAAGCTGGCTCAGGTAATACGTTTTAATTGTGAATGCAATAAGCTCCTACCCCATCCCACCCTGTCTAGGAGACAAAAGACATTCCTTCTATGAATGAACTTTTTTGTCTCTTCATCTCTAGCAACATTTATCATGATGCAGCAAGACAGTGCTACAGAAATTGGCCTGGATCTGACATGCTCTCTGAATCTGCTATTTAATTGCTCTGATTGAAAAAAACAAACACAAACCCCCCCTAAAATATCTGTAAACTAGATATTCTTCAGTAGAATTCACTCTAGTGCCATATATAGTTTGTCTGTCAGGGGCTTGGCACAGCAGGAAACTGAAGGCCAAGGGCATAGAAATCTGCCCTCAAATAAAGCACTCTGCTTCCAGTTATGTTAAAGGCAATGTAGGATTAATGTTGGACTGCAACTACCAACATTCCTTACCATTGTCTATACCAAATAGAACCACTGGGAGCTAGAGTCTAGAGAGATTAATAATAATAATAATAATAATAATAATAATAATAATAAATTTTATTTATAACTCGCCCCTCTGCTGGCCAATCGGGGCCGCATACAACAGATTAAAAATACAGCAAGTAAAACATTCCATCATCCCACCCCTAACCCTCCCACCCCTTAAAACAGAATTAAACTAAGTGCCATATATAGTTTGTCTGTCGGGGCTTGGCACAGCAAGCCCCTACTAGAGATTAGAAGGGATGAATAATTTCACCCTTGTATTAAAGGAAGTGACTATTGAGATGTGGTTGGTATTATTATTATTATTGGCCAAACTAAAGATGTCAGCTGGGTTCCAGTAGAATCATCCATTGGTGTGAGTGTAATTTATTTATTCAATTATTGTAATGGATAGCACTATACTGCATTGTATTTTATTATTTTATCCATACTCCACCTTTTCCCTAAAGGCGGGAATCAATGTGGCTCACAAGATAAAAAGAAATACAAATAAAAATACAAGTATCTAAAGCAAATAAAAAGTTTAACACAGCAGCAAACTGCCTATAAAAGTAAAAATAATGTAAAACATCCATTTTAAAAACTAAGGATAGAAATAGTACAACAATTAAAAATTAAAATAAAATGTAAAAGCAATTTACAATTGCTAAGCAGTACAGCACCCTTTCTTTAAAAACATTCAGCTCTAGAAAGCCTATTGGTGTGTGTGGTGTGTGTGTGTGTGTAGCCTTTGCCTTTTAACAGAAGGACAGCAAGGAGGGAGGCATTAGTTACTCTAGGAAGGGAGTTCCAGAACCTGGAGCAGCCACCAAGAAGGACCTGTCTCACATCTCCAACAGACATACCTGTGAAAGTGGTAGGACTGAGAGAAGCAATCCACCACACCCCGAAGACTTCAGAGCTTGGCCAGGCTCATATAGGAAGACACAGGGCCTTTGCACACTGCCAGAAATAGTGCAAATTGAGTCCACTTTAAGGGTTAGGGTTAGTGCTAGGGAGTCATGGGAATTGTTTTTTTTTTTTTTTCCTGAGACATTGAGCCTTCTCTGTCAGAGACCTCTGGTACCACAAAAAAAAATACAGTTCCCATGATTCCCTAACCCTTAAAGTGGACTCAAATTGCACTATTTCTGGCATTCTGCAAAGGCCCACAGTTCTTCTGAGCAATATAAGGCTTTGGCACTGAGAATAGCACCAAGAAACAGATTGGCAACCACTGTGGTTGTTGTAATAAGGAAATCCTATGCTCTCCACAACCAGCCACAGTTAACAATCTAGCCACAGCTCTTTGGACCAGCTGAAGTTTCTGAACATTTTTAAGGACAACCCCAACAGAGGGGGGAAGCAGATGGCTCAAAGGGCTGTTTTGGGGGCAAGGAAGGGGAGGGGCAGCCACACGGTGGGTGCCCCAACCCCTTCCCAAAGGCATCATTGGAGCCCCGGCCCCTCCGCATGGCCGGCACTCTGACGATGGCTTCCCGCCGCAGCGTCCGCAAACGCTGCAGCAGAAGAGTCGCCGAAGGTGCACCACCAGTCTTTTGCAGTGCACCTTCAGCAACTTGTGGAAGGAAAGCTATTTTAGCATTCCTTCCAGGGGTGGCAAAGCTGCGCCGCGGGGCCGAGGTGTGGGGATACCTTGGCCCTGCAGCGCAGCTTCCCGGGGCGGCCTAGGGCCGCCCATCTGCTTCCCCCCAGAGTGTGTTACAACAATCGAAATGGAGGTAAATGAAAGGTGTGTTATCATGGCCAAATCCGACACCTCAAGGAATGGGTGCAGTTGTCACACGAGGCTTACCTGCAGTAGTATAACGAGTGTTTCTCTTCAAACTAAACGTGAGAAGTGGCTCCTCTCCTTTTTATAGGCATACATGAAATTAGTCCTGCCTCCTTGATTTTCTCTCGGTCCCACCACCATCCCAGGCTCATTTGGTGAGAACACAAGAGAGAGCCTTCTCAGTGGCTTCTCCCACCTTGTGGAACTCCCTTCCACAGGATGCTAGACTGACCCCCCCCCCCCCCCGCTGGCCTTTTGCAGGCAAGCAAAAATATTTTTATTCCAGAAAGCTTTTTAAATAATCATGCAGGCCTGGTTTTATTGGGGGGTGGGGTGGTTTAGATTATTTGTAACCTTTGTATGTTTTAAATTTTGTATGTTTAAATTTTAACTTTTTACTATTTTAATTAAGCTATTTTAATTGGTGTTGTTTTTTTAAAGAAATGTTTTGATGTGTTTTTATGTTGTGAGCCGCCTTGGGTCCCTTTTTGGGAGGAAGGCGGGATAAAAGTAAAATAAAATTAATTAATTAAAATAAAATAAATTGTGGCTCCTAGATTTTGGGGTTTCCTGAACCCCAAAAGTGTGTGTGTGTGTGTGTTGTGACTCCTTGGTGAATTTGTCTCAGGGACCTGAACAGTAGAGCTCTGAGGTGCAGCAGTTTTCTCCTCCCCTAGAGACCTGTTTTCCGGAGCAGCGTCATGTTGGAACGCTGCTGATTAACCCTATTCCCCTAACCCTCGTTCCTACAAATGAGAGCTTGCCAATAAGGGGCACAGCCTCATCACAGAGGGTATATGAGAGCCATTCCCTGAGCCCTCATCTTCATCCTTGCCCTAGCAGCAAGACAGCCTTTTTTTTATAGCAGCAATGGAGAGCAGTAACGATGTGACACCCATGAGACCCCTGGATCTAATGGATGCTCCTGCCATAAAAAGATCAAAACATATGAGAAAGAGAGGGATTTTAGAAAGCAAAGATGAGGAGCCATGGGTGATTAAGCATCTCTTTTCACCAGTCTCTGAAAATGAAGATGAGTCTGACTGTCCACAGCCCAACAGGGAGTTCAGCTGTCCAAGCAAGGTGTGTATGGGGCAACAGAGGAGGAGTCAAGGGACAGGAGATTGTGAAAAGCCAAAATTATTTATCATGATCCTTTATTTTTACTGGGACAGTCACCCCATGATACGGATAGAAAGACCTGTAGCTGCTTTGCGTCTAATTTCCAGGAATGTGATGAGAGGCCCCATGAACAGATGGATAGATATTACCAGCTAGAAATTCAAGGACAAGACATTGTCTCTTCTACAAAAAAAGCTTCAGCTATGAACTCTGTGACACGGGTCATAATGTATGTCCTAATTAATTATATTTTCCAAGAAAAAATAAGAGCACACTGCTCAGGATGTGAGTTTGATGAAGGAAATCAATTGCCTCATCAGTGTCTTTTGTGGTTGGAAAATTACAAAGATAAAGTTTTTAAAACTGCACATGCTAAGATTGATATGCAAAAATATCTTAATGTGCTTACCCTGTTTGCTGTGGGGTTAAAATGCCTATCTCTGCAGACCTGTCACCTTTTCATGACTGTAAAGATACAGAATGGTATCATAAGTTCTGAATTTCCATGCAGGATTTTGGAAAGAGTGATTACGACCAAAGACACATGGTTTTTAGATTATGCAAAAAAGCTTATTCAGCATGAGAAATATAATTTCTATCTGAATTTTTGTGATATTTGCAAGTAAAATTAAATAAACTACAATTGAATCAGCTTATTGCATCTTTTCTTGCAAACTCTCTAGCCTCAGCTAAGCTATTGTGGCAGCTTTTCCTCCCAAAACGGCATCTTTTCCGGAATGGTGTCATGTTTAAACGCCACTGATTGGCCCATATACCCCTATCCCCCCATTCCAGCCAATGAGAGCTTATCAACATGCAGCACACTCTCGTCGCACAGGTATATAAGAGCCATTCCCCAGGGCCTCATCTTCATCTTTGCCCTAGCAGCAAGAACTTTTTTTTAAAAGCAGTCATAGACAGCAGCAATGATACTATTCTCACAAGACCCCTGAATACTGCAGATACCCCTGCTGTGATAGAAGAAGGCATACAGGCTTTTCCTGAGGATTCCCAAAGAAAGGATGTAGAGGAATTAAGAGGAGGAGAAGACCGAAAACCTCTGAAAAATGTATGAAACAACCACAAAGCAGATAACTGAAAAGAAGATCTATAGTTCTCCCAAAGAACTGAAATGCAACATTGATAATTGGCTGTCTGATAATGAGCCTGAGGATCTTGAAACTGAAGCTATGTCCTCAGATGATGGATATGAGGAAGCATTAATTCTCTCTCTCCTCCTCCCCCCCCCATCCTTAACCATGCCAGCTCTGGTGAATGGTGCTTTGCAGAAACAGGTAGCAGAGGGAAGAATACACACACACACATGTCCACACTGCCACAGAGTAGGCCTTCATATCCATGCTCTCAAATTTCCATCAACTTCACCCTAGTTGATGCCTCACTTATCAAGACATCAAGTCCTCAGTGAATTAGGGGACTAGTTCAATTCTAATCTATGAGAGGGAACATTCAGGAGCAATTGTGCCCACTGCTCTTACCATTTCTTCATTCCAGAGTTTTAATATAATAAAATAATAGAAATAGAAGTGTTAAGTAATAATAAAATATGTTTTGATTGGAACAAAACCTGAAGTTTTGAAAAATACGAAACTTTTCTCTTTAGCTAGGACAAAGCTGGGATAAAGAATTCAATTCTGAACAAGTTAACTGTGTTCATGGTCCCAGTCTAGTCATACCCAGAGTAGATTCACTGAAATAAATGGGACTTCAGTATGTCATGACTAATTTAAGTCTCATTGATTTTAGTGGACCTGCTCTGCATATTGCTAAGGCTAAATCCAGTCGCCTGTTTCCGATCTTGCTGGTGAATTATGAAAAATTCCCTGAGACAAGAAAGATAAAGAGCTCAACTAAAAAAGATTTTAAAAAACCAAGTGGCAGGAAAATGGGGTGGAGCAAAAGTTGTCGTGTCAGCTAGATAAAAAGTTAGAGGAATAATCCAGTCAAAGCAACATCACCGAGATCTAAGCATTCTATAAAGGAATGCCATACCCTGTTAAATTCTTGGGATGCATTTCTACAACTCCTGCTGCTCTGTTATCAATATCAGGAATAGAATAAGGTTTCCATGCCTGAAAAAGTAGTCAATGACAACTGAGACATGATGTCAAATAGAAACCACTTCTGCGTATCCTTTTTCTTGGATGGAACCCATTTGCAAATAAGCAGCTATTAAAGATATAGCTTTCAGTGCACTCTCTCATCACAAATGGCCCATAAGGAGACCATTTGTTCCAACTTCTTATTATGTAGAAAACTGGGATGACAAGATGAGATGACCCCCTCCTTAATAATATCCTGCCTGTACTTCTATTTACTACTTTCCAAGACAGATAGCAGAGCAGTATAAGAGTCCAAGCAGTGCTATGTGTAAAGTTTCTCTTTCCAATAGAAAATATGTGGCAAACTTAGAAGAATCTGTAATTGAAAAATTCAGCCTACTGAATGTCCAGGCTTCAGCTGAAGGACTTATGAAGGTCTTAAGCAAATGCTGTTACTGTTTATTCTCAGTTGCTAACAATACAACCCTATGATCTCTGGGAATCACAGGGGTCATAAATCAGATTGGAAATGTTTCTGCTTAATAATAATAATAATAATAATAAATAATAATAATAATTTTTATTTATATCCCACCCCTCTGCAGAGCAATCGGGGCGGCTTACAACATTACAATTTCTATACATTAAACAGAACATAAAATCCCAAATCCCACCCATCCTTTAAGAAGTAAGAGTTCTTCTTATTCTAGGCCGGGTGGTGCTGGGCTTAGTGTCTCTCCCCCAGATGACATCGGATGGTAATGGAGGGAGGGCTCTTATTATTATTTTAGGTCTGATAGTGCTGGGCTTAGTGTCTAAGAGATAGAGCTTTGGAGATTATCACACGAGAGGCTTACCATGTGTAAATTGCAGGAAAGCATTCAAAATCACCTGATCCACGACTGGCGATCACACACAGGAGGCTTACCCGTGTGTAAACCAGCAGGAAATTCAAAATCACCCAGAATCAATGACCAGTAATCACACCTCTGCTTGTTTGTCCTGTGAATAAATCATCATGGAAGCATCTCCCCTTGCCTCTCCCATTATTAAAGTGTCCATGGAGCCACCATTTGGTAATAATGGAAGTTCTTGTTATTGCCAAGTGGTGGCTCCATTGATGCTTTAATGATCAGAGAGGTGAG